>CM035103.1:46118401-46692352 GCA_020205505.1 Panax japonicus
GAAGTGATCTCTCTCTGCGTGTCAGCACTGTATTGATCAATTGACCAATTTATCATAAAGTTAACTTCATAATAATCGGATCTGTTATACTCCATACATACAGTTTGTGTCATGTGTGATGTCAAAAGTTAAATAAATATTAATTTAATTTTTTTTAATTTTTTTTAAAAAATCAAATTTGAGCATATAATTTAAAAAGAAAGAGCATCATTCAAGATTTATTTGAGAGAACGTTTCTTGAGTTTAGATCTCTCCTATTAAGAAGTTTTAATGTAAATTTGTCGCATTCGGAATTTTGAATCAAAGTAGAGAATGCTAGCTATAATATGGTTGCCCCGATGAACCATTTCATTAAGGAAAAATAAAACTAGTTTGGCAGCATAAGTTATTGAATGATAAGAAGACTTTAGTTATATTAGAACATGATCACCCTTTTATTATTCTTCGGTCTTTGTGGCGCACACACTGTGTGCACAATTTTAAAATAAATAAATATTTAAATAAGAATTAAAAAATATGAATGAGAAAATAAAAGAGAGAAATTAAGGGTATAAAATGGGAGAGAGAAGTTACAAATTTAAAAAAAACAGTTATTTTCTCTACTCTACCTTAATAATTATATAGATGTAAAAACAATATTAAAATAACAGTTTAAATATTTCAAAAATGCAAGAATGAGTGTGTACGTACTACTTGTTAGGAAGATGTATATTTTGATATAAATCAGAATTTAAATTTGGTAGATTAACGTAAAAGTAGAAAATGTAGAAAAATGATTGTAATATGTCAAGGCTAGTACTCGGTACTAAGCCCTCTTTTGGTGCTTAGAATTATTAGAGCATACTTTGAACTCTCTCAAACGGACTCTGAATATGACTGAAAAATTGATGCAAAAATTGATGATTCGAATTGTTGAATTCAAATGATATTTATAGGATAATTAATGATCATTCATGATTGGACATGACCCTCGGATCCGACTAGATACATATAAAAAGGTATAAACGAAAAGACATGGATGTTCAATATAAATGAACAGTGGCGTGCGCACGGGTGAAACGATGCGGCTCTGGATGGTAACATAGCAGCGCTAGACTCACAGTAAGTCAGCGATGCACCGCTATGTCTAGGTGCCAGACTTACAGTAAGTTGGAGCTGCGGCGCTTCTAAAAATGACACAGTTTAACCCCATGATAATAAATAAAATTAATGGATCTAAGCAAAATAAATATTAAGAAATTTTTGCCCAAAAAGTTTTATACAATGGACCACGACCCAACCAAGCATTTGGTGAACCCAAACTAAACCTTGAATAGATCATCTCCCTTTCACAGAAGTAAGATGCCCTTTGGAACTCAAACTTTAGAGCAATCTAATACTCCCTCCGTCCCAAATTAATTGCTCAGTTTTGATTTTTTAAAGTCAAATTGACCATTTTTAAAACTAATCTTTTTACTATTTTTGCTAAAATATAGGTGAAGAGATTATAACCAAAAGAAAGTATATACAATTTATTACTAATCCTATTTTTTATAATTTCAGAAATATATTTATATATGTTTAATTATTAATTCTAAAAATAGTTAATTTGACTAAAAAAGGTCAAAATTGAGCAGTTAATTTGGGACGGAGGGAGTAGTATATATACTCATTTAATATTTAGTTCTCAATCGATGTCAGACTCTTAACTCCCACAAACATTTATTTATCATCTTCAATGGGTGATCTGTGACAGTAAATTTCTCATTCATTACCGTATGAATTTAAATTTCTTAATTTTAATCTACTTATAGAGTAAAACATATTTATATATAAATTCATCTTAAATAATTAATAAAACTCACTTAAATTCTAGTTTAAAAATCCAAGTTTAAACTTCATTTAAAACTCAAATTTTAACACTACGTAACACTTCCAATCCTTCACATGGTCTCTACATTATGTTATACTAGTATTTGGAGTGTCAAATTATTGTGGAATTGTGTATAGTAAAAGTGATCATTTGCACGATACTGAATAAAAATAGGAGTTAAAACTACATAAGGAAGTTAAACAAATAAAATTAGAAAAAAATAAGGACGAAGATAGATAACAGGTATAGTTACTAAAATATAGTATTTAAAAAAATATTAAGTTTGAAAAAAGGATATAAATGGAATTTTTAGGTGAAGACAACAAAAGAGTACAATTACTTTCTTCTCCCTTAATAATATATATAGATATAGTCGCAATAACATAATAATATATAGGGCTATATGTATATACACAACTGTGTATTATACAGTAGAACTATGGTGACAGATTTTTTGGACTATAGCGACGGTAAACTGTCGTTATAGTTCAGAATAGTTATGACGATAGGTGAAACCGTCGTTATAGCTCAAAAAACCGTCGTCATAGCCTACTGTGTAATACACAGCTGTGTACATATATTTTTCCCTAATATATATTATATTATATAAGAAAATTCTTTTGAAAATAATAATATATATGGATAATAATTCATAGCATGTATTTATTATGGATCAAAAATGGATATACACTAATTCTCTATCGTACAATATAAGAACTAATGACCGATATTAGAACTGAAAAATTCACGTCCGCTACTATTAATAGCAGACTACGAGTTACGTCCGTTAGGGGTGAGCATGGTGCGGTTTGGTGCGGTTTGAAGTCTAAACCGCACCCGAAACCGCTTAGGTGCGGTTTGAAAAATTCAAAACCGCACCCGAAACCGCTTGTGATTGGTGCGGTGCGGTTTTAAAGTGTGCGGTGCGGTTTTAATTGGTGCGATTTCGGTTCCAAAACCAATTGAAACAACAAAAAAATTTAAGTCTTCAATAAAATTTAACATAAAACTTACATCGAACAATTAAGTTAGTGACAAATTCGACAATGAGAATTATATCATGCATGATTTAAAACTAAAATATGCGCTATATAAAACAACGGAGACCATATATTCGATAACAAACAAGAATGTTTATCTAGTTCCCCAAAAATTAAAAGTATATACTGAAGATAGAATAAAATATATTGTAGGGAGGACTAAAAATAATCTATTAGACTATTACAATTATAGCATTGACATTAACCAATGCATCAAGTGCTCGAGCCCCTCAACTATAAGCCCCTCCAATAACGCATCAAACAAATTCAAAATTTTAAAATCCAATTGCTTAATTTTTGACTCTATAACCTCTAACATCTTTCAATTGGTAAAAAAATGACAATGCAAGACTGAGGTTTTCTCTGAGCGTGTTCAAGTGAAAAGTAACTTTAGAATTTACTAGAGATAATACATACATACACACACATGGTGCGGTTTCGGTTTTATGCAGTTTGGTTTTGGCTAGTAACCAAACCGGAACCGTAAATTTGGTTATTCTACCCACCTAAAACCGCCACATACGCCGGAACCGTTGGTGCGGTTTTAATTGGTGCGGTTCGTGCGATTTTTGGTGCGGTTTCGGTTCCAATTTGGTTACTTGCTCAGCCCTAACGTCCGTTATTATTTTTAGCAGCATCAATTACTATTAGTAGCGAACGACGGGTTTAATCTCAGCCATTGCAGTTCTTGTATTGGACACTAATAATTGTGTGTGTGTGTGTGTAATATTTTATTGTAATCGATGGAATGTGGTTTAAATTAATTCACATCATACTCGTCTTGTACTCTGCAGATGCCATTATTTTAGCAGATAAGGTAACAAATGATTAATTGTTTTTTAGCATTGGCTTAGAGCTTTAAATATTTTGTTTGGATGTAATGAAACATATATAGGAAAATTAATTTATCTAGCCTTACATATATGTACAAAAATGTATAGCGATAATTTATACTATCGCTATAAGAGCTATAACGACATTTTTAATGTAAAAATAATAAAAAATATTGTGAATTTAAAATTTTCCTTACTCACACAACTCACTGGTTTATATCAAATTACAAATAATACAAAATTATTTTACAATCATTTAATAATTGAAAAGCAGATTAATTCATTATAGGCACCTGATAATTATTCCGCATTAAACAAAATTATTGAGTTGTTATGTGAAAGGAGGAGCTCGAGGAGCCAAAGCACTGCTCTGTGGCGGCTACATAACCGGCGGTGATTCCGCCTGTTTATGCTCCTCCGCCATGACTCCTCGTGTCACGTGCTCCGTTTGTCAACGCTACTAATGACTTAATGAGTGCAAAGTAGTACTTGTAATTTTCCTTTATATATATATATATATATATATATATATATATATATATATATATATATATAGAGTCCGGATCCAGTCCGGGATCCCGGACTCTACTAAAATACGGACCATTTTTTTTTTTTTTTTTTTGCTTTTTTTTTTGAAACAACAAAAAAAAAAAAAAAAAATTATGGAATTGAAATTTTTCCATAATACAGTGTTTTGGGCGTGATTTGGATGCCTATAACGAAATATGTCTGTACAGTCTGGGCAGACTGTACATACATTGGTTGGGGTAGATATTAAAAACACACCCAAAACACTGTATTTTGGAAAAATTTCAGTTCCATAATTTTTTTTTTTTTTTAGTTGTTCTACCAAAAAAAAAAAAAAACAAAAAAAATTTGGGGTCCGGATTTGATCAGGTCCGGGAGTCCGGACCTGATCCGCTGTGTATATATATATATATATATATATATATATATAGGGCTATATGTATATACACAGCTGTGTATTACACAGTAGGCCTAAGACGACAGTTTTTTAGGTTATAGCGACGGTAAACTGTCGCCATAGCCCAAAATAGCTATGACGACGGGTAAAACCGTTGCGATAGCCCAAAAAATCGTCGATATATTCTACTGTGTAATACACAGCTGTGTACACACATTTTTTCCATATATATATATATATATATATATATATATATATATATATATATATATATATATATATATATATATATATATATATACGGTAAGGATCAAGAGCATCCACCTTAAAGAGCAATAAGGCCTTAAAGAGCATTCTTTTATCAAAACAACGTAGTTTTGGAGGGACGCGGTGATATTTTTGTAAATACAATGTCACCGCGTATTTATAAAAATGTCACCGCGTCCCTCCAAAACTACGTTGTTTTAATAAAAGAATGCTCTTTAAGGCCTTATTGCTCTTTAAGGTGGATGATCTTGATCCTTACCGTGTATATATATATATATATATATATATATATATATATATATATATATATATATATATATATATATATATATATATATATACGGGAAGGATCAAGAGCATAATTCTTAAATAGCATAATGTCTTAAATAGCATAATTTTATCAAAACGACGTAGTTTTGGAGGGACGCGGTGACATTTATGTAAACACGCGGTGACATGGTATTTACAAAAATGCCACCGCGTCCCTCCAAAACTACGTCGTTTTGATAAAATTATGCTATTTAAGACATTATGCTATTTAAGAATTATGCTCTTGATCCTTTCCGTATATATATATATATATATATATACGGTCCGGATTAAGTGCATATCACTTATCTTACTCACTCGTGCTCAACCCCCTTTAGTGACAGACCCAGCGACGGTTCGGTCATACAACTGTCATCTATACTTTTAGCGACGCGCTAAAAGTATAGACGACAGTTATATGATCGAAACCATCGCCGGGTCCATCGCTAAAGGGAGTGAGCACGGGTGAGTAAGATAAGGAGTATGCACGGGTGAGTAAGATAAAGAGTATGCACGAGTGAGTAAGATAAGGAAATTGCAATTGATCCTTGCTCTCTCTCTCTCTCTCTCTCTCTCTATATATATATATATATATATATATATATATATATATTACATTTTAAAAGCTCACCCCTTATTTTATATATCATGTTTATTCTTTTTAGCGACGGACCGGACGACAGCTCGGTCTGTCGTTATATTATAGAATCGTAGTTTTAACTTTTAGCGACGGACAACCTATATCGACGGACCGTCGCTAAAAAAATATGCAAAATATGTAAAATCAAAGGGTATGCGTTTGATCCTTTTCGTGTATATATATATATATATATATATATATATATATATATAGAGAGAGAGAGAGAGAGAGCAAAGATCAAGTGCATACCCTTTATCTTACTCACCCGTGCTCACCCTCCTTTAGCGACGGACCCGGCGACGGTTTCGGTCATACAACTGTCGTCTATATTTTTAGCGACGGACAACATATAGCGTCGCTAAAAGTATAAACGACGGTTGTATGACCGAACCGTCGTCGGTTCCGTCGCTAAAGGGGGGTGAGCACGGGTGAGTAAGATAAGGAGTATGCACTTGATCCGGACCGTATATATATATATATATATATATATATATATATATATATATATATATATATATATATCTAATAAAATACAAATGATTTTGAATTTTCCGCTCACTCAATAAATCATCTAGGCCGTCCAAAGTTTGAGATAAATCCCACCGTCCATACATGTATCTAATAAAATACATCTATCTAATCTATCTAATAATGATTTTGAATTTTTCGCTCACTTAATAAATCATCTGGGCCGTTTTAAGTTTGAGATAAATCTCACTGTCCATACAGTGCCGGAGGCACGGGACCCAGCTAGTATATATAAATAAAGCAAGTTATTACAATTGCACTCCTCTAGAGTCGAGTGCATGCATTTATATTGTTGCTTCAATTCCAAACGAATAAACTATAAGAAGATTGGTTGATAAAACTATACTTAAAATTACAAAAAGAGTACTTCCTATATTACGACAAAAACATGTCATACTATTAATTGCAAATAGATGCAAAAAAAATATAATATTTTGTAAATTGAACCAGATACATGCATGACTAATTAATTGATGTGTCTATTTTTAATTTTAAATATGAGGAAAAAATAATTAATTTGTCTACTTATATCAAAAATCAACATTTCTGTCGCAAAATAATTTTTTTTCAAAGAAATAATTTATAAATATTCCTCTTTATTAAGTAAAAAGAACTCCATGTATCCATATCCAATTTACGCCAATCGAAATAAAAAAGTAAGGCTATGTTATCCAACTTTATCTTAACGGGATCCGTCTATTCTTATTATACTTATTATCCTAAACATACGTACATAATTTGAGCTACTACATAGTATCAATATGTTTCTTTAAATTGAAGAATGTAGCTTTGTCATAGTTAAGTTTGGTTATAGAACAAGTATAAAATGACGTAGTATTTGGTAATAAAATAGTAAAATTTCTGTAAATAAAAAATGATAAATTCACAAAAATATCATTAATTAATGAATGTATTTATAGCCAAATTTAACTATGACAAGCTACATATTCTCTTTTATGGAAAAAAGTACTTTTTTTTGTCACTTGTCATCTCAATCTAGCTAGAAGAAAATTATGTAGTGCTTCAAATCCATACATCGTGTAAAAGAATTTAATTATGTGACATATTAGTGCATCAATTATTGCAAAATAGCATATAATTAATATACTATTACTGACTATTTATTTATTCTTCAAGGAACCTCTGCATGATATCATGCAAACATACTCTGCGCAATTTATGTGTATCACATGCAGCCGTACCTATCATAACGTGGTACTTTACTCCGTTGATAACGTGAGACTTTAGCTTCTTAATTCATTCCCTTTTTATATTTATTTAATAACCCAACATAAACTGAAAAAACTGTTTAATCTCAACCAAAAACCACACTATATAAATCACCCCCTACTAGCTTCATGTTCCCCACCATTCATTTTCTCTCTCTAACTTTCTCTCTCTAAGAAAATGGCTAAGTTCATTATTTTTTGGACTATTTTCCTTTCTTTCATATCCTTATTATGTCCATCAAATGCAGCCTACAAAGTCAATGTGGTCCAATTCGGAGCAAAACCTGATGGCCAAACGGACTCAACGCAGTCATTTCTTAAGGCCTGGGCCGAAATATGCAGTTCGACTCAGGCCTCCACAATGTACGTCCCTCGGGGACGTTTCTTGGTCAAAGCTGTGGTGTTTAGAGGGCCATGCAAAAATAAAATCAGGGTTCAGATTGATGGCACCATTGTTGCTCCGGTGGATTATCGCGGCCTCGGAAACTCTGGGAACTGGATTTTGTTCATTAAGGTCAATAGGGTTAGTGTTGTTGGTGGAACTCTTGATGCTAGAGGTGATGCCTTTTGGAATTGCCGGAGGGCAGGGAAGAATTGCCCAGTCGGAGCCAGGGTATGCATGCCTCACTATACTATATACTTCATATTTTAAATTAATACTCTTTCCGTTCCAAAATTATACATATATTTTAACTTCTTTTAAGTTAGTTCAAACTTCAAAATTGATTTAATTATTATACTCCCTCCGTCCCAAATTATCTGCTGTTTTAGCAAAAAAATTTTGTCCCACAATATCTGTTTTTTTAAGATTTCAATGCATTTTTTCCATTTGTTTTCCAAATTTGCCCCTTTATCTTAATTGTTGATAATCATTACTCTCATTGATGTCTCTCCTCTTTTTTAAACATCCACATTCATGTCTCTCTCTCTCTTTAATTAATAATTGTTTCTCTCTATCTCTCTCTTCAATTAATGTGCTGCTCTCTCTCTCTCTTCAATGTTTCTCTCTCTCTCTAATTAATTAGTTGCTTTTTCTTTCTCTTCAATTAATAAAAAAGTCAGCACAAAGGGTATTTTAGTATTTTTATTATACATATTGGTATCTGTGTGAAACTCTAGAACAGCAGATAATTTGGGACGGAGGGAGTAATATTTTCATATAATTAGCAGAAGATTTGCTATATTTTATGTTAGGTATATATGATTTCACAAGTGTATTATAGTTTGGCATTATTATTTAATGCCACAATTAGGTTATGCCAAGATAACGTGCATGCATGGGACAGGCTGATTTTTTTTTGATCATGGGGGATATAACTTTGAATATATCCATTGAAACTAAAAATCAATTATTTTTTCTAATGAATATTTGAATATGCTTGAACATAAAAAGTGTGCTTAAATTTGCAGTCAATAACATTCAATTGGGCAAATGACATCACAATTAGCGGCTTAACATCGATCAACAGTCAGTTAGCGCACATTGTTATCAACGGCTGCAACAATGTCATGGTTCGCAATGTCAAACTTAATGCTCCGGACCAGAGTCCCAACACTGATGGAATTCATGTGCAAAGCTCTACCGGCGTTACCATCACCGGTAGTACCATCAAAACTGGAGATGACTGCATATCCATCGGTCCCGGAACCAAAAATTTGTGGATGGAGGGCATACAATGTGGCCCTGGACATGGTGTCAGGTACTAATATTTTCTTCTTCTCATCTTCTTCACGAAAATATTAATTTAGAAAACAAAATAATGTAAAATTTACCCTATAAATTGTTATGTTATGTTTATTATGCCTTATGACCTCCTTCGCACCCAAAAAAATTATGATTATATAGAGAAATTTTGGACTAGGATTCTCTACACTATACATTAATTTTATCTAATTTTTTTAATATAATTATTTACGATAAATTTTATTATGTTACTAATTGTAATATTTGTAATGTCTAACTGTTTATTGAGAAAAATTGGGTAAAATGCATAATGGATAAGATCCTAATTTTAAAACTCGGTCTACTTTGAACGGCTAAATATACCAGAAGGGTTGATTTTAATAATTAGAAAAACTGATTGACGCGACAAACTGGAGGTTAAATTTATGCATTTTAGTCGATAAAAAATGAGTAGTAATGTTGCATATTCTTTATTTTACATATCATACTTATCACCTTTAATAATAAACCGGACGATGATTTAGTCCGACGCTATAGAACAGATAAACGATTTATATATTATGATGATAGTTTGATGCATCGCTAAAAATCTAAGACGACAATTCTGATATACGCGACGGATCGAACCGTCGTTCGGTCCGTCGTTAAAGGTGATGAGCAGATATGTTATATAAATGGGTATTCATTTGATACTCTCCGTGTGTGTGTATATATAGAGAGAGAGAGAAAACAAGGATCAAATGCATACCCCTTATCTTACTCACTCGTGCTTACCCCCTTTTAGGCGACGGTTTCGGTCATACAACTGTCGTCTATACTTTTAGCGATGTTATATGTTTGTCCATCGCTAAAAGTATAAACGACGGTTGTATGACCGAAACCGTCGCCTAAAGGGGGGTAAGCACGGATGAGTAAGATAAGGGGTATGCACTTGATCCGGACCGTGTATATATATATATATATATATATATATATATATATATGAGAGATGATCCATGGAAAATGTTAGATATTAACACTATTTCAACTAACGCTAATCTAGCCGTCCAATATTAGAGTTAATGGCTGAGATGAATGCCCAGCCGCTAGAGGGAGTAGCGGCCAGTAGAAAGGATTTTTTAATTTGGCTCATGCTCCAGCCGCTAGAGGGAGTAGGGCCAACAATTTTTTTTTGGCTTAATTACATTATCCTGATTATCCTCTCACATACTATTTATTAATCAATAAATAAAATAATAAAAAATTATAAGAATAACTATAAGGATAATCAATAATTATCTTTATACTTATTAAGATAATTACTGATTATCTTTATAATTATCCTTATAATTTTTTATTATTTTATTTTACTGATTAATAAGTAATATGTATATGGATAATATCTTAGTAAGTATAAAGATAATTATTGATTATCCTTATAGTTATTCTTATAATTTTTTATTATTTTATTTATTGATTAATAAATAGTATGTGAGAGGATAATCAGGATAATGTAATTAAGCCCCAAAAAAAATTGTTGGCCCTACTCCCTCTAGCGGCTGGAGCATGAGCCAAATTAAAAAATCCTTTCTACTAGCCGCTAGAGGGAGTAGCGGCCAGTCGAGCCAAATTAAAAAATCCTTTCTTAAAAAATCATCTCTGCTGGCCGCTAGAGGGAGTAGCGGCCAGTCAAAACGTCGACGTTTTGACTGGCCGCTACTCCCTCTAGCGGCCAGCAGAGATGATTTTTTAATTTATTGCTGGCCGCTACTCCCTCTAGCGGCTGGGCATTCATCTCAGCCATTAACTCTAATATTGGACGGCTAGATTAGCGTTAGTTGAAATAGTGTTAATATCTAACGTTTTCCATGGATCATCTCCCTATATGTATATATATATATTCTCTTCTTTATCAATGTTTAACCCATGGTCAAAATTTCTAGACTTCGTCATGGAGCCAATTAAACAAACATGATATATATGAATAATTAGCTAATAATTATTCAACCCTTTCAATATAATATATTATACTGATTTAATGATCATTTTAATTTGCTTCAAATTGATCGACAGCATTGGGAGTCTGGGAAAGGATCTCAATGAAGCCGGCGTTCAGAATATCACCTTAATAAACTCGGCTTTTACCGGATCCGACAACGGTCTACGCATAAAAGCATGGGCTAGGCCAAGCAATTCTTTCGTCAGGAACATTTTATATCAAAATATTGTGATGAGAAATGTTAAGAACCCAATTATTATTGACCAAAACTACTGCCCCAACAATGAGGGTTGCCCTCGTCAGGTAAATAACATAAATTTTCTATATTGGACTTATTTTTTCTCATTACGGTTAATTTAAAATCGTCGATATATATTGTCAGAATAAAAAAAAATGATAAGCGGATCTTTTATAATTGTTCTAATGACACTTGATACTTTATTACATACTCTGACAACATCATTTTTGCTCTGTCCCGAACTAAGATCCTCCCTATTACACTTTTTA
The DNA here is from genome assembly GCA_020205505.1 of Panax japonicus. Classification (NCBI taxonomy): domain Eukaryota; kingdom Viridiplantae; phylum Streptophyta; class Magnoliopsida; order Apiales; family Araliaceae; genus Panax; species Panax japonicus. The sequence continues at coordinate 46,130,194 of CM035103.1, forward strand.
ACTAAATTCCTTTACACATGTTTCGTTACGGAAGGACCCTAGTCCGAAGGATTCCCTCGATTAGACCTTTCAGTACTCGAATTAATTATTATTCCTTTTTGAAAATTGGCAGACTTCTGGTGTGAAGATAAGTGGAGTAACGTACAAAAATGTTGAGGGCACATCAGCAACACAAATTGCGGTGGCATTCGATTGCAGCCCTAGTCATCCATGCAGTGGGATCAAATTGCAAGACGTAAAACTCAGTTATTTAAACAGAGATGCACAATCCATGTGTAAAAACATTGGTGGAACCACTAGCGGAGTTAGTATGCCAAACAGTTGCTTAAAGTGATCGTACTCAATTGTTTAAAGTGGTTTTGACTTAGGCCAGAGATGGTATTTTCTGTGAAGACTTGTAAATTTGCTTCCATTTGATGTACATTGATTGGCAAGAGTCAAATATATAAATGATTTTGTATTCCGGTTATATATCAATCAATTAACCTATAAAGTGAATAATAAACTTCTCCCTAATTTGAGTTTGAGAATAATAATAATAATATAAAATATGAAGATGTATTTCCCACTTCTCCTTTAGTTTATACTAATATTCCCTACTTGTGTAATTAAAAAAATATTTAAATAATTTTTGAAAAAATGAATGAAAAAAATATTAGAGATAAAAAACTAAGGATTGATAAGAAGTGGAAAAAGAAAAAAAGGGAAGTTATTGAGTTTTAAGCTAACTGTTTTTATTTTTTCAAAGGGTAAATTTGGAAATAAATAAGATTTTACAAAATTATTTACACCAAAAAGTGAATATTTTTTTCCTCCCACTTTAGTAATAGAGATTCATACAAGAAGGTTGAACATTTGCAAGCCTTGCTGCATATTGTATGCATTGGTTTTTAAATTACACTTCATATATATATATATATATATATATATATATATATTTCATAATAAGAGTTATTTCTTAAAATAAAGAAAATAAAATATAAAAAATAAATTAAGTAACATTTTATTTCACTATAGTATAACTAACACAATGTTCTCAAATTTACTATGAAAATTTCATTATAATGTTATCATTATATTTAAACTAAACACTAAAAAATAATTTATGAGTTAACATGGTATAAGAATATATTGCTACAAATTAATTTACAAATTTTCCAAATGCAACTTCTTCTTTTTTGTGAAACAGGAGACTAAAAACTAAGGTCGATTTTTATGCATGATATAGTAGTATTAAAGTTGCCTCAAATTATAATCTATAAGATGCTGAAATTAATATATCTAATTATTTGTTACATGATATAGTTTCAGATTTTAATAAAAATAAAATAATAGAAAGATTTGATGATTCAGCGCGATTATCCTAACCATATTAATTCTGACATGATATAGAATTACAGATAGAGACAGCACATAAATGAATAAATTTATTTAAAAAATTGCTTCAACACTAACTACAACATAAATAGATCATGTGATAGCAAAATATAATTAACCTTCAAAACCTTTCATCGTGTAACGGTGAGCCATTTGTCCGAAGGTAACTAACCACCTTGGTGCACAAGTACAAATTGGAATACTACCTTTGCAAATTCGGTTATCATGAAGTTAATTTCATAATAAATTGGTCAATTAACCAATGCAATAATAACACGCAGATAAAGAGATCACCTCCCGCCTATATGTCGACACTATATTGGTCAATTGACCAAAAGTAACTTTATGCTAACTACTCCTCACTTTTGCATAAGAATAAATTATATACGAATGGTCTGTAAATTAGAATTTTACGACAGAAGCGGAATCAGGGGGTCTAAGGGGGTCATATGATCCTCACCCTGTAATATCCGGAGGTTATTTGCTTTTCTTTCCTTTCCTTTTTTTATGTATTTTCTTCTCCTTTACTTTTTTATTGATTTTGCTTTATCATCAAATTGGGGCAAAAAAGTGATAACAATTCTCTATAAACTAATTAAAAATAAAAAGGTAAAGAAATAAAATAATTTTTTTTGAATCCCACTATAGTGACCACAAGTGTACCATAGTTTTATCCTATCAAGATTATTAAATCTCTCTTTATTATAATTTTAGAGAGAGCATAAGAAGATTATATATAAGAAGTGAGATTTTCTAATATTCTTCAAAGTCCACCCAATACATGGATAGTGAGCCTCTATTTATAGGCTCCACAAATACATGAACAAAGATAGAAGATGAAAGAAATACAAACTTAAATAGGGAGAATGAATAGCTCATCAATGTACTAATATGTAGGTTATGTAGGTTATAGAAAATGAATGGACATCCATATTATAACTATTCATAACACTCTCTCTTGGATGTCCATTACTGAAGAATATGCCTCGTTAAAACCTTACTAGAAAAAATCATGTGGGATAAAAACCTAGTGAAGGAAAAAGAGTACATAATTCTTCAAAAAAACTTATGAGATATTGCTTTATGAAAAACTTTAATTACTCCCCCTCATGATTATATCACTTGAGATCTCTAAGTCGATGCAATCGAACGTTGTGGATATAGCTTCTCAAATGTAGAAGTAGGAAGCGCCTTTGTTAATAAATCTGCCAAATTTTCACTTGAACAGATTTGCTGAACATTTATATCACCATTCTTCTGAAGGTCATGAGTGAAAAAGAACTTTGGTAAAATATGTTTTGTTCTATCACCTTTGATATATTCTTCCTTGAGTTGGACAATGCATGATGTATTATCCTCATATAAGATCGTCGGTGTTTCTTCTCCTGAAGATAAACCGCAAGCTCCTCGTATGTATTGAATTACAGACCTTAACCATACACATTCACGACTAGCCTCATGTATTTCAAAAATTTTAGCATGGTTAGAAGATGTAGCTACTATAGTTTGCTTCATCGAACGCCAAGAAATGGCAGTTCCACCACAAGTGAATACATATCCAGTTTGCGATCGAGTATTATGAGGATCAGATAGGTACCCTACATCTGCAAAACCAGTCAAATCTGTTTTGGGTTGGTTAGGAAAATACAAACCCATATCCTTTGTACCTTGTAGGTAACGAAGTATATGTTTAATCCCATTCCAATGCCTTCGGGTTGGACAAGAACTATATCTTGCTAATAAGTTGACAAAGAATGATATATCAGGTCGTGTATGACTAGTAAGATACATTAGTGCTCCAATTGCACTCAAGTATGGTACTTCAGGACCAAGAATCTCCTCATTATTTTCTCGAGGTCGAAAAGGGTCTTTATTTACATCAAGTGACCTCACAACCATTAGGGTGCTCAACGGATGTGCTTTGTCCATATAAAATTGTTTTAGCACCTTCTCTATATAAGATGTTTGATGCACAAGAATACCGTCCTTTAAATGCTCTATATGTAACCCAATACAAAATTTTATTTTTCCAAGATCTTTCATTTCAAATTCTCTTTTCAAGTACTCTACTACCTTTGAAATCTCTTCGGGAGTTCCAATGATATTTAGATCATCAACATATACTGTAATAATAACAAACTCAAATAAAGATCTCTTTATAAAAATGCATGGGCTAACAGGATCATTCTTATATCCCTCCTTTAACAAATATTCACTAAGACGGTTATACCACATGCGACCAGATTGTTTTAATCCATATAGAGATCTATTTAATTTGATCGAGTACTGTTCTCGAGAACCGGATTTATATGCTTTTTGGCAATTTAAATCCTTTTGGGAGTTTCATATAAATTTCATTATCAAGTGGGCCATACAAATATGCTGTAACGACATCCATTAGACGCAAGTGAATTAAGTCCTTCTTTTATTGACAGACTGATTAAGAATCGAAAAGTAGTCACATCCATCACAGGAGAGTATGTCTCTTCAAAATCAATACTAAGTCTTTGTGAAAATCCTTGCACAACAAGTCGTGCTTTATGTCGCACAATTTCACCATTTTCATTTCGTTTTTGAACAAAAACTCATTTGTACCCCACTGGTTTTACACCATCAGGTGTACGGACTACTGGTCCAAAAACATTTCTCTTTTCAAGAGATTTCAATTCTGCCTCAATTGCGTCTTTCCATTTCGGCCAATCAATTCTATGCATGCATTCCTCCATAAACCTTGGTTTAAGATCCACTTCATCCTTTATAACATCTAGCGCTATATTGTATGAAAAAACATTATCGACGTCAACTCCATTTCGGTTCCATATTTTTCTGGACATGACATAATTTATCGAGATCTCTTCATTTTCAATGATTTCAGGTACCTGATTGTCTTTTGGAACTGTAATATTAGTCATGTTTAGAGGTTTTCTGTAGACTCTTCTGGAGTTACCATTTCCTCGTCATGACCATCTTGAATCTTTGTTCCTTTTCTCATACGAGGATTCTTATCTTTGGAACCGACTGGTCTACCACGCTTCAAGCGTGCTTTAGATTCATTGGCAACAAGAGGTTGTCCTGCTGGGACATCAATTTTAATTGGAGCATTAACAACTGGTATATGTGACTTTGTTACACTCTTTGGGTCAGCAAATGCGTCTGGCAATTGATTTGCTAAACTTTGTAAATGAATTATCTTCTGAACTTCTAGTTCACATTATTTTGTACGAGGATCAAAATGAGACAATGATAATTCATTCCAGCTTATCTCTTTTTTCAGCTGCCTATTTTCTCCCCCTAATGTTGGGAAGACTGATTCATCAAAATGACAATCAGCGAATCTAGCTGTAAATAAATCCCCTGTTGATGGTTCTAAATATTTAATTATAGATGGGAATTCATATCCAACATATATTCCTAACCTCCTTTGAGGTCCCATCTTAGTACGTTGTGGTGGAGGAATTGGAACATATACAACACAACCAAAAATTCTTAGATGAGAAATATTTGGTTCCTGACCAAAAACCAATTGTAAAGGGGAGTACTTATGATAACTTGTTGGTCTGATGCGAATTAGTGTTGCCGCATGTAAAATAGCATGACCCAGGCAGAAATTGGAAGTTTTGATCTCATTAGTAATGGTCTTGCAATCAATTGAAGATGCTTAATCAATGATTTTGCAAGGCCATTTTGTGTGTGAACATGTGCTACAGGATGTTCAACACTTATCCCAATAGACATACAATAATCATTGAAAGTTTGGGAAGTAAATTCACCAGCATTGTCAATACAAATTTTCTTGATGGGATAATCTGGAAAATGTGCTCGTAATCTGATTAATTGAGCAAGTAACCTCCCAAACGCCAAGTTACGAGTTGATAATAGAGATACATGTGACCACCTTGTTGATGCATCAATTAAAACTATAAAATATCTAAAAGGTCCACATGGTGGATGAAGTGGTCCACATATATCACCGTGTATTCATTCTAGAAAAGTAAAGGATTCAGTTCCTATTTTAGTCGGTGATGGCCGAACAATTAACTTGCCTTGAAAACAAGCAGCACATGGGAAATCATTCGATTGAAGAATCTGCTAGTTCTCCAATGGATGTCCACATGAATTCTCAATTATTCTTCGCATCATTATCGATCCAGGATGGCCTAATCGTTCATGCCAAACAATAAAGTTATTGTGATTCGTTAGCTTTTTATTAACAACCACATTTGTTTAAATTGTTCTAATTCTCGTGTAGTACAAACCAGAGGAAAAAGCTGGTAATTTTTCTAATACACTTTTATTACCTGAGATTATACTCGTAATGTGAAGATACTCAATCTTTCATTCACATGTTGTCTCAATATTATACCCATTTCGGCGGATATCCTTAAAAATCAATAAATTTCTTTGAGACCTGGGAGAGTATAATGCTTCATCAATTTCAAATTTTGTTCCTCCAAGCAAGAAAAGGTTAGCTCTTCCGGAGCCTTCTATCAATTTTGCACTACTCGATATAGTACTAACATTGGCCTTTTGCATTATGAAAGAAGAAAAATATTTCTTATTTTGTAATATAGTGTGCGTAGTGGCACTATCTGCGAGACATATGTCTCCACCATTCATTGCAAAGCGAATCAAGAGAGTATCTATGTTATTCAATGAAAATAAGAAATATATAATCAGATTAATAAAATATCCCATATATAACGAATCATAAGAAAACAGTTAAACATGATAAAAACATAATAATTAGAATTTTATTAATGCTTAAAATAAAGTCCAATAACATCAAAACATTATCTAAAAATTTTATATTTGGACACTCTCATCACCAAACAAGAAGTCAATTTTTTCTTCAGGATTTGAGAAAAAATCAGTAACATCTAGATGAGTGGTATCAACACCACCATAATTAAAATCATCATTTCCAGAATCAAGATTTGTCTCATCTTTTCCATCCTTACTAGAAAAATTTGTCTCTATCTTCTTCCCTTTATCTTTTAGTGATTGTTGATAGAGCTCAACAAGATGTTTTGGTGTACGGCATGTACGAGACCAATGGCCTTTACCTCCACAACGATAACACAAATTCTCCATGGTATTTTTATCTTTATCACCTTTTTTCGCATTTTTTATCCTTATATTCCCACTTCTGGTGGGTATATGTGTTTGAGAAATGACCACCACGATGATTATTTCGACTACGTCCATGTCCGAGTCCATGACCACGTCCGAGTCCATGACCACGTCCACGACTACTGGCGTGACCTCTGTTTTTTCCATTATATGTTACGACATTCACTGTAGGGAATGGAGCAGATCCAGTTGGACGGGCCTCATGATTTTTCATCAATAGTTTATTGTTTTGCTCAGCCACAAGGAGGCATGAAATCAGTTCAGAGTATTTATTAAAGCCCTTTTCACGATATTGCTGCTGCGGGAGCATATTAGATGCGTGAAAGGTGGAGAATGTTTTTTCTAACATATCTGCATCACTGATCTTTTCTCCACATAATTTAATTTAGAACTGATTCTAAACATAGCTGAGTTATAATCACTTACAGATTTAAAATCTTGTAATCTTAGATGCATCCAATCATAATGAGCTTTAGGAAGTATTACAGTTTTCTGATGGTCGTATCTTTCCTTTAGATTGTTCCAAAGAATAAGTGGATCTTTAATAGTCAAATATCAAATTTTAAGTCCTTCATGGAGGTGATGAAGAAGAAATATCATCGCTTTGGCCTTATCTTGACTAGATGTTTTGTTTCCTTCTTTGATAGTATCACCAAGACCTTTTGCATCTAGATGAATTTCAACATCTAACACCCATGATAAATAATTCTTTCCAGTAATGTCAAGAGCCACAAATTCAAGTTTAGCAATGTTTGACATTATGAACTATCACAAATATGATTAACAAGTTAGAAGAAAATATTCTAAAAATAAATTAAATACACAACATAATTAACATAATACTTTAAGCATAGTAATTTGTCGAATAGTTGTAACCTCTTTGATAATTAACATATGTAAAGACTAATACTTGAAGCTAGTAAAAGCTTACACATGAGCTTTTGTAACATAGCAGTGTGGTTAATAATATTAATTAGTAAACATTGTTGTACAGGCTATAATGCTTAACATTTAAACAGTAATAAACATAAAGATTAAATGAATGCATAGTAAATAATTATGTTGAATTTTCATAATAGTGACCGTGAAACAAATTGTAAAACCAACAACGCATATAATACGCAGTTGAACCATATGTAGTATCTAAAGTAATATAGTTGTGTAGAACAATAAGCAAGTGATAGAATACAACTAATGTGCGTGTACGTATGTATAAAGTGAACTATGTTGCCTATCACAGGTAAGAATTAATAACATCTGGAATTAATTTTTTTTATAATGGAGAAAAAGCTAGTGAAAATAAATAAATAATCCTCCAGAATGATGTGACTTGGATGACTTATTACTAATGATTTTCTCTACCATGCTAACATTTGTGTCAAAATAGCAGAAAGCATTGAAGAGTGTAGAACACAGTTCAACATACACCATAGAAAAATGTGAAGGCCAACATACATTGCAAAAGAAATTGAGAGACAGTCAAGTTTCTAAGCAAATAAAAATATTATTTTCCATTCTTCCTGTTTGGTTCTGCCTGAAAAGGCTGAAATCATCTGCAAATGCTTCATGACTCACAAAAATAGAGCCTCAAATTGTCACACTACAATATAAAGTGGATTAAGTAGGATATGCTTTTTATCAGAGAAACAAAATTCCGCGTGAGCTTCACACATTCATTGTCATTATAAGAGACAAAACATATATTATATGTATAAAGAAACAAAGTTATACCTTCTTCTGCTACAAACAAAATATGATTATCTTCAAGATTAAAATGAGCAATTCGTGCTGATAACATATTATTATTTTAGAGAGAGCATAAGAAGATTATATATAAGAAGTGAGATTTTCTAATATTCTTCAAAGTCCACCCAATACATGGATAGTGAGCCTCTATTTATAGGCTCCACAAATACATGAACAAAGATAGAAGATGAAAGAAATACAAACTTAAATAGGGAGAATGAATAGCTCATCAATGTACTAATATGTAGGTTATAGAAAATGAATGGACATCCATATTATAACTATTCATAACACTCTTCTATTGTATTTTATTTTTTTTGCTGGAATTCCTTCTTTCAAGCTAATTAATCCCATGAAACACAATATAAAGTTTTGAATATATAATATTATAATTTAAAATTTATCTATAAAAATAGCTAATCATTTGACTAAAAACTTCAAAGTCTGATTAATAGTCTCATAGTTTGGGAAAAAAAATTATATATATATAGGGATTTCATCCACAGCAACCGGTTGTTGGGGAGTAACCCATTTTGGCCCATCCGCTACAGGTTGTAGCGGCTTGTTACTTAATTTTTTTTATAAGCCGCTACAGGCTGTAGCGGCTGGGCCAAAATGAGTTGCTCCCAACAACCGGTTGTTGTGGATGAAATTCCATATACATATATATATATATATATATGTATATATATATGTGTGTGTGTGTGTGTGTGTGTGTGTGTGTGTGTGTGTGTTTAAAGTCATTAGACTCACAATTCAAAGGTTGACAATGGTTGGAATAAGGTGTTGTGAAATACTAAAAATTTGGCTAAGGAGAGGTTTGGTCATCTAATTGCGCGCCAGTAAGGAGAAATCCTTATTGGAAAGCCCACTCTTTCCTGGGAACGGCATGGTTGTTAGTAATGTGATTCTGTAATATTATTTGTGAATAATTAATTATTGATTTATATGATAAGGAAAATATTCATTTTATGTGGATATAGATGGAGAAATTTTTTAATGTGACAATTGTTAAAAAATAATATTTTATCTTTCTCTGATAAAATAATTTATTTAAATATATTATTATATTATAATAATATAATAATAGTGATATTTTTACAATGAATGAGGGATATATGAATAAATAAGGAGGAAGAGTATTTTTGTTACTAAAAATATTAAAAACATATTTTTCATGTTTGTGAACCCCATTTCTTGACTGAAATTTGATTATAGACTGTAAAATCATCCGTTTATGGATTTCGGTCAATTTCTGTTTGGAATTTAGAAAAAATTTCTTCTGGAAAGTTCTAGAGAACAGAATTTCCTATGGAAAGGACATGAGATTTGAATTTTTTTGATAATAGGGCTATTTATTGTGAATTATTGAAGTTTCAATGTTCCGAAATAATTAATTTTGAAGTTTTAAATAATCTTTTAAAGAAAAACGTTTTTTTTTTATTTTGTGGGCATTATTAACATGTGCAAAGTGCTGAAATCAGTTGGTAAAAGTGGGCATATGAATTTGTAATATATATAATATTATTTTATTAAATTTTCTGCTTTGGTGTTCTAATAATTTTCTATAAATAGGGTGCTTAGGTTTGATACTTTGAGAGTTGCTATACGATGCAAGTTCTTTTCAGCGTTATATCTGATATTCCAGCCAGAAGTACTATTTTTTTGAGGTAAGGGATGCTATTTTTTTTTAAATAATATTATTTCTTTCAATATCATTATGCCGAAATATTGGTAAGATTTTTTTCTTGTGAAATTTTGATCTTTTTATGTCGAAATTACTATTCACGAGTTACTATTCATGAGTTACTATTCACGAGTACTATTCACGAAGTATGATGCTTTTTCTTGTGGACTTTCTACCTTTTAGCGTGGAAGTTACTATTCACATATACGGTACTATTCACGTATACGACACTATTCACAAAAACGGCACTACTCACAGAAAAATTAAATTTTCTTTTTTGTGTCCAAGATTATCTGTTATGGCTCTTATCTTTAATTGGATCTATGTTTTGATCTTTATTTTTGAATTCTGCTCCACAATAGTTTATTATGGAATATTTTTGAACATGGATAAATCGAAGTTCAAATCCTTACTATTTGTTCTTTTGTTTCACTGGATTCGTTTTCTTTAAAATATATTTTTCATCATCCTCAGTCCTAAATGATGATATTACTGAATATCTTTGGACTGTAGTGCAAAGATGGTTAATTTTCTTATGAATATCTTTGGCCCGTAGTGCAAAGATGTACAGGTGTTGAGATGAACATGACCGACTGATTAATATCTTTGGCCTGTAGTACAAAGATGACTATTTGATTCAAGATGTATATTGATTGATGTTACAGGGACAAAATATCAATGATGGACTTTTAAATTCATAGATGATAGTAGATTTTATTCTCTACTTAACTCTTCTAATGAATTGTTGTTTCCGCTGCAGTTGTTGATCTAAAACTTGTTGTCTATTGTATTTTATCAGATTTTTTCCTATTGAGGACTAACGATAATTTTTTGTACATTATCTTAGTCATACTATTCTTTACTGGGCTAGTTGAGCTCACCCTTTTACCTTTTGTTCTATTTTTCTTATCAGGAGGCGAGAATATAGCGGGAACTAGTTGGGGTGTGGAGTGATGGTTCAACATAGTTATTTTAGTAGTCCTCACTATTTTGTAAAATAGTGTATCAATAATGAGGACCTATTTGAGTGTGGATATTGTCTAGAAGATAATATTTATATTTAAACTCATAGTATATGTTTTGTCGTATTTTGTACGACAAATATATTAATAAAGTTGTAGTTATTTCTGTACCATGTATTTGGCGACTTAGAATGGGTTGGATGGAATGGACCTATTTTGGGGGCGTCACAGTTACCGTTAATACTGTTGGAATACCCGGTGGTTAAAACACAATAGCACACGGTATTGAACCAATTATTGATTTTTACGTAAGAAGGCACTACTCAATAATGTTACAGTAATTACTGTTCAATATTTTATTTTATTGATTTGATAATTGTTGCGTTGATATTTTATATTGTTGTTGTTTTAATAATTGTCACTACTGTAGACTCTTCTGGAGTTACCATTTCCTCGTCATGACCATATTGAATCTTTGTTCCTTTTCTCATACAAGGATTCTTATTTTTGGAACCGACTGGTCTACCACGCTTCAAGCGTGCTTTAGATTCATTGGCAACAAGAGGTTGTCCTGCTGGGACATCAATTTTAATTGGAGCATTAACAGCTGGTATATGTGACTTTGTTACACTCTTTGGGTCAGCAAATGCGTCTGGAAATTGATTTGCTAAATTTTGTAAATGAATTATCTTCTGAACTTCTAGTTCACATTATTTTGTACGAGGATCAAAATGAGACAATGATAATTCATTCCAGCTTATCTCTTTTTTCAGCTGCCTATTTTCTCCTCCTAATGTTGGGAAGACTGATTCATCAAAATGACAATCAGCGAATCTAGCTGTAAATAAATCTCCTGTTGATGGTTCTAAATATTTAATTATAGATGGGAATTCATATCCAACATATATTCCTAACCTCCTTTGAGGTCCCATCTTAGTACGTTGTGGTGGAGGAATTGGAACATATACAGCACAACCAAAAATTCTTAGATGAGAAATATTTGGTTCCTGACCAAAAACCAATTGTAAAGGGGAGTACTTATGATAACTTGTTGGTCTGATGCGAATTAGTGTTGCCGCATGTAAAATAGCATGACCCATGCAGAAATTGGAAGTTTTGATCTCATTAGTAATGGTCTTGCAATCAATTGAAGATGCTAATCAATGATTTTGCAAGGCCATTTTGTGTGTGAACATGTGCTACAGGATGTTCAACACTTATCCCAATAGACATACAATAATCATTGAAAGTTTGGGAAGTAAATTCACCAGCATTGTCAATACAAATTTTCTTGATGGGATAATCTGGAAAATGTGCTCGTAATCTGATTAATTGAGCAAGTAACCTCCCAAACGCCAAGTTACGAGTTGATAATAGAGATACATGTGACCACCTTGTTGATGCATCAATTAAAACTATAAAATATCTAAAAGGTCCACATGGTGGATGAAGTGGTCCACATATATCACCGTGTATTCATTCTAGAAAAGTAAAGGATTCAGTTCCTATTTTAGCCGGTGATGGCCGAACAATTAACTTACCTTGAAAACAAGCAGCACATGGGAAATCATTCGATTGAAGAATCTGCTGGTTCTCCAATGGATGTCCACATGAATTCTCAATTATTCTTCGCATCATTATCGATCCAGGATGGCCTAATCGTTCATGCCAAACAATAAAGTTATTGTGATTCGTTAGTTTTTTATTAACAACCACATTTGTTTAAATTGTTCTAATTCTCGTGTAGTACAAACCAGAGGAAAAAGCTGGTAATTTTTCTAATACACTTTTATTACCTGAGATTATACTCGTAATGTGAAGATACTCAATCTTTCATTCACATGTTGTCTCAATATTATACCCATTTCGGCGGATATCCTTAAAAATCAATAAATTTCTTTGAGACCTGGGAGAGTATAATGCTTCATCAATTTCAAATTTTGTTCCTCCAAGCAAGAAAAGGTTAGCTCTTCCGGAGCCTTCTATCAATTTTGCACTACTCGATATAGTACTAACATTGGCCTTTTGCATTATGAAAGAAGAAAAATATTTCTTATTCTGTAATATAGTGTGCGTAGTGGTACTGTCTGCGAGACATATATCTCCACCATTCATTGCAAAGCGAATCAAGAGAGTATCTATGTTATTCAATGAAAATAAGAAATATATAATCAGATTAATAAAATATCCCATATATAACGAATCATAAGAAAACAGTTAAACATGATAAAAACATAATAATTAGAATTTTATTAATGCTTAAAATAAAGTCCAATAACATCAAAGCATCATCTAAAAATTTTATATTTGGACACTCTCATCACCAAACAAGAAGTCAATTTTTTCTTCAGGAATTGAGAAAAAATCAGTAACATCTAGATGAGTGGTATCAACACCACCATAATTAAAATCATCATTTCCAGAATCAAGATTTGTCTCATCTTTTCCATCCTTACTAGAAAAATTTGTCTCTATCTTCTTCCCTTTATCTTTTAGTGATTGTTGATAGAGCTCAACAAGATGTTTTGGTGTACGACATGTACGAGACCAATGGCCTTTACCTCCACAACGATAACACAAATTCTCCATGGTATTTTTATCTTTATCACCTTTTTTCGCATTTTTTATCCTTATATTCCCACTTCTGGTGGGTATATGTGTTTGAGAAATGACCACCACGATGATTATTTCGACTACGTCCATGTCCGCGTCCATGACCACGTCCACGACTACTGGCGTGACCTCTGTTTTTTCCATTATATGTTACGACATTCACTGTAGGGAATGGAGCAGATCCAGTTGGACGGGCCTCATGATTTTTCATCAATAGTTTATTGTTTTGCTCAGCCACAAGGAGGCATGAAATCAGTTCAGAGTATTTATTAAAGCCCTTTTCACGATATTGCTGCTGCGGGAGCATATTAGATGCGTGAAAGGTGGAGAATGTTTTTTTTAACATATCTGCATCACTGATCTTTTCTCCACATAATTTAATTTAGAACTGATTCTAAACATAGCTGAGTTATAATCACTTACAGATTTAAAATCTTGTAATCTTAGATGCATCCAATCATAATGAGCTTTAGGAAGTATTACAGTTTTCTGATGGTCGTATCTTTCCTTTAGATTGTTCCAAAGAATAAGTGGATCTTTAATAGTCAAATATCAAATTTAAAGTCCATCATGGAGGTGATGACGAAGAAATATCATCGCTTTGGCCTTATCTTGACTAGATGTTTTTTTTCCTTCTTTGATAGTATCACCAAGACCTTTTGCATCTAGATGAATTTCAACATCTAACACCCATGATAAATAATTCTTTCCAGTAATGTCAAGAGCCACAAATTCAAGTTTAGCAATGTTTGACATTATGAACTATCACAAATATGATTAACAAGTTAGAAGAAAATATTCTAAAAATAAATTAAATACACAACATAATTAACATAATACTTTAAGCATAGTAATTTGTCGAATAGTTGTAACCTCTTTGATAATTAACATAGGTAAAGACTAATACTTGAAGCTAGTAAAAGCTTACACATGAGCTTTTTGTAACATAGCAGTGTGGTTAATAATATTAATTAGTAAACATTGTTGTACAGGCTATAATGCTTAACATTTAAACAGTAATAAACATAAAGATTAAATGAATGCATAGTAAATAATTATGTTGAATTTTCATAATAGTGACCGTGAAACAAATTGTAAAACCAACAACGCATATAATACACAGTTGAACCATATGTAGTATCTAAAGTAATATAGTTGTGTAGAACAATAAGCAAGTGATAGAATACAACTAATGTGCGTGTACGTATGTATAAAATGAACTATGTTGCCTATCACAGGTAAGAATTAATAACATCTGGAATTAATTTTTTTTATAATGGAGAAAAAGCTAGTGAAAATAAATAAATAATCCTCCAGAATGATGTGACTTGGATGACTTATTACTAATGATTTTCTCTACCATGCTAACATTTGTGCCAAAATAGCAGAAAGCATTGAAGAGTGTAGAACACAGTTCAACATACACCATAGAAAAATGTGAAGGCCAACATACACTGCAAAAGAAATTGAGAGACAGTCAAGTTTCTAAGCAAATAAAAATATTATTTTCCATTCTTCCTGTTTGGTTCTGCCTGAAAAGGCTGAAATCATCTGCAAATGCTTCATGACTCACAAAAATAGAGCCTCAAATTGTCACACTACAATATAAAGTGGATTAAGTAGGATATGCTTTTTATCAGAGAAACAAAATTCCGCGTGAGCTTCACACATTCATTGTCATTATAAGAGACAAAACATATATTATATGTATAAAGAGACAAAGTTATACCTTCTTCTGCTACAAACAAAATATGATTATCTTCAAGATAAAAATGAGCAATTCGTGCTGATAACGTATTATAATTTTAGAGAGAGCATAAGAAGATTATATATAAGAAGTGAGATTTTCTAATATTCTTCAAAGTCCACCCAATACATGGATAGTGAGCCTCTATTTATAGGCTCCACAAATACATGAACAAAGATAGAAGATGAAAGAAATACAAACTTAAATAGGGAGAATGAATAGCTCATCAATGTACTAATATGAAGGTTATGTAGGTTATAGAAAATGAATGGACATCCATATTATAACTATTCATAACTCTCTGCTATTGTATTTTATTTTTTTTGCTGGAATTCCTTCTTTCAAGCTAATTAATCCCATGAAACACAATATAAAGTTTTGAATATATAATATTATAATTTAAAATTTATCTATAAAAATAGCTAATCATTTGACTAAAAACTTCAAAGTCTGATTAATAGTCTCATAGTTTGGAAAAAAAAATTATATATATATAGGGATTTCATCCACAGCAACCGGTTGTTGGGGAGTAACCCATTTTGGCCCATCCGCTACAGGTTGTAGCGGCTTGTTACTTAATTTTTTTTATAAGCCGCTACAGGCTGTAGCGGCTGGGCCAAAATGAGTTGCTCCCAACAACCGGTTGTTGTGGATGAAATTCCATATACATATATATATATATGTGTGTGTGTGTGTGTGTGTGTGTGTGTGTGTGTTTAAAGTCATTAGACTCACAATTCAAAGGTTCACAATGGTTGGAATAAGGTGTTGTGAAATACTAAAAATTTGGCAAAATGAATTTGAAAGAAACACTTCAAACGTCAATAAATAATTTTTTTATATTTTGATGTATTTTGACCCTCTCTAAAAATATTCTGGTTTCACCACTATTTTACGGTATTCAATAAACTCATGATACGTAGATAATTTAGGGGAAAAAAATAAAGAATTTGAAATTTATTGATATATTTTGTATTTGTTATTTATCATGATAAAACTATTTAACTAATCATATTAAATTTCAAATCTCTTGATTTTTTCTTAAATTCCTTGCATGGCAGTGTTATTGGAAGGTGTAAAAATCTAGTTTTACCAGTCATCCGTATATAATTAATTCTCTTTAAACATAAATAATATTATGATTTCGAAATTATTTTTTTCTTCAATAATATCTCAAAAATATAATACTGAATACGACAAATAACAATTTATGACTAGTCAATTATAGGCATGACAAAATATGGTTATGGGTTGGTTTTGGTTTTCAAAATATGGTTATGGATCTATTTAAGAACTAAAACCATATTAACCATTTTTAATATGGATTGTGTGGGTTGGAACTATATAGTTATGGTTCAAAACCATATTAACTATTTTAAGATGTTTTGACTTTTAAACAGAAATTTTAAAAAATAAAATTTTGACCGTCACAATTAAATTAATTAAGTAATAATATGATATAAAAATTATTAATATAAATAATAAAATAATAAAAAACTATACTAATAAAATTTTAAATTGAAATTATTAATACCCTTCCATATTTAAATAATTTTTCAAAACATTAATTGAATCATTTTCAATTAGAAAGAGCACAATTAATCCAAAACATCTGCTTCTTCAATTCAACTTTCAAAACAAGAAAAAAAGCAAAATTAAAGCACATAAGTAAACAAACAGATCTGAAATGTAAAGGAATCACTAATCTAAATGTGCGAAACTGTAGGAAAAAAGAGATTTTGCATGTATTAAGAATTTTTTTTTATTAAAACCAATTATTTAAAATGCTAACACTTCATTATTTAAAATTAAACATATGCTATGAATTAAAATTACCAAAATTTGTAAAATTGCCAAAATTTGTAAAATTACCAAAATTTGTAAGAAGCTCGGATACAAAATCAATATACTTTGCTCTTGGTCGACAGTGAAGAACAAGATAAGGAAGGGTCGATAGCGAAGAAAAGAACTTTTCGATTTAGATCGGAATGGAATATGAGTTTAAAAATAGTTAACCGGTTCAGAACTATATTTGTTTTAAAAAATATGGGTCCAAACTTTAACCAACCTAAATAAATAAAAATGGTTAACCAACTCATTTAATTCCAATTAATATAGTTTGACCCAACAGTTAACTAATTATATTGCCAGGTCTAATCAATCATAAAAAAAAATTGAGAAACGTATATTTTTACCATGTGAGGCCTTAATTTATCTTCCTACATAAGTAAATAGAAAATTGGACCATATATACTTCTCTAGGGGAATATTTGTTGAGCAACTCATTTCGGCAGCTGATAACTAACTTGCTGGTAAACCAGATTATAACTAATTACTCCCTATGTTGTCTAAAAGTACATATTAACAAAAATAAAAATAAGAGAAAGAGAGTAAAAAAAAATTCATTTTATTTTTAATTGCCTCACAAGATTATATAAAGTGATAAATATTTTTATTTTTGTAAATTAATGAACCCTATTAAATGACATATTTATCCTTTAATTTTATATTTTATCTTATTTTTCTGAGAATAAAAAAATTTATATACATTTAATCATCTTTTTGGGACGGAGGGGATAATTATTATCTAAGCTAGCTAGCTAGAGAACCGGCGATCCAGCCGCCTGTTTATGCTCCGGTGTAGCTCCATGTGTCACGTGCATGCTATTTTGAGAGTGTGAAACCAAGCGCTGATATCCTATCATGCAAGTACATGCATGTACGTCTGTAAGTACTACTCTCTGATAACCAGTCTTAATTCTACGTTGACAAGAAATAAAAATTTTAAATAGTAAATATACGTCTCTAGTTCCATGTTCATGCATTTGCATCATCTCAACTCTCTACTATCAGTCTTCTATCACATGGAAATGAGAAATGAAATGTGTATCCATATAAATTAAAAACAGTTCGTCAAACAGCTCATCAGTAAATCACTAAATTAGTTTTTATACTTACAATTGCAAAAGGTTGAAGTAGTTGATTGAGAAATGGTAAAATATATTGAATCATTGTACATATTTATAGATTTCTCAATCAATATTTTCAATTTCTATCCGTTGTTTTTTTTATTACCGTTCTGATTATTTTTTTTATTACCATACGTTCTTCAAGGAAATATCTTCCGTGAGTCTTTCTCATTACACAAACTCAGTATATATACATGATTACAATGATTGATTCTAGGCGATGATTACAATGCTTGATTCTAGGCTATGATTACAATGCTTAATTCTAGGCTATAATTAAGGACATGAAGATTATTTACATACTAAATATATACTCTATCATACCCCCGCAGTCGAAGCGGGAGGCTGTCGTACGTTGAGACTGTTCTGAAAATCATCAAAGAGTATGCGCGGAAGTCCTTTGGTGAAAATATCAGCTATCTGGTAGCGATATAGGACATGAAGCACACGAACTTATCCTCTTTCAACTTTCTCTCGGACAAATAAGATATCCATATGCTTAATGCATTGATGTTGTACAGGATTACCAGAAAGATAGATGGCACTGACGTTATCACAGTACACCATCGTTGCCTTCTTGATCGGAACATGTAATTCTAACAGTAGATTTCGAAGCCAACATGATTTGGCGACAACATTGGCAACACCTCTATACTCAGCTTCAGCACTAGACCGAGATAAGGTGGGTTGTCGCTTAGACGACCAAGTAATCAAATTATCTCCAAGAAATACACAGCTTCAGCATATTTCTTTTGGCAAAGAAATAAACCTCTTTCGTGATGGGTCACAACAATTCCCAAGAATTAATATAAGGGACCCAAATCTTTCATAGCAAATTCAGATGCCAGGATATATATGATATGTCGTTGAAGAGCCTTAGATGATGTAGTAAGGATTATGTCGTCAACATAGAGAAAAATGTATGCCATGTCATTTCCTTTGCAATATATAAACAAAGAATGATTCGATTGACTATGCCTAAACCCCATTATAGAGACAAAATCCGTAAACCGTTTATACCAAGCTCGGGGTGCCTGTTTGAGGCCATACAGGGACTTCTTGAGCAAGCATACATAGTCTGGATGGTTCGGGTCACGGAAGCCCATAGGTTGATTCATGTAGACAGTTTCTTGTAAGTGACCGTGCAAAAATGCATTCTTGACATCCAGTTGATGTATGGACTAAGAACTCGATAAAGACAAACTGAACACAGTGCGAATTGTAGCGAGTTTCAATACCGGGCTGAATGTTTGACCACAGTCGACACCAACCTGCTGAGACCTGCCATCACCAACAAGACGGGCTTTATGCCACTCAAACGATTCATCGGATTTCTTTTTATAACAAAAATCCACATACACCGAATAATATTCATATTAAACGGATGAGGCACTAAATCCCACGTCTTATTTTTAATAAGATCATCATATTCATCCAACATGGCCACTTTCCAATTCGGGTCGGACAACGCAGTTTTGGGGTTAGATGGCAGAGGGGATTGCAAAACCGAAGAAGTTAAATTAAAATTACGTTTGGGCTTAAAAGTCCCATGCATTCTGCATGTGGCCATAGAGCGGTTTTGATTTGGATGGAAGGGGTGTATGTGTGGATTAGGTGGGGATGTGGGCGGGTTGGGCTGGGAGCTTGATGGGCTAGGGAGAAATGGGGAGTTTTCTAGGCCGGGTGTAGGACTGGTTGCTGAAAAGGGGGATTGTAGTGGGCCGGGTGGAGGATCACTAGGAGTGTTATTGGAGTTGGCCCAATTTGCGGGCTGATGGTGGGAGCAGGAAGAATAGCGAGCTCATGTAACACAGGACGGATTCCATCATCAAGAAATTCATAGGTATGGGATGGAGGCGTATGAAAATTAGCAAAGGGGAATTTAGTCTCATCAAACACAACATGTCGAGAGATAATTATTTTGCGACTCGAGAGGTCATAACACTTATATCCTCTATGGTTTTGTGGCTAGCCCAGAAAAACACACGAGTTAGAACAAGCTTGGAGTTTATTAATATTGGTGGGGGAAAGAAGAGGAAAACACAAGCAACCAAATACTCTTAAATGTGCATATGAGGGATCCCGAAAGTAGATAATTTGAGTAGGAAAAAAGTGTTTAAGATTTTTATTTGGGAGAATGTTTAATAAATATGTTGCTATAAGTAAAGCATGATGCCAGAATGACGGTGGCATAGATTAGTGAGCAAGAAGGGTTCAAATCAAGTTATTTATGGTTCAAATTTTACGTTCGGCTTTTCAATTTTGAGAGGAGGTGTGGGGACACGAGGACCGAAAACTCATACCATGGTTGCGACAAAAAGATTGGAAATGTTCATTATCAAATTCCTTCCCATTATCACTTTGAAAACATTTAATTTCCTTCTAAAATTGAGTTTTAATATAAGCTCTAAAGGAAAGGAAACTGGTGTAGACTTGCGATTTCTTGCCAATAGGAAAGGACCACAGAAAATTAGAATAATCATCAAGAAAAAAATATAATACTTGTGTCCTGCTGAACTTAAAACGGGAGATGTCCACAAGTCACTATGAATAATGTCAAATGGCATAGTAATACAAGAAATAGATGGATAAAATAGCAACCGAACATGTTTTCCAAAAATACATGAAACACAAATACTAGCGCATGAAGATTGTTTACATGCAATCAATTTATTATTGTAAAGAGAGCGAAAAACTAATGCTCCTGGGTGGCCCAAACGATTATGCCATAAAGTAGGAGAAAGAGTAGCAAAAGTT
Organism: Panax japonicus; assembly: GCA_020205505.1. NCBI lineage: Eukaryota > Viridiplantae > Streptophyta > Magnoliopsida > Apiales > Araliaceae > Panax > Panax japonicus. The sequence goes on from CM035103.1 coordinate 46,151,182, forward strand.
GATGGAGTGGTGGCGGGAGGACTCATTGTAGTGGATAAGGGGTATAAGTCCCCAATGCTATCACATCTTATTATGGGAATCCCCGTCTGCATATCCTTCACATAAAACCCAAAAGGATCAAATTCAATAGAAACAGGATTATTAGTTGTGAAACGACGAACAGAAACCAAGTTTTTAATTAAGTTTGGGGTATGGAGGACATTGGACAGTGTTAGGGGTGGATGAGGTGGAGATAGTGATTTTTGTCCATAACCATGAATCGGAATAACATGACCACTGCCAACAATTATATTTTTATTATTTCTCGAATTAAAATAAGATGAAAGAATACCTTGCGACGCCGTCATATGCGAAGTAGCACCGGTGTCCATGTACCAATTGTCATCGAGAACATTGAGAGACATAGTATGCATCACTGCTTCAATATCCGTGTGTGCATAGGAGGGGGAGCTGGGCGCCTGAGCACTGTAAGCCTGTTGCGGACATTGTCCTAAAATTCCGGTTGACGTACTGATGGGGGGCGTGTCCAAGAAGATGATGGGTAAGGGCATGGAGGCACTGCCCAACCCGATGGAGCCCAACCGGCGTTATACTACCACCATGGTGGAGGATGCTGCCATGGACGGGGATGGGTGGCCTGTTGGTGGTTGCCGCCACCGAAGGACTGGTTTGGACAACCCTTTCCTCGTCCGCGTCCGCGTCCGCGTCCGCTTTTATTCTTTCCTCTATTATTAGTACAATTGTTCTCGCTATTATTGTGCTTCCCACGTCCACCGATATTTTTTTCAATTTTGACCATTACCATGGCTTGTTCCCCATCCAGAACCGTGTGTCTCTTTGGTGCCGGTGTTGGTTGTTACGAGAGCCATGCCAGAGGCACTTGACACCATCGCCACCTGTTTGGCTTTGCACGTCTCTTCGAGAATTAGTTTTGAGCGAGCCTCCTAAAACGGAGGTAATGGGTCACTTTGTTGTATGAACGTAGCCACACTATCATAGTTCTCATTTACCCCCGCAATCAATTAGAGAACCAACATGTGATTATTAACCGGAGCCCCAACATTTGACAGTGGATCCGTAAGCATCTTGAGTTCTTAGCAATACGTCGAGACATTAGGAAAATTATCCATATGAACTTGGGTGAATTGATTTTCCAAGTAAACTTCCCATGAATGTTTGTTGTCTTAAAAAATGCTTTGCAAGCGTTCCCATGATTGTTGTGCCGAAGAGTCGGGATCTAAGATAGTGTGGAGGAGATCGTTCGAAATCGTTCCATAAATCCATTGAAGGACTATTGCATCTAAACGAGACCACAATTTATCGTTTTGAACTGTCGCGGTCTCCTTACCCTTGTCAGACGACATGGGTGGCGTAGGGATGATATGGTCCATCACCTGATACGCACGATAATGGATCTTAAAAAGCTCTGCCCATGACAAGTATTGTCTTTTCTCCATCTCAAGAATAATTGGGATAAAGTTCTTGACATTGCTTACAGCTAGGGCCGGATGGAAGCGTGAGTTATCAGCCATGGAAAATGAGAGGAGAGGAGAACAAAAAAAAACAAGATAAGGTAGAAGAAGGAGATGGGCGGTAGAGAAACACCTAGGGAACGACTAGGGTTTATGGCTTTGATACCATGAAGGAAATATCTTCTGTGAGTCTTTCTCATTACACAAACTCAGTATATATACATAATTACAATGATTGATTATAGGCTATGATTACAATGCTTGATTCTAGGCTATGATTATAATGCTTGATTCTAGGCTATAATTAAGGACATGAAGATTATTTACATACTAAATATATACTTTATCAGTTCTGACTTTTATTTTATATCCGTTGGAGCATCACAGTATCCCTACCTAGCCCTTTCATCTTCTTCTTCAGTATCTTCTCCTTCTTCAGAGTTCAAGTATCCCCCTTTATCTCCTTCTTCAGGCATCTCCCTTTATCTCCTTCTTCTTCTTCTTCATGCATCTCTCCTATTTAAATATATTTAAAATTATAGTCCATCAAATCTTGTTCCTTGATATAGTCTCTTTGGCTCACTGAAAAATCCCATAGATTATATTTAGTCTTACTGTTAGAGTGAAATATGAGTCCTAGACTAGGATTTGTGCTACTCTAACCTGCTAAAAATGCTCTGAAAGGCTTACAGTACTTGGTCAGAATATTGATGTAAAAGGAGCTGGCTTTTGGGATTGCCGGAGGTCCGGAAAGAATTGTCCGGTTGGAGCTAGGGTATGTCTTAGTACTCTATGTAGTTATATAAATACAAAAAGTAACTTATAAAATGATATATTAAACTATAATTAGTTCATAATTCAGTATATATGTGTAAGACCCCAACTTTTTATAAATGAAAATGGAATTTTCTCTAATTATTATTTTGAAATAGTAAGGGTTTATTTGATTAATGTGGTTAGTTATGGGTAAAATGCACAAATATTTTAAATAAGCAAGTGGTTATAAAATATTCATTGTTGTCGGAGAATATTCATTTGGTCGTGGAATATTCTTGCTGTCGGGGAATATTCGTACGACGGCGCAGCTTTGTGTGGGCCCCATAACGAAAAGCGATTGGATGAGGAAAACGACAAATATAAGTTGTTTATAACACTACAAAAAAAGGATCATTTTCAACGGGAGTATGACCGACGGCATCTACGCTGTCGTGAGTAACCTCATTGGCGACGGCCAAACCGTCGATACTGAAACCCATCGTCAATGTATTGGTTCCCTCCAAAATTGCTATTGGTCTCGACGGTAGGCCGTCGATAAAGATAATTCTGCCGTCGGTAATGAGTATTTTTTGGCGCGTAAGTAACGCAGGGGGAGGGAAATAAAGGGGCGACGAGAAAAAGTATTATTGGCGATGGCATTGCTGTCGTTAATGACAGTGTCTCGACGGGGTTATTAGCGACGACACTGCCGTCAAGAATGAGGTTTTAATTTTATCAGCCCTTAGCTCGACGACAGTCTCTCATTTTTATACAAAAATTTCGTTCGTTCACGCTTTTTCTTCATTTCTCTTCTCCAAACTTCGATTTCTTGTCTAGTTTCTTCGAATATTAGTTTATTGAGTTTGTTTCCAAATTGGGTTTATTCTTCTGAGTTTGAGCCGTTCGACTGAGTTGGGTTTTCCCAAATTCGTTTGACTGAGTTGGGTTATTCCTAAATTCTTCTGATTTTTTGTGCTCAAGGATATGGGATTAGTAGAAGCTTTCTTCTTTTTTCTCCATTATCTCTGAATAATCATCTTCTCCCCTCTCTGTGTGATTTTTTTTGAAATTGCAAGGTAAGGGTTTCATCTACTGTGACTTTTTTCTCCCAAATTTAATTTTTTCAGTTTCAAAAAATGCTTGAGTTAATTTTTGCCCAAAAATTATTTTATTTGTGATTCTTTGTTGTTTAATGGAATAGTTGCTGCTAATTTTAGAGGAGAACTCGGCGTCAGCTTCTATCAGGCTTGTAAGTACATATATCTCCATCTCTCTTTTTTCTCATTGCTGCAATTTGTTGATTCTATCAGGTGCCCTCAAAAAGTATTGTACTGATGTTAAAAAAATTTGTTTCTGATATTGTACTGATGTTAAAAAAATTTATAGTATATGTATGCCCTCAAAAAGTATTATTGCTGTAACAAATGTGATATTTTTCTTGACATGCTAGTTATTTCTATATGAACTATGTAGTGAAAAATGAGGATATAGTACTCTTAAGGACATTGTCTTGACTTGTTGTATGCTTTTAATAGGTTTAATATGGTGTGGTTTGTTGTATAAAATTTTTTGATTGCATTGAAGGTATTCTTATTAAATTTTGTAAGTAATTTTACGTGGAAAATCGTTTTGTAAAAAGAAATAGGTGTTTAATTGGAGTATTAGGAAAACTTCTGTGTTTTGCAAGTACTTATTGGGGGCTGAGGAATATTAGTAGTAAGTACTTATTCAGCCATGCAAGTGAAGTGGTTAATTCGCATATCATATCCTCATCTCGCATAATATTCTTAATCTTTACATATACTAATTATATTCTTGTTAGTATCAATCAAAATTTAAAATCGATTAATCTATTATTTTATTTACTAAACTATTTATTTTTATCATTTTTAAGCTCATTTGATAACTCACAAGTTGAATTGTTTATTTGAAAGTGTAATTCATCATCCAATTTAAAAATTACAAAATTAGTTTGTGTGAATATTAAATGATGGACTAACGATAATAAACTTAAGCTAAAACCCTGTAAATCTCTGATCATGAAGTTATCTCTGATCAAACATAGTAAATCTTAGGCAAAAACTGCAGGAACTCGTGACGTGCTTATTTGGTTAATAGTGTTTTGTGTGTTTACTTACGTGATACGTTTGAAAGTTTTCCTCAAGCAAAAGTTGTTGAGATATTTGAAACTGAAGTTCTTTAATTTGTTCCTTTTTCTAAATTTCAAGCAAAAGTTGTTGAGATATTTGAAGCAAAAGTTGTTGGGATATTTGATATATATATATGAATGTTAGTAGATTTCAAGAAGTAGATGCATTCTTGTTATAGTCTGATTGATTGAATCTCTTTTTAGCTTATATAGATAAGTATGTTATGTCAATTCTCTTATGAAACTATTTTGAGCTTTTATGTCAAAGAAAATCAAAAACAGTTTTTATGAGTAAGAACCATAAAATTTCTAGGTTCATAATTCATATAGTTTAGGAAGCTTAGAAACCCATTTGAGATTCACTTAGTAGGAGTGAATCTCAAATAGTCCCCATTTTGGGACTGTTCTTGTATGTTTCGATCTCACTTAAGTCGGTGTACTACCCAGTATGTTTATATTTTGACGACCCATAGGGCGACGGGATGGGCGACGGACAATGCCGTCTCCAATGACCTCATTGCCGACGGCAAGGGGGTCATTGGCGACGGCACTGTCCGTCAGCAATGACCTATTTTTTATAGTGTAAATAACGGCGTAGTTGTTACTGTTAATACTGTTGAAATACTTGGTGGTTAAAACACAGTAGCACACGGTACTGCACCAATTATTGATTCTTACGTAAGAAGGCACTACTCAATAATTGTTACAGTAATTGCTATTCAATATTTTATTTTATTGATTCAATAATTGATGCGTTGATATTTAATATTACAGTTGTTTCAATAATTATCACTACACAGTATTTTCCATTATCGGAGCAATAATTTATGTTATCTAAATAATATTATTAGATAATATTATTGGCAATGTCTAAAAATTTCTCTCTAATGAGAGGTTTTGTCATCTAATTGTGTGCCAGTAAGGAGAAATCCTTAATGGAAAGCCCTCTCTTTCTTTGGAACGGCCTGGTTGTCAGTATTCTGATTCTGTAATAATATTTATGAATAATTAATTATTAATTTATATGATAAGGAAAATATTCATTTTATGTGGATATAGATGGAGAAAATTTTTAATGTGACAATAGTTAAAAATTAATATTTTATCTTTCTTTGATAAAATAATTCATTTAAATATATTATTATATTATAATAATATAATAATAATGATATTTTTACAATGAATAAGGGATATATGAATAAATGAGGAGGAAAAGTATTTTTGTTAATAAAAATATTTAAAACATATTTTTCATGTGTGTGGACCCCATTTCTTGACTGAAATTTGATTATAGACTGTAAAATCGTCCGTTTGTGGATTTTGGTCAATTTCTGTTTGGAATTTAGAAAAACTTTCTTCTGCAAAGTTGTAGAGAATAGAATTTCCTATGGAAAGGACATGAGATTTGAATTTTTCTGATAAAAGGGCTATTTATTGTGAATTATTGAAGTTCCAAAATAATTGATTTTTGTAGTTTTAAATAATTTTTTAAAGAAAAACATTATTTTTTATTTTGTGGGCATCATTAACATGTGCAAAAAGCTGAAATCAGTTGATAAAAGTGGGCGTAGGAATTTGTAATATATAATATTATTTTATTAAATTTTCTGCTTTGATGTTCTACACAATTTTCTATAAATAGGGTGCTTAGGTTAGAATTAAAAATTACACCAAAAACTGAAGTTTTCTCTCTCTATATTATCGAGTGTATTCTTATGAGTATTTCGATACTTTGAGTGTTGTTATACGGTGCAAGTTCTTTTTAGCGTTATATCCGATATTCCAGCCAGAAGTACTATTCTTTTGAGGTAAGGGATCTTATTTTTTTTAAAATGATATTATTTCTTTCAATATCATTATGCCGAAATATTGGTAAAAAAAATTTCTTGTGAAATTCTGATCTTTTTATGTCAAAATTACTATTCACGAGTTACTATTCATGAGTTACTATTCACGAGTTACTATTCATGAGTTACTATTCACAAGTTACTATTCACGAGTACTATTCACGAAGTATGATGATTTTTCTTGTGGACTTTCTACCTTTTAGTGTCAGAGTTACTATTCATGTATACGGTACTATTCACGTATACGACACTATTCATAAATACAGCACTATTCACAGAAAAATTAAATTTTCTTTTCTGTGTCCAAGATTATATGTTATGGTTCCTATCTTTTATTGGATCTATGTTTTGATCTTCATTTTTGAATTATGCTCCACAATAGTTTATTATGGAATATTTTTGAACATGGATAACCGAAGTACGAATCCTTACTATTTGTTCTTTTGTCTCACTGGATTCATTTTCTTTAAAATATATTTTTCATCATCCTCAGTCCTAAATGATGATATTACTGAATATCTTTGGCTTGTAGTGCAAAGATGATTAATTTTCTTATGAATATCTTTGGCCCGTAGTGCAAAGATGTACATGTGTTGAGATGAACATGACCGACTGATTAATATCTTTGGCCTGTAGTGCAAAGATGACTATTTGATTCAAGACGTGTATTGATTGATGTTACAGGGACTAAATATCGATGATGGACTTTTAAATGCATAGATGATAGAAGATTTCATTATCTACTTAACTCTTCTAATGAATTGTTATTTTCGCTGCAGTTGTTGATCTAAAACTTGTTGTCTATTGTATTCTATCAGATTTTTCCATATTGAGGACTAACGATAAATTTTTGTACATTATCTTCGTCATAATATTATTTACTGGGCTAGTTGAGCTCACCCTTTTCCTTTTTGTTCTATTTTTCTTCTCAGGAGGCGAGAATATAGTGGGAACTAGTTGGGGTGTGGAGTGATGGTTCAAGACAGTTGTTTTAGTAGTCCTCACTATTTTGTAAAATAGTGTATCAATAATGAGGACTTATTTGATTGTGGATATTGTCTAGAAGGACAATATTTGTATTTAAACTCACAGTATATGTGTTGTTGTATTTTGCACAACAAATGTATTAATAAAGTTGTAGTTATTTCTGTACCATGTATTTGGCGACTCATAATGGTTTGGATGGAATGGACCTATTTTGGGGGCGTCGCAGTTGGTATCAGAGCTTAGGGATATGGTCTCTGGTAGAGATCGAGGAATAGAACTAGGAAGGAAGCGACAAGTAAATCATTCGCTAGTGTGTCCCACCTAAGCTTATTTGTTGGTTGGTCAGAATATAGGAGTATTATGTGATATGTTAATTCTTTAATTAACCCTTGTTTTATGGTATTATTTGAGAATGACAACTGAGAATGTTAATAGTGGAGTAAATGAGACCGTGGAGACACCTTTACTCACCAATCAAGAGAACGTGCAACATGAAGACAATGTTCCTCCTATAAACAACACCACTGATCAGAAGATGAACGACGAGATGTTTAGAAGCTTTTTACTGTTCATGCAAAATCAGACGAGGGAGACTCGTGTATAAAATAAGGGTGGAAATGATAGCAACGCGCGGTTTGTCACAGCCAAGCAGTTCAAGGAGTTGGGACCACCAGAATTCTGGGGAAAGCCGGATCCGATTAAAGTAGAGACGTGGGTTTAGCAAATTACCAAGATATTCGATGTCTTGGGATGCACAGAGGAATAGAAGGTTCCATTCATCACTTTTATGTTCCGTAATGAGGCAGATTACTGGTGGGAATCTGTGAAGCGTACCCAGCCTGCCACACTCAATATATCTTGGGAAACGTTTCAAAAACTGTTCAATGACAAGTACTTTCCAGAAAATATTCGTCATATGAAGGAGGTAGAGTTTATTAGACTAGAATAGAACAACATGACGGTGTCCCAGTACCAGGCGAAGTTCGCGAAGTTATCCATGTTTGCACCTCATTTGGTGGAGAATGAGGAACGTATGACGCAGATGTTTTTGAGAGGTTTGAACCCGAAATATGTCAATATCTCATTTCTCATAATTTTTTTTCTATATTCAGATGTTGTGAATAGGGCTCAGTTATTGGAGCGCGATAATGAGTCATCTCAATCGAAGAATAACGACCTACAACTCGATGATAATCGTACTGATGGCAACAGTCATCGAAATAATGATAACTATCGTGGAGGAAATTATCATGCCAGAAATGGTAACCACTTCGGTGGTAATCATGGCCAAGATAATAGAAGAAATAATTCGAGTGGAAATTTCAAGAAAAGAAGATTTAACGATGACGGGAAGACGTCGGCAGCAGCACCAGCACCTGCAACAAATTCTAGGGGAGGAGAACGACCGCCAATTAGATGTTACAAATGCGGAGAGGAGGGACATATAAGTCCAAACTGTTCACATCCGTCCAAGGTATGTTTTAGTTGTGGAAAAGACGGTCACATAGCTTGATTTTTTTCTTGTAGCGAAATCAAGTCCAGCAGAGACGGTGACACCAAAGGCGGATACGGTCAAAATAAAGTCGGCGGTTTCTGGAAGAGCATTTGTCGTGACTGCCCAAAATGCGAGGAACCCGAACGAAGGTATCACGGGTTACTTAATTATAAATTCTTACAAAATTAATACCTTATTATATACCGGTTCTACCCATTCTTTTATCTCTCCTGCTTATGCTCAACGTTTAAACTTGACTCCGGAGAAATTAGACTTTGACCTATCTGTGGAGACTCCATTAGGAGAAACTTTCGTTACATCCACTGATTAAAAATCTTGCTTGATTCAGGTTGGCACTATCACATTACCTGTTGACCTTAATTCTTTAAAGATACTTGCTTTTGATGTGATTTTAGGGATTGATTGGTTAACTACTCATCATGCTAAAATTGATTGCTTTCATAAGGTTATTAGTTTTCATATTCCTAAGCAATCTATTATTCGAATTCAAGCAACCAAACCATTGAAGTCAAACACTTTCATATCGAGCCATAAAGTCATTCGTTTATTGAAAAATGGATGTCAAGCTTTCTTAGCCCATGTCATAGACTTGAACAAAATACGTCAGATTTGAATGATATTTCTGTTGTTAGTGAATTTCCTGACGTATTTCCTGAAGAATTTCCTGGCGTACTCCCAGAGTGTGATATTGAATTTTGTATCAACTTTAAACCCGGTACAAAACCCATTTCTAAAATCTCATATCGAATGGCTCCTATTGAACTTCAGGAGTTAAAAATTCAACTATAGAATTTGGTACCCGAGCCTATATCTAGTGACTTCCTTTGTGGAATGCATCAAAGCCAGACTCTCCGTAGGGGATGCCATATTCGTACGGTAGTAAAATGATAGGTTCCATTGTGACATGCTATCCAAGATTAGGATATGAGTCACAGTTGAGAGCAACCTAAGTAAGTAATCGAAATACGTAGCTTTTTAGGCTTAGCTGGTTATTATCGGAAATTCGTTGAAGGATATTCTCGAATCGTTACTCCATTAACTCAATTGACTTGTAGAGATACAAAATTTGAATGGAGCAAGGAATGTGGGAAGAGCTTCGAAGAACTCATGATGAGACTCATTTCAGCACATGTTCTAACCATACCATCCTGGAAAAGCGAACGTGGTAGCTGATGTAAGACCCCGAATTTTATGAAATAAAATATTCAATTTTTCTAATAATTACTATTCATGAGTTACTATTCACGAGTTACTATTCATGAGTTACTATTCACGAGTTACTATTCACGAGTTACTATTCATGAGTTACTATTCATGAGTACTATTCATGAAACATGATAAAAAAAAATTCGTAAGAAGGCACTACTCAATAATTGTTACAGTAGTTACTGTTCAATATTTTATTTTATTGATTCAATAGTTATTGCGCTGATCTTTTATATTATTGTTGTTCAATAATTGTCACTGAACAGTATTTCCCATTATCAGATCAATAATTCATATTATTTGAATAATATTATTAGATGACATTATTGGCAATGTCTACAAAGTTCTGTCGATGAGAGGTTAGTTAATCTAATTGCGCGCCAATAAGGAAAAATCCTTTTTGGAAAGCCCCCTCTTTCCTGGGAACTGTCTGGTTATCATAAATGTGATTCTGTAATATTATTTGTGAATAATTAGTTATTAATTTAAATGATAAGTAAATATTTATTTGATGCAGATATAAATGATGGATTTATTTATGTGGTTATAAGTGAAAGAATTAATGCTGAGATGTTTGATCAGTATTTTGTCAAATTGGAGGTATTAAAAATTACCCGTTTATGAATTTCAGATATTTTCTGTTTAGAATTTGGGAAAAAAAACTTTCTTCTGAAAAGTTGTAGAGAATTCGATTTCGTGTGGAATGGACATGAAATTCGTATTTTTCTGATAAACGGGCTATTTTCTATGAATTATTAAAGTTTTCTGATTATTGCTTAAATGATAAAATATTTTGAAAAATTCTAGAATTGGTTTGTGAGAAATGTGCTCAATTGAATTTTCAAATGTAGTGGGTGGCAATAGTAGCAGGTAAAGCCATCAGGTAACAGGTCAAGTCTACTTCGGCGTGCTAACATTTTCCTATAAATAGAGGGCTAAGTTAGAATTGAAAATCACACCAGAAAAATAAGATTTCTCTCTTTCTCTCCCTATATTATCAAGCTTATTTTGTGAGTTTTTGATACTTTGAGAGTTGCTATTCAGTGCAAGGTTCCTTCGGCTTTACATTCTGGTCAGAAATACTGCTCTTTCGAGGTAAGAGATTTTAAGGGTTGTTATGTTTTTTATGTTTCGTAACTTTTTAGACCTTTAAAAATTCTGAAAAAATTTGAAAAGATAATTTGATGAGTTATCTTGATTGTGTAAAAATGGCAATTTTTGGATGTATAGATTAAGAGTTATGAATTTTATGGGAAAAGACTATTTTAAAAGAAAACCGTTATAACTCCTTGTGGTTAACTCCAAAATTGGTGAAATTTTTATTGGGAGTACATGTATATAACATGAGTATATTCTGTAAATTTCGGAAATTTTTGGACAAAAGTACAATTTTTGATAAATGTTTAAATATTCTATGGTTTTGGCCATATGAAAAATAGTAAATTACTTTTAAAAATTCTGAGAAAAATATATGTTCAATATGAGACTATATTCTGCTAAATCCCAGAAAAAAAATATTTTTGGAACTGATTTGGTATTTTTCATAAAAATGATCTAGTTATGAGTAAATAAATTAAATATGTTATATGAAGGAAGAAAATTAAAAAAATATGATTTTATGACTTGAGAATCATATATGAGGTATGTATAGATTTTTGATGAGGGTTTTGGATATTGGTGATGAAATCTTATGAGTTTGCATTTTATGATGATTAAATACATTAATTAATAAAGTGTAAACAATTTAAATAAATTATTTATAAGTTTAAGAAATTATTAAATATTGTTGTAATATTAATAATATTAAGATTTTGATATTATTAAGTGATTTATAACATTTGGATTAAGGTGTTATAATTATTGATATGGATTTTATTGTGAAACTTTACCTTTTTGTGTCAGATTACTATTCACGTATACGGCACTATTCACCGAAAAATGAAATTTTCCTTTTTTTCCAAGATGTCTATATGGTTACTATCTTTGATTGAATCCATGTTTTGATAATATTATTTTTATTATCATATATAACATTTTTTATAATCCCGGTGATGATATTTCTCTTTGACTTGAGTGTAAAGATGGGTAGATTATTGGTATGATCGCGACTATGGGTTCTCTTTGGCCAATAGTGCAAAAGTTGAATTGTTGACTGGTATGATCATGACCATTGAATTTACAATTGAATATTTTTAGCTTATGTGCAAAGGTGAATTGATCAACATGATTATAATTATTGTTATATAACTTCTGAAATGATTATGTATTTATTTGAGATATGAATATCTTTGGCCTGTAGTGAAAAGATGGTCTGTTGTTGAATATCTTTGGCCCGTAGTGCAAAGATGACTTTTGTTGAATATATTTGGCCTATAGTGCAAAGATGACCTGTTTTTGAATATCTTTGGCCTGTAGTGCAAAGATGAAATGATAATGAATATCTTTGGGACCGTAGTGCAAAGATGAATTTATTAATATAATTATAAACAGGAACTGTGATTTGGTATGATCTTTGATGTTTCAGGTAAAGACATGTGATGAAAATTATCTTCATCCTGGATGAGAAGAGTAATTAGAATCACAATTATGATTATGAGTTATTCATATGATTGTGGAAAGGAACTGTTGATTGATGTTACATGGATAAAATAATGTTGGTAGACTTTTAACGTGGAGAAAATAATAGACTTTATAGTCTATTTCACTCTTCTAATGGATTGCTCGTTCCGCTGCAATTATGGTAATAAAAGTGTAGCTGGGTCGAGCGGGGGATAACAGGGGAATAGAACGGTGGTCTATAGCTGTTGAGGGTGAGGTGAACCTAACTTTGGAAGGATGTTTTGCCACTATCATACAAGATGTCTGATGACATACAACCTCGTGTTATCATAAGACAGGGTTGTGCACATCCACTTGCTGAGTATATCTACGAGCACTACCTATATGATCTTGGAGTTTATTAGAAATGTAATTCTTACTTGGAGACAACGGAGATAATTATATGTCAAGAGAAGACTCACCACTGGAAAGAACATAATAGTAATCTTCTCATTTTTCTTTGGGGTCTATTAGTTCAACCAAGGATAATTCTTTGTCACTACACGGTATTTTCCATTATCAGAGCAATAATTTATATTATCTGAATAATATTATTAGATAACATTATTGGCAATGTCTAGAAAGTTTTGTCTAAGGAGAGGTTTGGTCATCTAATTGCGCGCCAGTAAGGAGAAATCCTTATTGGAAAGCCCACTCTTTCCTGGGAACGGCATGGTTGTTAGTAATGTGATTCTGTAATATTATTTGTGAATAATTAATTATTGATTTATATGATAAGGAAAATATTCATTTTATGTGGATATAGATGGAGAAATTTTTTAATGTGACAATTGTTAAAAAATAATATTTTATCTTTCTCTGATAAAATAATTTATTTAAATATATTATTATATTATAATAATATAATAATAGTGATACTTTTACAATGAATGAGGGATATATGAATAAATAAGGAGGAAGAGTATTTTTGTTACTAAAAATATTAAAAACATATTTTTCATGTTTGTGAACCCCATTTCTTGACTGAAATTTGATTATAGACTGTAAAATCATCCGTTTATGGATTTCGGTCAATTTCTGTTTGGAATTTAGAAAAAATTTCTTCTGGAAAGTTCTAGAGAACAGAATTTCCTATGGAAAGGACATGAGATTTGAATTTTTTTGATAATAGGGCTATTTATTGTGAATTATTGAAGTTTCAATGTTCCGAAATAATTAATTTTGAAGTTTTAAATAATCTTTTAAAGAAAAACGTTTTTTTTTTATTTTGTGGGCATTATTAACATGTGCAAAGTGCTGAAATCAGTTGGTAAAAGTGGGCATATGAATTTGTAATATATATAATATTATTTTATTAAATTTTCTGCTTTGGTGTTCTAATAATTTTCTATAAATAGGGTGCTTAGGTTTGATACTTTGAGAGTTGCTATACGATGCAAGTTCTTTTCAGCGTTATATCTGATATTCCAGCCAGAAGTACTATTTTTTTGAGGTAAGGGATGCTATTTTTTTTTAAATAATATTATTTCTTTCAATATCATTATGCCGAAATATTGGTAAGATTTTTTTCTTGTGAAATTTTGATCTTTTTATGTCGAAATTACTATTCACGAGTTACTATTCATGAGTTACTATTCACGAGTACTATTCACGAAGTATGATGCTTTTTCTTGTGGACTTTCTACCTTTTAGCGTGGAAGTTACTATTCACATATACGGTACTATTCACGTATACGACACTATTCACAAAAACGGCACTACTCACAGAAAAATTAAATTTTCTTTTTTGTGTCCAAGATTATCTGTTATGGCTCTTATCTTTAATTGGATCTATGTTTTGATCTTAATTTTTGAATTCTGCTCCACAATAGTTTATTATGGAATATTTTTGAACATGGATAAATCGAAGTTCAAATCCTTACTATTTGTTCTTTTGTTTCACTGGATTCGTTTTCTTTAAAATATATTTTTCATCATCCTCAGTCCTAAATGATGATATTACTGAATATCTTTGGACTGTAGTGCAAAGATGGTTAATTTTCTTATGAATATCTTTGGCCCGTAGTGCAAAGATGTACAGGTGTTGAGATGAACATGACCGACTGATTAATATCTTTGGCCTGTAGTACAAAGATGACTATTTGATTCAAGATGTATATTGATTGATGTTACAGGGACAAAATATCGATGATGGACTTTTAAATTCATAGATGATAGTAGATTTTATTCTCTACTTAACTCTTCTAATGAATTGTTGTTTCCGCTGCAGTTGTTGATCTAAAACTTGTTGTCTATTGTATTTTATCAGATTTTTTCCTATTGAGGACTAACGATAATTTTTTGTACATTATCTTAGTCATACTATTCTTTACTGGGCTAGTTGAGCTCACCCTTTTACCTTTTGTTCTATTTTTCTTATCAGGAGGCGAGAATATAGCGGGAACTAGTTGGGGTGTGGAGTGATGGTTCAACATAGTTATTTTAGTAGTCCTCACTATTTTGTAAAATAGTGTATCAATAATGAGGACCTATTTGAGTGTGGATATTGTCTAGAAGATAATATTTATATTTAAACTCATAGTATATGTTTTGTCGTATTTTGTACGACAAATATATTAATAAAGTTGTAGTTATTTCTGTACCATGTATTTGGCGACTTAGAATGGGTTGGATGGAATGGACCTATTTTGGGGGCGTCACAGTTACCGTTAATACTGTTGGAATACCCGGTGGTTAAAACACAATAGCACACGGTATTGAACCAATTATTGATTTTTACGTAAGAAGGCACTACTCAATAATGTTACAGTAATTACTGTTCAATATTTTATTTTATTGATTTAATAATTGTTGCGTTGATATTTTATATTGTTGTTGTTTTAATAATTGTCACTACTGTAGACTCTTCTGGAGTTACCATTTCCTCGTCATGACCATATTGAATCTTTGTTCCTTTTCTCATACAAGGATTCTTATTTTTGGAACCGACTGGTCTACCACGCTTCAAGCGTGCTTTAGATTCATTGGCAACAAGAGGTTGTCCTGCTGGGACATCAATTTTAATTGGAGCATTAACAGCTGGTATATGTGACTTTGTTACACTCTTTGGGTCAGCAAATGCGTCTGGAAATTGATTTGCTAAATTTTGTAAATGAATTATCTTCTGAACTTCTAGTTCACATTATTTTGTACGAGGATCAAAATGAGACAATGATAATTCATTCCAGCTTATCTCTTTTTTCAGCTGCCTATTTTCTCCTCCTAATGTTGGGAAGACTGATTCATCAAAATGACAATCAGCGAATCTAGCTGTAAATAAATCCCCTGTTGATGGTTCTAAATATTTAATTATAGATGGGAATTCATATCCAACATATATTCCTAACCTCCTTTGAGGTCCCATCTTAGTACGTTGTGGTGGAGGAATTGGAACATATACAGCACAACCAAAAATTCTTAGATGAGAAATATTTGGTTCCTGACCAAAAACCAATTGTAAAGGGGAGTACTTATGATAACTTGTTGGTCTGATGCGAATTAGTGTTGCCGCATGTAAAATAGCATGACCCATGCAGAAATTGGAAGTTTTGATCTCATTAGTAATGGTCTTGCAATCAATTGAAGATGCTAATCAATGATTTTGCAAGGCCATTTTGTGTGTGAACATGTGCTACAGGATGTTCAACACTTATCCCAATAGACATACAATAATCATTGAAAGTTTGGGAAGTAAATTCACCAGCATTGTCAATACAAATTTTCTTGATGGGATAATCTGGAAAATGTGCTCGTAATCTGATTAATTGAGCAAGTAACCTCCCAAACGCCAAGTTACGAGTTGATAATAGAGATACATGTGACCACCTTGTTGATGCATCAATTAAAACTATAAAATATCTAAAAGGTCCACATGGTGGATGAAGTGGTCCACATATATCACCGTGTATTCATTCTAGAAAAGTAAAGGATTCAGTTCCTATTTTAGCCGGTGATGGCCAAACAATTAACTTACCTTGAAAACAAGCAGCACATGGGAAATCATTCGATTGAAGAATCTGCTGGTTCTCCAATGGATGTCCACATGAATTCTCAATTATTCTTCGCATCATTATCGATCCAGGATGGCCTAATCGTTCATGCCAAACAATAAAGTTATTGTGATTCGTTAGTTTTTTATTAACAACCACATTTGTTTAAATTGTTCTAATTCTCGTGTAGTACAAACCAGAGGAAAAAGCTGGTAATTTTTCTAATACACTTTTATTACCTGAGATTATACTCGTAATGTGAAGATACTCAATCTTTCATTCACATGTTGTCTCAAT
This sequence comes from Panax japonicus, assembly GCA_020205505.1. NCBI lineage: Eukaryota > Viridiplantae > Streptophyta > Magnoliopsida > Apiales > Araliaceae > Panax > Panax japonicus. The sequence goes on from CM035103.1 coordinate 46,167,999, forward strand.
ATTATACCCATTTCGGCGGATATCCTTAAAAATCAATAAATTTCTTTGAGACCTGGGAGAGTATAATGCTTCATCAATTTCAAATTTTGTTCCTCCAAGCAAGAAAAGGTTAGCTCTTCCGGAGCCTTCTATCAATTTTGCACTACTCGATATAGTACTAACATTGGCCTTTTGCATTATGAAAGAAGAAAAATATTTCTTATTCTGTAATATAGTGTGCGTAGTGGTACTGTCTGCGAGACATATATCTCCACCATTCATTGCAAAGCGAATCAAGAGAGTATCTATGTTATTCAATGAAAATAAGAAATATATAATCAGATTAATAAAATATCCCATATATAACGAATCATAAGAAAACAGTTAAACATGATAAAAACATAATAATTAGAATTTTATTAATGCTTAAAATAAAGTCCAATAACATCAAAGCATCATCTAAAAATTTTATATTTGGACACTCTCATCACCAAACAAGAAGTCAATTTTTTCTTCAGGAATTGAGAAAAAATCAGTAACATCTAGATGAGTGGTATCAACACCACCATAATTAAAATCATCATTTCCAGAATCAAGATTTGTCTCATCTTTTCCATCCTTACTAGAAAAATTTGTCTCTATCTTCTTCCCTTTATCTTTTAGTGATTGTTGATAGAGCTCAACAAGATGTTTTGGTGTACGACATGTACGAGACCAATGGCCTTTACCTCCACAACGATAACACAAATTCTCCATGGTATTTTTATCTTTATCACCTTTTTCGCATTTTTTATCCTTATATTCCCACTTCTGGTGGGTATATGTGTTTGAGAAATGACCACCACGATGATTATTTCGACTACGTCCATGTCCGCGTCCATGACCACGTCCACGACTACTGGCGTGACCTCTGTTTTTTCCATTATATGTTACGACATTCACTGTAGGGAATGGAGCAGATCCAGTTGGACGGGCCTCATGATTTTTCATCAATAGTTTATTGTTTTGCTCAGCCACAAGGAGGCATGAAATCAGTTCAGAGTATTTATTAAAGCCCTTTTCACGATATTGCTGCTGCGGGAGCATATTAGATGCGTGAAAGGTGGAGAATGTTTTTTTTAACATATCTGCATCACTGATCTTTTCTCCACATAATTTAATTTAGAACTGATTCTAAACATAGCTGAGTTATAATCACTTACAGATTTAAAATCTTGTAATCTTAGATGCATCCAATCATAATGAGCTTTAGGAAGTATTACAGTTTTCTGATGGTCGTATCTTTCCTTTAGATTGTTCCAAAGAATAAGTGGATCTTTAATAGTCAAATATCAAATTTTAAGTCCATCATGGAGGTGATGACGAAGAAATATCATCGCTTTGGCCTTATCTTGACTAGATGTTTTTTTTCCTTCTTTGATAGTATCACCAAGACCTTTTGCATCTAGATGAATTTCAACATCTAACACCCATGATAAATAATTCTTTCCAGTAATGTCAAGAGCCACAAATTCAAGTTTAGCAATGTTTGAAATTATGAACTATCACAAATATGATTAACAAGTTAGAAGAAAATATTCTAAAAATAAATTAAATACACAACATAATTAACATAATACTTTAAGCATAGTAATTTGTCGAATAGTTGTAACCTCTTTGATAATTAACATAGGTAAAGACTAATACTTGAAGCTAGTAAAAGCTTACACATGAGCTTTTTGTAACATAGCAGTGTGGTTAATAATATTAATTAGTAAACATTGTTGTACAGGCTATAATGCTTAACATTTAAACAGTAATAAACATAAAGATTAAATGAATGCATAGTAAATAATTATGTTGAATTTTCATAATAGTGACCGTGAAACAAATTGTAAAACCAACAACGCATATAATACGCAGTTGAACCATATGTAGTATCTAAAGTAATATAGTTGTGTAGAACAATAAGCAAGTGATAGAATACAACTAATGTGCGTGTACGTATGTATAAAATGAACTATGTTGCCTATCACAGGTAAGAATTAATAACATCTGGAATTAATTTTTTTTATAATGGAGAAAAAGCTAGTGAAAATAAATAAATAATCCTCCAGAATGATGTGACTTGGATGACTTATTACTAATGATTTTCTCTACCATGCTAACATTTGTGCCAAAATAGCAGAAAGCATTGAAGAGTGTAGAACACAGTTCAACATACACCATAGAAAAATGTGAAGGCCAACATACACTGCAAAAGAAATTGAGAGACAGTCAAGTTTCTAAGCAAATAAAAATATTATTTTCCATTCTTCCTGTTTGGTTCTGCCTGAAAAGGCTGAAATCATCTGCAAATGCTTCATGACTCACAAAAATAGAGCCTCAAATTGTCACACTACAATATAAAGTGGATTAAGTAGGATATGCTTTTTATCAGAGAAACAAAATTCCGCGTGAGCTTCACACATTCATTGTCATTATAAGAGACAAAACATATATTATATGTATAAAGAGACAAAGTTATACCTTCTTCTGCTACAAACAAAATATGATTATCTTCAAGATAAAAATGAGCAATTCGTGCTGATAACGTATTATAATTTTAGAGAGAGCATAAGAAGATTATATATAAGAAGTGAGATTTTCTAATATTCTTCAAAGTCCACCCAATACATGGATAGTGAGCCTCTATTTATAGGCTCCACAAATACATGAACAAAGATAGAAGATGAAAGAAATACAAACTTAAATAGGGAGAATGAATAGCTCATCAATGTACTAATATGAAGGTTATGTAGGTTATAGAAAATGAATGGACATCCATATTATAACTATTCATAACACTCTGCTATTGTATTTTATTTTTTTTGCTGGAATTCCTTCTTTCAAGCTAATTAATCCCATGAAACACAATATAAAGTTTTGAATATATAATATTATAATTTAAAATTTATCTATAAAAATAGCTAATCATTTGACTAAAAACTTCAAAGTCTGATTAATAGTCTCATAGTTTGGAAAAAAAAATTATATATATATAGGGATTTCATCCACAGCAACCGGTTGTTGGGGAGTAACCCATTTTGGCCCATCCGCTACAGGTTGTAGCGGCTTGTTACTTAATTTTTTTTATAAGCCGCTACAGGCTGTAGCGGCTGGGCCAAAATGAGTTGCTCCCAACAACCGGTTGTTGTGGATGAAATTCCATATACATATATATATATGTGTGTGTGTGTGTGTGTGTGTGTGTGTGTGTGTTTAAAGTCATTAGACTCACAATTCAAAGGTTCACAATGGTTGGAATAAGGTGTTGTGAAATACTAAAAATTTGGCAAAATGAATTTGAAAGAAACACTTCAAACGTCAATAAATAATTTTTTTATATTTTGATGTATTTTAACCCTCTCTAAAAATATTCTGGTTTCACCACTATTTTACGGTATTCAATAAACTCATGATACGTAGATAATTTAGGGAAAAAAAATAAAGAATTTGAAATTTATTGATATATTTTGTATTTGTTATTTATCATGATAAAACTATTTAACTAATCATATTAAATTTCAAATCTCTTGATTTTTTCTTAAATTCCTTGCATGGCAGTGTTATTGGAAGGTGTAAAAATCTAGTTTTACCAGTCATCCGTATATAATTAATTCTCTTTAAACATAAATAATATTATGATTTCGAAATTATTTTTTTCTTCAATAATATCTCAAAAATATAATACTGAATACGACAAATAACAATTTATGACTAGTCAATTATAGGCATGACAAAATATGGTTATGTGTTGGTTTTGGTTTTCAAAATATGGTTATGGTTCTATTTAAGAACTAAAACCATATTAACCATTTTTAATATGGATTGTGTGGGTTGGAACTATATAGTTATGGTTCAAAACCATATTAACCATTTTAAGATGTTTTGACTTTTAAACAGAAATTTTAAAAAATAAAATTTTGACCGTCACAATTAAATTAATTAAGTAATAATATGATATAAAAATTATTAATATAAATAATAAAATAATAAAAAACTATACTAATAAAATTTTAAATTGAAATTATTAATACCCTTCCATATTTAAATAATTTTTCAAAACATTAATTGAATCATTTTCAATTAGAAAGAGCACAATTAATCCAAAACATCTGCTTCTTCAATTCAACTTTCAAAACAAGAAAAAAAGCAAAATTAAAGCACATAAGTAAACAAACAGATCTGAAATGTAAAGGAATCACTAATCTAAATGTGCGAAACTGTAGGAAAAAAGAGATTTTGCATGTATTAAGAATTTTTTTTATTAAAACCAATTATTTAAAATGCTAACACTTCATTATTTAAAATTAAACATATGCTATGAATTAAAATTACCAAAATTTGTAAAATTGCCAAAATTTGTAAAATTACCAAAATTTGTAAGAAGCTCGGATACAAAATCAATATACTTTGCTCTTGGTCGACAGTGAAGAACAAGATAAGGAAGGGTCGATAGCGAAGAAAAGAACTTTTCGATTTAGATCGGAATGGAATATGAGTTTAAAAATAGTTAACCGGTTCAGAACTATATTTGTTTTAAAAAATATGGGTCCAAACTTTAACCAACCTAAATAAATAAAAATGGTTAACCAACTCATTTAATTCCAATTAATATAGTTTGACCCAACAGTTAACTAATTATATTGCCAGGTCTAATCAATCATAAAAAAAAATTGAGAAACGTATATTTTTACCATGTGAGGCCTTAATTTATCTTCCTACATAAGTAAATAGAAAATTGGACCATATATACTTCTCTAGGGGAATATTTGTTGAGCAACTCATTTCGGCAGCTGATAACTAACTTGCTGGTAAACCAGATTATAACTAATTACTCCCTATGTTGTCTAAAAGTACATATTAACAAAAATAAAAATAAGAGAAAGAGAGTAAAAAAAAATTCATTTTATTTTTAATTGCCTCACAAGATTATATAAAGTGATAAATATTTTTATTTTTGTAAATTAATGAACCCTATTAAATGACATATTTATCCTTTAATTTTATATTTTATCTTATTTTTCTGAGAATAAAAAAATTTATATACATTTAACCATCTTTTTGGGACGGAGGGGATAATTATTATCTAAGCTAGCTAGCTAGAGAACCGGCGATCCAGCCGCCTGTTTATGCTCCGGTGTAGCTCCATGTGTCACGTGCATGATTTTGAGAGTGTGAAACCAAGCGCTGATATCCTATCATGCAAGTACATGCATGTACGTCTGTAAGTACTACTCTCTGATAACCAGTCTTAATTCTACGTTGACAAGAAATAAAAATTTTAAATAGTAAATATACGTCTCTAGTTCCATGTTCATGCATTTGCATCATCTCAACTCTCTACTATCAGTCTTCTATCACATGGAAATGAGAAATGAAATGTGTATCTATATAAATTAAAAACAGTTCGTCAAACAGCTCATCAGTAAATCACTAAATTAGTTTTTATACTTACAATTGCAAAAGGTTGAAGTAGTTGATTGAGAAATGGTAAAATATATTGAATCATTGTACATATTTATAGATTTCTCAATCAATATTTTCAATTTCTATCCGTTGTTTTTTTTATTACCGTTCTGATTATTTTTTTTATTACCATACGTTCTTCAAGGAAATATCTTCCGTGAGTCTTTCTCATTACACAAACTCAGTATATATACATGATTACAATGATTGATTCTAGGCTATGATTACAATGCTTGATTCTAGGCTATGATTACAATGCTTAATTCTAGGCTATAATTAAGGACATGAAGATTATTTACATACTAAATATATACTCTATCATACCCCCGCAGTCGAAGTGGGAGGCTGTCGTACGTTGAGACTGTTCTGAAAATCATCAAACAGTATGCGCGGAAGTCCTTTCGTGAAAATATCATCTATCTGGTAGCGATATAGGACATGAAGCACACGAAGTTGTCCTCTTTCAACTTTCTCTCGGACAAATAAGATATCCATATGCTTAATGCATTGATGTTGTACAGGATTACCAGAAAGATAGATGGCACTGACGTTATCACAGTACACCATCGTTGCCTTCTTGATCGGAACATGTAATTCTAACAGTAGATTTCGAAGCCAACATGATTTGGCAACAACATTGGCGACACCTCTATACTCAGCTTCAGCACTAGACCGAGATAAGGTGGGTTGTCGCTTAGACGACCAAGTAATCAAATTATCTTCAAGAAATACACAGTAACCGGATGTCGATCGTCGAGTGTCAGGACACCCTCCCCAATCTGCATCCGTATATCCAGTGAGAACAGAAAACGTGGATTTATATAGATGCAAACCGAAGTCGAGCGATCCACGAAGATATCGCATGATTCTCTTAAGTGCAGTCATGTGTTCGCTCTTGGGGTCATGCATATGCAAACATACCTGCTGGACCGCATATGAGATATCTGGGCGGGTAAACGTAAGATATTGCAAGGCTCCGGCAAAGCTGCGATAGTGCGTGGGGTCTGCATAAGGTGCTCCACCCGAATTGCTCAATTTCGCTTTTGTATCCACAGGAGTAGGTGACGGCTTGCATTAAGACATACATGCCCTCTCAATGATGTCTTCAGCATATTTCTTTTGGCAAAGAAATAAACCTCTTTCGTGATGGGTCACAACAATTCCCAAGAAATAATATAAGGGACCCAAATCTTTCATAGCAAATTCAGATGCCAGGATATACATGATATGTCATTGAAGAGCCTTAGATGATGTAGTAAGGATTATGTCGTCAACATAGAGAAGAATGTATGCCATGTCATTTCCTTTGCAATATATAAACAAAGAATGATCCGATTGGATATGCTTAAACCCCATTGTAGAGACAAAATTCGTAAACCGTTTATACCAAGCTCGGGGTGCCTGTTTGAGGCCATACAGGGACTTCTTGAGCAAGCATACATAGTCTGGATGGTTCGGGTCACGGAAGCCCTTAGGTTGATTCATGTAGACAGTTTCTTGTAAATGACCGTGCAAAAATGCATTCTTGACATCCAGTTGATGTATAGACCAAGAACTCGATAAATACAAACTGAGCACAGTGCGAATTGTAGCGGGTTTCAATATCGGGCTGAATGTTTGACCACAGTCGACACCAACCTGCTGAGACCTGCCATCACCAACAAGACGGGCTTTATGCCACTCAAAAGATTCATCAGATTTCTTTTTATGACAAAAAACCACATACACCGAATAATATTCATATTAAACGGATGAGGCACTAAATCCCACGTCTTATTTTTAATAAGAGCATCATATTCATCCAACATGGCCGCTTTCCAATTTGGGTCGAACAACGCAGTTTTGGGGTTAGATGGCAGAGGGGATTGCGAAACCGAAGAATTTAAATTAAAATTACGTTTGGGCTTAAAAGTCCCATGCATGCTGCATGTGGCCATGGAGCGGTTTTGGTTTGGATGGAAGGGGTGTATGTGTGGATTAGGTGGGGATGTGGGCGGGTTGGGCTGGGAGCTTGATGGGCTAGGGAGAAATGGGGAGTTTTCTAGGTCGGGTGTAGGACTGGTTACTGAAAAGGGGGATTGTAGTGGGCCGGGTGGAGGATCACTAGGAGTGTTATTGGAGCTGGGCCCAATTTACGGGCTGATGGTGGGAGCAGGAAGAATAGCGAGCTCATGTAACACGGGATGGATTTCATCATCAAGAAATTCATAGGTATGGGATGGAGGCGTATGAAAATTAGAAAAGGGAAATTTAGTCTCATCAAACACAACATGTCGAGAGATAATTATTTTGCGACTCGAGAGGTCATAACACTTATATCCTCTATGGTTTTGTGGGTAGCCCAGAAAAACACACGGGTTAGAACAAGCTTGGAGTTTATTAATATTGGCGGGGGAAAGAAGAGGAAAACACAAGCAACCAAATACTCTTAAATGTGCATATGAGGGATCCCGAAAGTAGATAATTTGAGTAGGAAAAAAGTGTTTAAGATTTTTATTTGGGAGAATGTTTAATAAATATGTTGCCATAAGTAAAGCATGATGCCAGAATGACAGTGACATAGATGAGTGAGCAAGAAGGGTTCAAATCAAGTTATTTATGGTTCAAATTTTACGTTCGGCTTTCCCATTTTGAGAGGAGGTGTGGGGACACGAGGACCGAAAACTCATACCATGGTTGCGACAAAAAGATTGGAAATGTTCATTATCAAATTCCTTCCCATTATCACTTTGAAAATATTTAATTTCCTTCTAAAATTGAGTTTTAATATAAGCTCTAAAGGAAAGAAAACTGGTGTAGACTTGCGATTTCTTGCCAATAGGAAAGGACCACAGAAAATTAGAATAATCATCAAGAAAAAAATATAATACTTGTGTCCTGCTGAACTTAAAACGGGAGATGTCCACAAGTCACTATGAATAATGTCAAATGGCATAGTAGTACAAGAAATAGATGGATAAAATAGCAAACGAACATGTTTTCCAAAAATACATGAAACACAAATACTAGCGCATGAAGATTATTTACATGCAATCAATTTATTATTGTAAAGAGAGCAAAAAACTAATGCTCCCGGGTGGCCCAAACGATTATGCCATAAAGTAGCAGAAAGAGTAGCAAAAGTTGATGGAGTGGTGGCGGGAGGACTCATGGTAGTGGATAAGGGGTATAAGTCCCCGATGCTACATCTCATTATGGGAATCCTCGTTTGCATATCCTTCACATAAAACCCAAAAGGATCAAATTCAACAGAAACATGATTATCAGTTGTGAAACGACGAACAGAAACCAAGTTTTTAATTAAGTTTGGGGTATGGAGGACATTGGACAGTGTTAGGGGTGGATGAGGTGGAGATAGTGATTTTTGTCCATAACCATGAATCGGAATAACATGACCACTGCCAACAATTATATTTTTATTATTTCTCGAATTAAAATAAGATGAAAGAATACCTTGCGACGCCGTCATATGCGAAGTAGCACCGGTGTCCATGTACCAATTGTCATCGGGAACGTTAAGAGACATAGTATGCATCACTGCTTTAATATCCGTGTGTGCATAGGAGGGGTAGCTGGGCGCCTAAGCGCTGTAAGCCTGTTGCGAACATTGTCCTAAAATTCCGGTTGACGTACTGATGGGGGGCGTGTCCAAGAAGATGATGGGTAAGGGCATGGAGGCACTGCCCAACCCGATGGAGCCCAACCGGCGTTATACTACCACCATGGTGGCGGATGCTGCCATGGACGGGGATGGGTGGCCTGTTGGTGGTTGCCGCCACCGAAGGACTGGTTTGGACAAGCCTTTCCTCGTCCGCTTCCGCTTTTATTCTTCCCTCTATTATTAGTACAGTTGTTCTGGCTATTATTGTGCTTCCCACGTCCACCGGTATTTTTTCAATTTTGACCATTACCATGGCTTGTTCCCCGTCCAGAACCGTGTGTCTCTTTGGTGCCGGTGTTGGTTGTTATGAGAGCCATGCCAGAGGCACTTGACACCATCGCCACCTGTTTGGCTTTGCACGTCTCTTCGAGAATTAGTTTCGAGCGAGCCTCGTAAAACAGAGGTAATGGGTCACTTTGTTGTATGAACGTAGCCACACTATCATAGTTCTCATTTACCCCCGCAATCAATTGGAGAACCAACATGTGATTATTAACCGGAGCCCCAACATTTGACAGTTGATCCGTAAGCATCTTGAGTTCTTAGCAATACGTCGAGACATTAGGAAAATTATCCATATGAACTTGGGTGAATTGATTTTCCAAGTAAACTTCCCATGAATGTTTGTTGTCTTAAAAAATGCTTTGCAAGCGTTCCCATGCTTGTTGTGCCAAAGAGTCGGGCTCTAAGATAGTGTGGAGGAGATCATTCGAAATTGTTCCATAAATCCATTGAAGGACTATTGCATCTAAACGAGACCACAATTTATCGTTTTGAACTGTCGCGGTCTCCTTACCCTTGTCAGACGACATGGGTGGCGTAGGGATGATATGGTCCATCACCTGATACGCACGATAATGGTTCTTAAAAAGCTCTGCCCATGACAAGTATTGTCTTTTCTCCATCTCAAGAATAATTGGGATAAAGTTCTTGACATTGCTTACAGCTAGGGCCGGATGGAAGCGTGAGTTATCAGCCATGGAAAATGAGAGGAGAGGAGAACAAAAAAAACAAGATAAGGTAGAAGAAGGAGATGGGCGGTAGAGAAACACCTAGGGAACGACTAGGGTTTATGGCTTTGATACCGTGAAGGAAATATCTTCTGTGAGTCTTTCTCATTACACAAACTCAGTATATATACATGATTACAATGATTGATTATAGGCTATGATTACAATGCTTGATTCTAAGCTATGATTATAATGCTTGATTCTAGGCTATAATTAAGGACATGAAGATTATTTACATACTAAATATATACTTTATCAGTTCTGACTTTTATTTTATATCCGTTGGAGCATCACAGTATCCCTACCCAGCCCTTTCATCTTCTTCTTCAGTATCTTCTCCTTCTTCAGAGTTCAAGTATCCCCCTTTATCTCCTTCTTCAGGCATCTCCCTTTATCTCCTTCTTCTTCTTCATGCATCTCTCCTATTTAAATATATTTAAAATTATAGTCCATCAAATCTTGTTCCTTGATATAGTCTCTTTGGCTCACTGAAAAATCCCATAGATTATATTTAGTCTTACTATTAGAGTGAAATATGAGTCCTAGACTAGGATTTGTGCTACTCTAACATGCTAAAAATGCTCTAAAAGGCTTACAGTACTTGGTCGGAATATTGATGTAAAAGGAGATGGCTTTTGGGATTGTCGGAGGTCTGGAAAGAATTGTCCGGTTGGAGCTAGGGTATGTCTTAGTACTCTATGTAGTTATATAAATACAAAAAGTAACTTATAAAATGATATATTAAACTATAATTAGTTCATAATTCAGTATATATGTGTAAGACCCCAACTTTTTATAAATAAAAATGGAATTTTCTCTAATTATTATTTTGAAATAGTAAGGGTTTATTTGATTAATGTGGTTAGTTATGGGTAAAATGCGCAAATATTTTAAATAAGCAAGTGGTTATAAAATATTCATTGTTGTCGGAGAATATTCATTTGGTCGTGGAATATTCTTGCTGTCGGAGAATATTCGTACGACGGCGCAGCTTTGTGTGGGCCCCATAACGAAAAGTGATTGGATGAGGAAAACGACAAATATAAGTTGTTTATAACACTACAGAAAAAGGATCATTCTCAACGGGAGTATGACCTGCGGCATCTACGCCGTCGTGAGTAACCTCATTGGCGACGGCCAAACCGTCGATACTGACACCCATCGTCAATGTATTGGTTCCCTCCAAAATTGCTATTGGTCTCGACGGTAGGCCGTCGATAAAGATAATTTTGCCGTCGGTAATGAGTATTTTTTGGTGCGTAAGTAACGCAGGGGGAGGGAAATAAAGGGGCGACGAGAAAAAGTATTATTGGCGACGGCATTTCTGTCGTTAATGACAGTGTCTCGACGAGGTTATTAGCGACGACACTGCCGTCAAGAATGAGGTTTTAATTTTATCAGCCCTTAGCTCGACGACAGTCTCTCATTTTTATACAAAAATTTCGTTCGTTCGCGCTTTTTCTTCCTTTCTCTTCTCCAAACTTTGATTTCTTGTCTAGTTTCTTCGAATATTAGTTTATTGAGTTTGTTTCCAAATTGGGTTTATTCTTCTGAGTTTGAGCTGTTCGACTGAGTTGGGTTTTCCCAAATTCTTTTGACTGAGTTGGGTTATTCCCAAATTCTTCTGATTTTTTGTGCTCAAGGATATGGGATTAGTAGAAGCTTTCTTCTTTTTTCTCCATTATCTCTGAATAATCATCTTCTCCCCTCTCTGTGTGATTTGAAATTGCAAGGTAAGGGTTTCATATACCGTGACTTTTTTCTCCCAAATTTAATTTTTTCAGTTTCGAAAAATGCTTGAGTTAATTTTTGCCCAAAAAATATTTTATTTGTGATTTTTTGTTGTTTAATGGAATAGTTGCTGCTAATTTTAGAGGAGAACTCGGCGTCAGCATCTATCAGGCTTGTAAGTACATATATCTCCATCTCTCTTTTTTCTCATTGCTGCAATTTGTTGATTCTATCAGGTGCCCTCAAAAAGTATTGTACTGATGTTAAAAAAATTTGTTTCTGATATTGTACTAATGTTAAAAAAAATTATAGTATATGTATGCCCTCAAAAAGTATTATTGCTGTAACAAATGTGATATTTTTCTTGACATGCTAGTTATTTCTATATGAACTATGTAGTGAAAAATGAGGATATAGTACTCTTAAGGATATTGTCTTGACTTGTTGTATGCTTTTAATAGGTTTAATATGGTGTGGCTTGTTGTATAAAATTTTTTGATTGCATTGAAGGTATTCTTATAAAATTTTGTAAGTAATTTTACGTGGAAAATCGTTTTGTAAAAAGAAATATGTGTTTAATTGGAGTATTAGGAAAATTCCTGTGTTTTGCAAGTACTTATTGGGGGCTGAGGAGTATTAGTAGTAAGTACTTATTCAACCATGCAAGTGAAGTGGTTAATTCGCATATCATATCCTCATCTCGCATAATATTCTTAATCTTTACATATACTAATTATATTCTTGTTAGTATCAATCAAAATTTAAAATCTATTACTCTGTTATTTTATTTACTAAACTATTTATTTTTATCATTTTTAAGCTCATTTGATAACTCACAAGTTGAATTGTTTATTTGAAAGTGTAATTCATCATCCAATTTAAAAATTACAAAATTAGTTTGTGTGAATATTAAATGATGGACTAACGATAATAAACTTAAGCTAAAACCCTGTAAATCTCTGATCATGAAGTTATCTCTGATCAAACATAATAAATCTTAGGCAAAAACTGCAGGAACTCGTGACGTGCTTATTTGGTTAATAGTGTTTTGTGTGTTTACTTACGTGATACGTTTGAAAGTTTTCCTCAAGCAAAAGTTGTTGGGATATTTGAAACTGAAGTTCTTTAATTTGTTCCTTGTTCTAAATTTCAAGCAAAAGTTGTTGAGATATTTGAAGCAAAAGTTGTTGGGATATTTGATATATATATGAATGTTAGCAGATTTCAAGAAGTAGATGCATTCTTGTTATAGTCTGATTGATTGAATCTCTTTTTAGCTTATATAGATAAGTATGTTATGTCAATTCTCTTATGAAACTATTTTGAGCTTTTATGTCAAAGAAAATTAAAAACAGTTTTTATGAGTAAGAACCATAAAATTTCTAGGTTCATAATTCATATAGTTTAGGAAGCTTAGAAACCCATTTGAGATTCACTTAGTAGGAGTGAATCTCAAATAGTCCCCATTTTGGGACTGTTCTTGTATGTTTCGATCTCACTTAAGTCGGTGTAGTACCCATTATGTTTATATTTTGACTTTCATATATGTATATTTATACAGCTTTTGAGTTGTACAGACTAGAGTTTAGAATCTAGTTTGGTTGATGGTATGTGTATCTAACTATATTTTGATTTTTTTATGATTACATTGATGGTTGATATAGCAAAAGTTATTATTGTTATTGATATGCGTTCGTGAAGAATTCTTTATAATTTTTCTTTAGTTTATAACATGTATAATTATATATATATAAATGAATAGGAGTATTTTGCATTTTTTTCAATAATTTTTTTTTAAGAAACTCATTGGCGACGGGCATAGGATCATTGCCGACGGCTATGCCGTCGCCATTGACTGGTTTTTAAATTTTTTGGGAAAAACTTACTGACGGGCTATTCGTCGCCACAGCCGTCACCAATGACTCATTACCGACGGCAGGCCGTCGGCAATGACCCCGTCGGGAATGACCCTCTTGCCGACGGCGAACGACAGGAGCCAGGGGCGACGACCCATAGGGCGACGGGATGGGCGACGGACAATGCCGTCACCAATGACCTCATTGCCGACGGCAAGGGGGTCATTGGCGACGGCACTGTCCGTTGGCAATGACCTATTTTTTATAGTGTAAATAACGGCGTAGTTTTTACCGTTAATACTGTTGAAATACTTGGTGGTTAAAATACAGTAGCACACGGTACTGCACCAATTATTGATTCTTACGTAAGAAGGCACTACTCAATAATTGTTACAGTAATTGCTATTCAATATTTTATTTTATTGATTCAATAATTGATGCGTTGATATTTAATATTACAGTTGTTTCAATAATTATCACTACACAGTATTTTCCATTATCGGAGCAATAATTTATATTATCTAAATAATATTATTAGATAATATTATTGGCAATGTCTAGAAAGTTCTGTCTAATGAGAGGTTTTGTCATCTAATTGTATGCCAGTAAGGAGAAATCCTTATTGGAAAGCCCTCTCTTTCTTGGGAACGGCCTGGTTGTCAGTATTCTGATTCTGTAATAATATTTATGAATAATTAATTATTAATTTATATGATAAGAAAAATATTCATTTTATGTGGATATTGATGGAGAAAATTTTTAATGTGACAATAGTTAAAAATTAATATTTTATCTTTCTTTGATAAAATAATTCATTTAAATATATTATTATATTATAATAATATAATAATAGTGATATTTTTACAATGAATAAGAGATATATGAATAAATGAGGAGGAAGAGTATTTTTGTTAATAAAAATATTTAAAACATATTTTTCATGTTTGTGGACCCCATTTCTTAACTGAAATTTGATTATAGACTGTAAAATCGTCCGTTTGTGGATTTCGGTCAATTTTTGTTTGGAATTTAGAAAAACTTTCTTCTGCAAAGTTGTAGAGAATAGAATTTCCTATGGAAAGGACATGAGGTTTGATTTTTTCTGATAAAAGAGCTATTTATTGTGAATTATTGAAGTTCCAAAATAATTGATTTTTGAAGTTTTAAATAATTTTTTAAAGAAAAACGTTATTTTTTATTTTGTGGGCATCATTAACATGTGCAAAGTGCTGAAATCAGTTGATAAAAGTGGGCGTAGGAATTTGTAATATATATAATATTATTTTATTAAATTTTCTGCTTTGATGTTCTAAGCAATTTTCTATAAATAGGGTGCTTAGGTTAGAATTAAAAATTACACCAGAAACTGAAGTTTTCTCTCTCTATATTATCGAGTGTATTCTTGTGAGTATTTCGATACTTTGAGTGTTGCTATACGGTGCAAGTTCTTTTCAGCGTTATATCTGATATTCCAGCCAGAAGTACTATTCTTTTGAGGTAAATGATGTTATTTTTTTTAAAATGATATTATTTCTTTCAATATCATTATGCCGAAATATTGGTAAAAAAAATTTCTTATGAAATTCTGATCTTTTTATGTCAAAATTACTATTTACGAGTTACTATTCATGAGTTACTATTCACGAGTTACTATCCACGAGTTACTATTCATGAGTTACTATTCACAAGTTACTATTCACGAGTACTATTCACGAAGTATGATGATTTTTTTGTGGACTTTCTACCTTTTAGTGTCAGAGTTACTATTCATGTATACGGTACTATTCACGTATACGACACTATTCACAAATACGGCACTATTCACAGAAAAATTAAATTTTCTTTTCTGTGTCCAAGATTATATGTTATGGTTCCTATATTTGATTGGATCTATGTTTTGATCTTCATTTTTGAATTCTGCTCCACAATAGTTTATTATGGAATATTTTTGAACATGGATAACCGAAGTACGAATCCTTACTATTTGTTCTTTTGTCTCACTGGATTCATTTTCTTTAAAATATATTTTTCATTATCCTCAGTCCTAAATGATGATATTACTGAATATCTTTGGCTTGTAGTGCAAAGATGATTAATTTTCTTATGAATATCTTTGGCCCGTAGTGCAAAGATGTACAGGTGTTGAGATGAACATGACCGACTGATTAATATCTTTGGCCTGTAGTGCAAAGATGACTATTTGATTCAAGATGTGTATTGATTGATGTTACAGGGACTAAATATCGATGATGGACTTTTAAATGCATAGATGATAGAAGATTTCATTATCTACTTAACTCTTCTAATGAATTGTTATTTCCGCTGCAATTGTTGATCTAAAACTTGTTGTCTATTGTATTCTATCAGATTTTTTCATATTGAGGACTAACGATAAATTTTTGTACATTATCTTCGTCATAATATTCTTTACTGGGCTAGTTGAGCTCACCCTTTTCCTTTTTGTTCTATTTTTCTTCTCAGGAGGCGAGAATATAGTGGGAACTAGTTGGGGTGTGGAGTGATGGTTCAAGACAGTTGTTTTAGTAGTCCTCACTATTTTGTAAAATAGTCTATCAATAATGAGGACTTATTTGACTGTGGATATTGTCTAGAAGGACAATATTTGTATTTAAACTCACAGTATATGTGTTGTTGTATTTTGCACAACAAATGTATTAATAAAGTTGTAGTTATTTCTGTACCATGTATTTGGCGACTCATAATGGTTTGGATGGAATGGACCTATTTTGGGGGCGTCGCAGTTGGTATCAGAGCTTAGGGATATGGTCTCTGGCAGAGATCGGGGAATAGAACTAGGAAGGAAGCGACAAGTAAATCATTCGCTAGTGTGTCCCACCTAAGCTTATTTGTTGGTTGGTCAGAATATAGGAGTATTATTTGATATGTTAATTCTTTAATTAACCCTTGTTTTATGGTATTATTTGAGAATGACAACTGAGAATGTTAACAGTGGAGTAAATGAGACCGTGGAGACACCTTTACTCACCAATCAAGAGAACGTGCAACAGGAAGACAATGTTCCTCCTATAAACAACACCACTGATCAGAAGATGAACGACGGGATGTTTAGAAGCTTTTTACTGTTCATGCAAAATCAGACGAGGGAGACTCCTGTATAAAATAAGGGTGGAAATTATAGCAACGCGCGGTTTGTCACAGCCAAGCAGTTCAAGGAGTTGGGACCACCAGAATTCTGGGGAAAGCCGGATCCGATTAAAGTGGAGACGTGGGTTTAGCAAATTACCAAGATATTCGATGTCTTGGGATGCACAGAGGAATAGAAGGTTCCATTCATCACTTTTATGTTCCGTAATGAGGCAGATTACTGGTGGGAATCTGTGAAGCGTACCCAGCCTGCCACACTCAATATGTCTTGGGAAACGTTTCAAAAACTGTTCAATGACAAGTACTTTCCTGAAAGTATTCGTCATATGAAGGAGGTAGAGTTTATTAGACTAGAACAGAACAACATGACGGTGTCCCAGTACGAGGCGAAGTTCGCGAAGTTATCCAGGTTTGCACCTCGTTTGGTGGAGAATGAGGAACGTATGACGCAGATGTTTTTGAGAGGTTTGAACCCGAAATATGTCAATATCTCATTTATCATAAATTTTTTCTATATTCAGATGTTGTGAATAGGGCTCAGTTATTGGAGCGCGATAATGAGTCATCTCAATCGAAGAATAACGACCTAGAACTCGATGATAATCGTACTGATGGCAACAGTCATCGAAATAATGATAACTATCGCGGAGGAAATTATCATGCCAGAAATGGTAACCACTTCGGTGGTAATCATGGCCAAGATAATAGAAGAAATAATTCGAGTGGAAATTTCAAGAAGGGAAGATTTAACGATGACGGAAAGACGTCGGCAGCAGTACCAGCACCTGCAAAAAATTCTAGGGGAGGAGAACGATCGCCAATTAGATGCTACAAATGTGGAGAGGAGGGACATATAAGTCCAAACTGTTCACATCCGTCCAAGGTATGTTTTAGTTGTGGAAAAGAAGGTCACATAACTTGATTTTTTCCTGTAGCGAAATCAAGTCCAGCAGAGACGGTGACACCAAAGGCAGATACGGACAAAATAAAGTCGGCGGTTTCTGGAAGAGCATTTGTCGTGACTGCCCAAAATGCGAGGAACCCGAATGAAGGTATCACGGGTTACTTAATTATAAATTCTTACAAAATCAATACCTTATTATATATCGGTTCTACCCATTCTTTTATCTCTCCTGCTTGTGCTCAACGTTTAAACTTAACTCCAGAGAAATTAGACTTTGACCTATCTGTGGAGACTCCATTAGGAGAAACTTTCGTTACATCCACTGATTAAAAATCTTGCTTGATTCAGGTTGGCACTATCACATTACCTATTGACCTTAATTCTTTAAAGATACTTGCTTTTGATGTGATTTTAGGGATTGATTGGTTAACTACTCATCATGCCAAAATTGATTGCTTTCATAAGGTTATTAGTTTTCATATTCCTAAGCAACCTATTATTCGAATTCAAGCAACCAAACCATTGAAGTCAAACACTTTCATATCGAGCCATAAAGTCATTCGTTTATTGAAAAATGGATGTCAAGCTTTCTTAGCCCATGTCATAGAATTGAACAAAATACGTCAGATTTGAATGATATTTCTATTGTTAGTGAATTTCTTGACGTATTTCCTGAAGAATTTCCTGGCGTACTCCCAGAGTGTGATATTGAATTTTGTATCAACTTTAAACCCGGTACAAAACCCATTTCTAAAATCTCATATCGAATGGCTCCTATTGAATTTCAGGAGTTAAAAATTCAACTATAGAATTTGGTACCCGAGCCTCTATCTAGTGACTTACTTTGTGGAATGCATCGAAGCCAGACTCTCCGTAGGGGATGCCATATTCGTGCGGTAGTAAAATGATAGGTTCCATTGTGACATGCTATCCAAGATTGGGATATGAGTCACAGTTGAGAGCAACCTAAGTAAGTAATCGAAATACGTAGCTTTCTAGGCTTAGCTGGTTATTAACGGAGATTCGTTGAAGGATATTCTCGAATCGTTACTCCATTAACTCAATTGACTTGTAGAGATACAAAATTTGAATGGAGTAAGGAATGTGGGAAGAGCTACGAAGAACTCATGATGAGACTCATTTCGGCACATGTTCTAACCATACCATCCTGGAAAAGCGAACGTGGTAGCTGTTGTAAGACCCCGAATTTTATGAAATAAAATATTCAATTTTTCTAATAATTACTATTTATGAGTTACTATTCACGAGTTACTATTTATGAGTTACTATTTATGAGTTACTATTCATGAGTTACTATTCACGAGTTATTATTCATGAGTTACTATTCACGAGTTACTATTCATGAGTACTATTCATGAAGCATGATAAAAAAAATCGTAAGAAGGCACTACTCAATAATTGTTACAGTAGTTACTGTTCAATATTTTATTTTATTGATTCAATAGTTATTGCGTTGATCTTTTATATTATTGTTGTTCAATAATTGTCACTGCACAGTATTTCCCATTATCAGATCAATAATTCATATTATTTGAATAATATTATTAGATAACATTATTGGCAATGTCTAGAAAGTTCTGTCGAGGAGAGGTTAGATAATCTAATTGCGCGCCAATAAGGAGAAATCCTTTTTGGAAAGCCCCCTCTTTCCTGGGAACTGTCTGGTTATCATAAATGTGATTCTGTAATATTATTTGTAAATAATTAGTTATTAATTTATATGATAAGGAAATATTTATTTGATGCAGATATAAATGATGGATTTATTTATATAGTTATAAGTGAAAGAATTAATGCTGAGATGTTTGATCAGTATTTTGTCAAATTGGAGGTATTAAAAATTACCCGTTTATGGATTTCAGATATTTTCTGTTTAGAATTTAGGAAAAAAAACTTTCTTCTGTAAAGTTGTAGAGAATTCGATTTCGTGTGGAATGGACATGAAATTCGTATTTTTCTGATAAACGGGCTATTTTCTATGAATTATTAAAGTTTCTGATTATTGCTTAAATGATAAAATATTTTGAAAAATTCTAGAATTGGTTTGTGAGAAATGTGCTCAATTGAATTTTCAAATGTGGTGGGTGGAAATAGTAGCAGGTAAAGCCATCAGGTAGCAGGTCAAGTCTACTTCGGCGTGCTAACATTTTCCTATAAATAGAGGGCTAAGTTAGAATTGAAAATCACACCAGAAACATAAGATTTCTCTCTTTCTCTCCCTATATTATCAAGCTTATTTTGTGAGTATTTTGATACTTTGAGAGTTGCTATTCAGTGCAAGGTTCCTTCGGTTTTATATTCCGATCAGAAATACTGCTCTTTCGAGGTAAGAGATTTTAAGGGTTGTTATGTTTTTTATGTTTCGTAACTTTTTAGACCTTTAAAAATTCTGGAAAAATTTGAAAAGATAATTTTATGAGTTATCTTGATTGTGTCCAAAAATGGCAATTTTTGGATGTATAGATTAAGAGTTATGAATTTTATGGGAAAATACTATTTTAAAAGAAAACCGTTATAACTCCTTGTGGTTAACTGCAAAATTGGTGAAATTTTTATTGGGAGTACATGTATATAACATGAGTATATTCTGTAAATTTCAGAAATTTTTGGACAAAAGTACAATTTTTGATAAATGTTTAAATATTCTATGGTTTTGGCCATATGAAAAAAAGTAAATTACTTTTAAAAATTCTGAGAAAAATATATGTTCAATATGGGACTATATTCTGCTAAATCCCAGAAAAGAAATATTTTTGGAACTGATTTGGTATTTTTCATGAAAATGATCTAGTTATGAGTAAATGAATTAAATATGTTATATGAAGGAAGAAAATTGAAAAATATGATTTTATGACTTGAGAATCATATATGAGGTATATACAGATTTTTGATGAGGGTTTTGGTTATTGGTGATGAAATCTTATGAGTTTGGCATTTTATGATGATTAAATGCATTAATTAGTAAAGTGTAAACAATTTAAATAAATTATTTATAAGTTTAAGAAATTATTAAATATTGTTAATATTAATAATATTAAGATTTTGATATTATTAAGTAATTTATAACATTTGGATTAAGGTGTTATAATTATTGATATGGATTTTATTGTGAAACTTTACCTTTTTGTGTCGGATTACTATTCACGTATACGGCACTATTCACCGAAAAATGAAATTTTCCTTTTTTTCCAAGATGTCTATATGGTTACTATCTTTGATTGAATCCATGTTTTGATAATATTGTTTTTATTATCATATATAACATTTTTTATAATCCCGGTGATGATATTTCTCTTTGACTTGAGTGTAAAGATGGGTAGATTATTGGTATGATCGTGACTATGGGTTCTCTTTGGCCAGTAGTGCAAAAGTTGAATTGTTGACTGGTATGATAATGACCATTGAATTTACAATTGAATATTTTTAGCTTATGTGCAAAGGTGAATTGATCAACATGATTATAATTATTGTTATATAACTTCTGAAATGATTATGTATTTATTTGAGATATGAATATCTTTGGCCTATAGTGCAAAGATGATCTTTTGTTGAATATCTTTGGCTCGTAGTGCAAAGATGACTTTTGTTGAATATCTTTGGCCTATAGTGCAAAGATGACCTGTTTTTGAATATCTTTGGCCTGTAGTGCAAAGATGAAATGATAATGAATATCTTTGGGACCGTAGTGCAAAGATGAATTTATTAATATGATTATAAACAGGAACTGTGATTTGGTATGATCTTTGATGTTTCAGGTAAAGACAGGTGATGAAAATTATCTTCGTCCTGGATGAGAAGAGTAATTAGAATCACAATTATGATTATGAGTTATTCATATGATTGTGGAAAGGAACTGTTGATTGATGTTACATGGATAAAATAATGTTGGACTTTTAACGTGGAGAAAATAATAGACTTTATAGTCTATTTCACTCTTCTAATGGATTGCTCGTTCCGCTGCAATTATGGTAATAAAAGTGTAGCTGGGTCGAGCGGGGGATAACAGGGGAATAGAACGGTGGTCTATAGCTGTTGAGGGTGAGGTGAACCTAACTTTGGAAGGATGTTTTGCCACTATCATACAAGATGTCTGATGACATACAATCTCGTGTTATCATAAGACAGGGCTGTGCACATCCACTTGCTGAGTATATTTACGAGCACTACCTACATGATCTTGGAGTTTATTTGAAATGTAATTCTCACTTGGAGACAACGGAGATAATTATATGTCAAGAGAAGACTCACCACTGGAAAGAACATAATAGTAATCTTCTCATTTTTCTTTGGGGTCTATTAGATCAACCAAGGATAATTCTTTGTCACTACATGGTATTTTCCATTATCGGAGCAATAATTCATATTATCTGAATAATATTATTAGATAACATTATTGGCAATGTCTAGAAAGTTCTGTCTAAGGAGAGGTTTGGTCATCTAATTGCACGCCAGTAAGGAGAAATCCTTATTGGAAAGCCCCCTCTTTCCTGGGAACGGCATGGTTGTCAGTATTGTGATTCTGTAATATTATTTGTGAATAATTAATTATTGATTTATATGATAAGAAAAATATTCATTTTATGTGGATATAGATGGAGAAAATTTTTAATGTGACAATTGTTAAAAAATAATATTTTATCTTTCTCTGATAAAATAATTTATTCAAATATATTATTATATTATAATAATATAATAATAGTGATATTTTTATAATGAATGAGGGATATATGAATAAATAAGGAGGAAGAGTATTTTTGTTACTAAAAATATTAAAAACATGTTTTTCATGTTTGTGGACCCCATTTCTTGACTGAAATTTGATTATAGACTGTAAAATCATCCGTTTGTGGAATTCGGTCAATTTCTGTTTGGAATTTAGAAAAAATTTCTTCTGGAAAGTTCTATAGAACAGAATTTCCTATGGAAAGGACATGAGATTTGAATTTTTCTGATAATAGGGCTATTTATTGTGAATTATTGAAGTTTCAATGTTCCGAAATAATTGATTTTGAAGTTTTAAATAATTTTTTAAAGAAAAACATTTTTTTTTATTTTGTGGGCATCATTAACATGTGCAAAGTGCTGAAATTAGTTGGTAAAAGTGGGCATAGGAATTTGTAATATATATAATATTATTTTATTAAATTTTCTACTTTGGTGTTCTAAGCAATTTCCTATAAATAGGGTGCTTTGGTTTGATACTTTGAGAGTTGCTATACGGTGCAAGTTCTTTTCAGCGTTATATCTGATATTCCAGCCAGAAGTACTATTCTTTTGAGGTAAGGGATACTATTTTTTTTAAATGATATTATTTTTTCAATATCATTATGCCGAAATATTGGTAAGATTTTTTTTCTTGTGAAATTTTGATCTTTTTATGTCCAAATTATTATTCACGAGTTACTATTCATGAGTTACTATTCTCGAGTTACTATTCACGAGTTACTATTCATGAGTTACTATTCACGAAGTATGATGCTTTTTCTTGTGGACTTTCTACCTTTTAGTGTCAAAGTTACTATTCACGTATACGACACTATTCACAAATACGGCACTACTCACAGAAAAATTAAATTTTCTTTTTTGTGTCCAAGATTATCTGTTATGGTTCTTATCTTTAATTGGATCTATGTTTTGAT
Organism: Panax japonicus; assembly: GCA_020205505.1. Classification (NCBI taxonomy): domain Eukaryota; kingdom Viridiplantae; phylum Streptophyta; class Magnoliopsida; order Apiales; family Araliaceae; genus Panax; species Panax japonicus. The sequence goes on from CM035103.1 coordinate 46,191,416, forward strand.
CTTTATTTTTGAATTCTGCTCCACAATAGTTTATTATGGAATATTTTTGAACATGGATAAACCGAAGTTCAAATCCTTACTATTTGTTCTTTTGTTTCACTGGATTCATTTTCTTTAAAATATATTTTTCATCATCCTCAGTCCTAAATGATGATATTACTGAATATCTTTGGACTGTAGTGCAAAGATGGTTAATTTTCTTATGAATATCTTTGGCCCGTAGTGCAAAGATGTACAGGTGTTGAGATGAACATGACCGACTGATTAATATCTTTGGCCTGTAGTACAAAGATGACTATTTGATTCAAGATGTATATTGATTGATGTCACAGGGACAAAATATCGATGATAGACTTTTAAACTCATAGATGATAGTAGATTTCATTCTCCACTTAACTCTTCTAATGAATTGTTGTTTCCGCTGCAGTTGTTGATCTAAAACTTGTTGTCTATTGTATTTTATCAGATTTTTCCCTATTGAGGACTAACGATAATTTGTTGTACATTATCTTAGTCATATTATTCTTTACTGGGCTAGTTGAGCTCACCCTTTTACTTTTTGTTCTATTTTTCTTATCAGGAGGCGAGAATATAACGGGAACTAGTTGGGGTGTGGAGTGATGGTTCAACATAGTTTTTTTAGTAGTCCTCACTATTTTGTAAAATAGTGTATCAATAATGAGGACTTATTTGAGTGTGGATATTGTCTAGAAGATAATATTTATATTTAAACTCATAGTATATGTTTTGTCGTATTTTGCACGACAAATGTATTAATAAAGTTGTAGTTATTTCTGTACCATGTATTTGGCGACTTAGAATGGGTTGGATGGAATGGACCTATTTTGGGGGCGTCACAGTTACCGTTAATACTGTTGGAATACCCGGTGGTTAAAATACAATAGCACACGGTATTGAACCAATTATTGATTTTTACGTTAGAAGGCACTACTCAATAATTATTACAGTAATTACTGTTCAATATTTTATTTTATTGATTTAATAATTGCTGCGTTGATATTTTATATTGTTGTTGTTTTAATAATTGTCACTACTGTAGACACTCAAATTTTTCTTTTCTTGTTACTAACTGTGCAGGAGGGCAAAAGCGTATTTTTCACTCCAGAGGTAATCCTAGAGGACCACAATATCAATTCCAACCCTTAAAATAGACTCGGGAGATCCAATTTCCAACCTCGGAGATAACCTTGGGAAATCTATTTCTAAACCCGGAGATAACCCCAGGAAAATCAGTTCCAACCCTAGAGATAACCCCGGGGGATCAAGTGAAAAACCCAGAGTCAACCCCGGGAGGTCAACCCAACCTTAGGGATAACCCTGAGGACATTCAAAGTCAACAGCATGGCCATCTCAGAGATAACCCTGCGAAAAACCCGCTGCAGCTGTGCGAAAATCGGAGATAACCTCGGGAGGGGAAAATGGACATTTTGCCAACTCAACTTCACTTCAAATCAAATACACTTATTTCAAACCAAATTACTTCAAAAGAAGTACCACAAGACTCATATCTTAACTTCGGAGCGCAAACTACGTGAAACCGCTCACTGAATTGCCTTGGAGCGCAAACTACGCGAAACAGCTCATCGGATTGCCTGACGGAAACCTCGGAATGCTATTTCGGTCATGGACCTATCTTCCTGGAATCAAAAAGGGAAAATCCCATGTCATTGCATAACTCTCGACACCAGCAATCTGAAGAAGTACAGATATGTTTCGTTTGGATGCTCGGATTAAAGTTCTGCAAGATCGATTGGACATTACAGTGCACGACTGCACGTACTACGAGATGACGGGACCCGGGAAGCCCGGGCTCACCACGACCAGCCGCAGGTAGACCTGCGGCTATCGCAGGTAGACCTGCGGCTGCCCGTCTAAAAATATAGAGGGGGATCAGCCATTTAGGGGAGAGAGAGAAGGAAAAAGGCGAGGAAGCCCTGTCCATTTAGCTCTGCATACACATCTTTTGAGTTTTTCCTCACCTTTAAACACCAGTTAGCCCATATATAGATACTTTTTATCTTTGAAAAGCTGAGTGTTCATACATTTAAAGTCAAAGAAATCTACTTTGTCTATACACAGTAAGCCTTCTCACATTCAAGAAAGCCACTTTCTCCTATTGGCACATACTGTTGTACACGTTGAGAGTCGTGTGAGTGTGTTTTCCCGAACTTTTGTCCGTGGTTTTCATTTCTGTCTGTATATATATATATATATATATATATATATATATATATATATATATATATATATATATATATATATATATATATATATTTCATATATATGGACTAACATTATCGAATTATGCCTCGATTGAGCCTAGACTTCGGTCTGGAGCGTTTATCTGCTTTTATATATATATATATATATATATATATATATATATATATATATATATATATATATATATACATATAAATAAGAACTGTGGTCAGACTCTGTCTGATGAGCCTGGATTTCACATCCGGTGCATTTACTCGCTTTTATATATATACATATATATAATTATTGTCGGACATATCCGATGAGCCTGGATTCACATCCGGTGCGTTTATTGCTTTTATATATATATATATATATATATATATATATATATACATTTCTGTCTGGCCTGGAGTTTACTTCGTGGCCATTTACCGCTTTATTTACATTCAGTCCCGCCTGGAGTTCACTTCGTGGCGGTGATCGTTTTTTACAGCTTTATTTACATTACGTCTTGCCTGGAGTTTACTTCGTGGCAGTTGATCGCATTTACAGCTTTATTTACATTTTGTCCCGTCTGGAGTTTACTTCATGGTCGTTGATTATGCTCATATATATATATATATATATATATATATATATATATATATATCTATATATATATTTACAGATTTTATATATATATAACTGCTTACTGCTTTCCATACAAATTGCAGTATCTTGTGAGCCTAGGAATCATGTGATCACAGGTTCAGTTTACTGAATCTAGATTCGGTTCCCATGATGGACATTTTCTGGCTGTAAGCAACTTGTACATTATTTTACAGTGTCTTAGTTTCCTTGGATGGTTGTCATGCCCATGAGGAATTCGGCATTGCTGTATATTGTTTTCTCGAGGATGCTTTGCATCTCAAAAATAAAAGCAAACAAGTCGAACACTTAGTAATAAAATGGAAGTATCAAAGGCCTCAATTACTATTAAGCACAGGGTTTGAAAAACCTCTTTTTTACAAAACGTCATTGCTATATCTTGTGGTTAAAATTGAATTTTCCTTAATAAAATTCAAACCCGTGTATATAGGTGTGAACGAGGTACATCACTACTTCTAAATAAATTGCACATTGATCCACACACACACACACATTCATATAATAGTTTCTTTGAGAAGTGGTGGTCACCGTGGCAACACGGATGTTGGGGGGTGCCTAACACCTTCCCTCTGTATAATCAAGCCCCCAAACCCTTAATGAATTTTGATTTCACAGACCCGTTTAATAGTGTCAAATCACTAGGTCAATGTGCAAAATCTTTTCGGTTGCGTTGGTGCAACTAGTTAAAAATACCAACTGGCGACTCTTAAAGTCAATTGTCGACATTATACATGTCGGACCTTTTTCACTTATTTTTTCAAACAAATCTCACCTTAACATGAGAACACCAAAAGACAAGTAACGAAAAGGGACACTCAAAAATCCCGACGTCGACAGGTGGCGACTCTGCTGGGGACTCCAGTAAGAGGGCTTAAGCCGCCATTTCAAGCTTTTCAAAACTGTTATATGTTTGTGTGTGATTGCTGCATTTACATTTCTGATAAATGTGTACTAATACACCTCATTTACTGCACTGCTAAATATCTATCTGTGATATTAGTGCTTCGCACATATTAGTGCTTTACACATGTCATCATTTTGCATAAACGATGAGACACGTTGTATGTGAATGTATGTTGTGTGGTCCCTCCGTTAGGAGGCTATCCTATCGGTGTTTGATTACTAGAACCGCGAGAAGAATAATTCCCCGGGGCTCAGGAAAGGCACCACCCAGATTCGCTCCAGTTGAAAGACCGGATTAACTTCTCGTTGAGTAGATTGCGATGATTTAGGAACCTTCATTGTCGAAAAGCCGCGAGAGAAACCTTAGGATAGGTCAACCTTTGATAAACCAAACGCGAAGGGAAGTCACTTCATACTTTCCCATTTAAATTACTTGTCAATCTCAATGTAAAGGAAAATATGGAGAATATGTGTAAATGCATATTAAGGCTTTACATGTTATTAAATGACACCCATTTTGCAGGATAATATTCCTAAAATGGACACGTTATGATAGCATGTAAAAATTTGTATACATTTCCCAAAGACTAAACTACGTAAGTCATTTTTGTAGGGAAACAATTGATCACGTTTCCCGTTCAAAATCCAAAAGGGCATTAATCCCACAGTCAGACATGGATAAAAGTGCCCAACCTGATCCAACTTCTATCTCTCGCGAAAAATTCGAAAAATTAAGCTATCAAATGACAGAGTTGGCTGTTATGCTCAAAGAACTACACCAATCTATTCAGGGTCCACAAATACCCATCCACGCAGAATCCTCTGCACATGGAAGAATTCAGGGCCAAACAATACCCACTCAACCAGAGTCATCCATACCAGGTGGCAGTCAGGGTATTGGTAAAAAGATGAAAACCCAGATACCTAAACCTCATTCCAATAAAGAAATCACAAATCTCAGGGATGATCGAGAAACTGGGGATCTAAGAAAGAAAGTCCAACAAATGGAGGAGACCATCCGGTCAATCAAAGGGACTAGAAATTATGGGAGTGTCACCTATTCAGATCTTTGCATATTCCCAGGGGCTCGATATCCTACCAAATTCAAAGTCCTAGAGTTTGAAAAGTACAATGGGGCAGGTGATCCATATACGCACCTAAAAGTGTACATTGGTGAACTAGGATCTTATGCTGAAGATGAAAGCCTCAGAATGTAGCTTTTTCAAAAGAGTCTCACTGGAGAGGCTAAAGACTGGTATGCCCGACTTGACAATGCCAAAATCCATAACTGGGAAGAATTGGCCCATGACTTTCTAAATTAGTACAGTTTTCAGTCACAAATGGCACCTGATCGATACCAAGTGACTAAAATCAAAAAGCAAAGTACTGAATCTTTCCGAGAATATGCCCAAAGGTGGAGACATCTCGCAGTGCAAGTCATCCCAGCAATGACAGAAACTGAGATGGTAATGACGTTTATTGATATCCAAGAGGCTCCGTACTATAAAAGGATCCTAGCAGACATAGGAAAGCTCTTCTCAGAAATGATCAAACACGGAAAAATGGCAGAGATGGACCTGAAGGTAGGCAAGATTAAAGACTTCACTTCCTTGGAAGCAATCGCCAAGAATATACAGACTGGCAAGTATGTGAGCGATCCCAAGGGGGTATCCGATAAAAGCAATGAAGATGTATCCCTTGTTGTACATGGGCAAGCTAGTAGACCAACCTACAGTCCCCCCCCCCCCAATTTGGAAAAAGCAAGACCATCTGCCATCTCAACAACAGGCTGTGTTTAACCAATTCTAGGACAAGAAAAGAAAATTTGAGAGAATGAAAAATCGGGTGTTCACTCCACTAGGCGATTCTCTTGAAAATGTTTTGGCGATATTGATGGATCATAAGCAAATTATCGAACTGGCTCCACCTCTAGAACTAGGGAGCAAAAGATACAATCCAAGCCAGAGATGTGTTTACCACTCAGGATCTCCAGGACACGATACACAAGATTGTTGGTCCTTGAAGCATAAAATTCAAAATCTAATCGAAAGTGGCAGTATTGTGGTCCAACAACCTGACCAACAAAATGTCAACACCAACCTTCTGTTGTAACACGATACGGAAGAAATAAACATGATCGGGTCAGGAAGCGATAAAATATATCCAATTCATAAGTGCATAAGAAGGATAGAAGACTACCCCCAATGGCACAGAGCAGATGTCTTAAAACGGGAAAACTCAGAGGAGGGTATGATAGTAATGTAAAAGTTAAAAACAATCCAGAATCAAGTCAATCTGCTAGCTAAGTTGATAGTGCGCCAACATCAGGATATGAGGAAGTTTTTCAATCAACTATCAGAAGGCCAAGAAAAGGGGGATGATAAAATTGCTAGGAGATCTCGCCAGCGGAAAAATCGCTCGGAGGAATGCGAACTCTCAAAGAAGAAATATCAAACAACCTCCACAAGAGTCCGAAAATTCACCCTCTAAGCAAATCCAATGAAGAAATGCTACACTTTCTGATGAGTGAAGGAAGGATTACTGAGTTGCTACCTCTTGTAAATCCCAAGATAAAGAGCTATGATTCCACCAAGATATGTCTCTACCATTCTAACTCACTTGGACATACGACTGAGGAATGTTGGGCTTTGCGACATAAAATCTAGGATCTCATTGAAAATGGAGAGCTGGAGATAGAAATTCCCATGACCAAAAAAGACGAAAATGCAATAAAAAGATTAAGATGTCCACTTGAGACATGCAGCTCAAATGAGGTGAAGACTATGAGCGATAATCCTAGCAGAACACAAGATGGAGTAATCCTAATGCATGAAATGATATGAGAGATAAGGGAATCCCCGAAGGAGGTTCCTCCACCAACATCCAACATCTTGTGGTCTAAGGATAACACCCACGTTCCTGATTTTATCACCTTGGATGATGCAGAAGAAATACTGATCCTTTCCAAGGAAGAAAAAGCAAAAAAGGAAAGTTCCTTGCAAGAAATGCGACAGCAGTTCAAGGGAGATTCCATGGTCGAATCCTCTCAAGCTCAGGAAAAGCGTAAAGGAACAGATGAAGGAAAAGGTAGCGAGGTTGTCGGGGAAAACAACCCATCAAAGAGTTAAGATTTTATACCTTTTTGCGATGGGTCCAGCTCAAGCATCCCTGAGGAATGTACTGAACGAAAAAGTGATCAAGTTATGGCCATAAGTGAAGACAGTCAAAACCAAGAGGTAACCTCTGTCGCGTTCCTTGAAGGCAACACAACCACTGACAACTGGACTATAGGAGTGAATGTCGAATAGTAATCTTTATAGATTCCAAATAACAATTCTCATAAACTAAGTACCACTTACTTAGTTTATCAAATAAACTAAGTAGGAGTAAATATCGAACAGTAGTCTCTATAGATTCCAAATAACAATTCTCATAAACTAAGTACCACTTACTTAGTTTATCATTGGCAAAATAAACTAAGTAGGAGTGAATGTCGAACAATAGTCTCTATAGATTTCAAATAACAATTGTGACGCCCCCAAAATAGATATACAACACACATTCTGAGTCGCCAAATATATGGTACAAAAAGCAAACTACAACTTCAATAATACAATTATCGTGCAAAATACGACAACACATACTGTGATTTTAAATACAAATATTGTCTTCTAGACAATATCTACACCCAAATAACTCCTCATTATAATTATTCATACACTATTTTACAGAAATAGTGAAGACTGCTAAAAATTCTTTCTAGAACCATCACTCCATACCCCGACTCGATCCTGTTATGTTCTTACCTCCTGAGAAGAAAAATAGAACAAAAAGGAAAAGGGTGAGCTCAACTAGCCCAGTAAAGAATATTATGACTAAGATAATATAGAACAAATTATCATTAGTCTTCAACAGAGAAACATCTGATAGAATATAATAGACAACAAGTTTTAGATCAACAACTGCAGCGAAAATAACAATCCATTAGAAGACTCACGTAGAGAATGAGTTCTACTATCTTCTAAGATTTAAAAGTTTATCATCAATATTTTATCCCTGTAACAACAATCAATATACATCTTTAATTAAATATTCTCTTTGCACTACATGCCAAAGATATTCATTTGTATCACCAGTTAGTCATGTTTATCTCAACACCTGTTCATCTTTGCACTACGGGCCAAAGATATTCATCAGTTAATCATTCATCTTTGCACTACGGGCCAAAGATATTCATCAAGTATCATCACTAAGGACTGAGGATGATGAAAAATATTTTAGAGAACGAATCCAGTGAGACAGAAAGACAAATATTAGGGATTCGTATAACAGTTTTATCCAAGATCAATAATACTCCATAATAACCAATTTTGAAGAAAAATTTAAAAATAAAGATCAAAACATGGATACAATTAAAGATAGTAACCATAATAGACATCTTGGACAAAAAGAAGAAAATTTCATTTTTCGGTGAACAATGTCGTATTCGTGAATAGTGCCGTATACGTGAATAATAACCTCGACACAAAAAGTTCTAAATTTGATTAAAACGTTCATCAATATTTCGGCATAATGATATTGAAGAAAATAATATCATTTAAGAAGAAAATAACATCCCTTACCTCAAAATAACGGTACTTCTTATCGGAATATCGGATAGAAAGCCAAAGGAAACTTGTACCGAATAACAACTCTCAAAGTATCAAAATACTCACAAAAATACGCTCGATAATCTAGAGAGAAAGAAAACTTGTTTCTGGTGTGATTTTTAATTCTAACCTAAGCGCCTATTTATAGGAAAATGCTAGAACGCCATAGGAGACTAAATAATAAATTAATATTATTTCATTTTCTTTGTTTTACGTCTGCAGCCATCCTAGACTAGCCTCCATAATTGAAAAACCAATTCAGCACATGTATTCAACAAAGGACACTAGTGGGGCCCATCTATTTTAATAAAAATCATTTTATTTTTTGAAACTTCAATAATTTATAGAAAATAGCCAGTTTATCAGAAAAATACGAATTTTATGTCCATTTTGCATGAAATTGAATTCTTTACAACTTTGTAGCTTTGAGTTTTTCCAAATTCCAAACAGAAAATATCCGAAATCCACAAACGGGTGATTGTTAATACTTCCACTCCGACAAAATACTGATAAAATACCTCAACATTAATTCTTTCATTTATAACCACATAAATAAATCTATCATTTATATCCACATCAAATAAATATTTTCTTATCATATGAATCAATAATTAATTATTCACAAATAATATTACAGAATCACAATTATGACAACCAGGTAGTTCTCAAGAAAGAGGGGGCTTTCCAATAAGGATTTCTCCTTACTAGCGCGCAATTAGGTGACCAAACCTCTTCTTGACAGAACTTTCTAGACATTGCCAATAATGCTATCTAATAATATTATTCAAATAATATGAATTATTGATCTGATAATGGAAAATACTGTGCAGTGACAATTATTGAAACAATAATAATATAAACTATCAACGCAGCAATTATTGAATCAATAAAATAAACTATTGAACAGTAACTATTGTAACAATTATTGAGTAGTGCCTTCTCATGTACGAATCAATAATTCAAAAATAGTGTGCAATACCGTGTGTTACTTTGCAACCACGCGTATTACTATATTTTAACCACCAGATAATCCAACAGTGTTAACGGTAACAATTACGCCGTTAATTATTAAAACTCATATTTTGTCGTTTTCCTTCATCCAACCATTTTCCGTTATGGGGCCCACAAATGACTGCGCTGTTGTACGAATATTCCCGACAAAAAAAATATTTCACGACCAAACGAATATTCTCCGACAGAAAATAATATTTTATAACCACTTGCTTATTATGTAAAATTTGCACATTTCACCCATAACCAAACCATTATATCAAATTAACCCTTATTAATTTAGAATAATGAATAAAGAAAATTTTAATTTTATTTATAATAAGTTGGGGTCTTACAACCTCCCCTCATAAAATTTCGTCCTCGAAATTGACATACTTACCTGGTGTTTTGAACAGGTGAGGGTACTTCGCTTTCATTTCCGATTCCAACTCCCGGGTCATTTTTCAATAGCATGGTTCCTCCACAAAACCTTAACTTGTGGTATAACCTTGGTGTGTAGAACATGCTCTTTCCTATCCAAGATCTTAACACGTACCTCCTCGTACGTTAAATCTTCGGCTATCTCGTCTGGTTCTAACTCAATAATGTGGTTCGGGTTTTTCACATATTTACGAAGCATAGATATATGAAAAACATTATGAACATGAGACATGTTTGGAGGTAATGCGAGTTTATAGGCCACATTTCCTATTCGGTCAAGAATCTCAAATGGACCAATAAATCGTGGATTGAGCTTTTCTCTCTTCCCAAATCTTGTAACTCCCTTCCATGGAGCAACACGTAACAGTACATGATCTCCAATATTAAATTCCATGTCCTTTCGATGAAGATCAGCATAACTCTTTTGTCGATCCTGTGTGGTTTGAATACGTTGTCGAATTATTTGGATTTTTTTGTAGTTATGCCTACCAATTTCGGTCCCAACAAATTTGCTTCACCCACCTCGTCCCAGCATACTGGAGACGACACTTTCGTCCATACAACACCTCGAATGGAGCCATGCCTATACTTGTTTGATAATTGTTGCTATAGGAGAATTCCACCAGTGGCAAGTAATTATCCCAACTTCCTTTGAAATCTAGAGCACAGAGTCTTAATAGATCTTCAAGGGTTTGAATAGTCCTTTCTGATTGTCCGTTCGTTTGAGGATGGTATGCTGAACTAAATCGTAAATCCGTACCCATAGCTTTCTGCAAGCTAACCCAAAATCTTGAAGTGAATCTTGGGTCACGATCCAAAACTATGGATATTGGCATGTCATGCAATCTCACAATCTCATTCACGTACATACGAGGAAGATGTTCAAGGGAATAAGTCTCACGTATCGGCAAGAAATGAGCAGAATTGGTTAATCTGTCAATAATAACCCAAATCACATCTAAGCCTTGAGAAACTTTGGGAAGACCTATAACAAAATCCATGGTAATGTGTTCCCACTTCCATTCCGGAATCTCAATTGGTTGCAATGGACCTTTTGGCACTTGATGTTCTACCTTTACACATTGACAAGTTAAACACCTCGAGATAAACTCCGCGATCTCTCTCTTCATATTGTTCCACCAAAATGTATGTCGAATATCATGATACATTTTGGTACTCCCAGGATGGATTGCAAATGGGGTGTTGTGTGCCTCCATCATGATTTTATACTTTAAGTTAGAATCGTTAGGAACATAAAGTCTAGAGTTGACTCGAAGTATTCCTTCTTCATTGATTCTTGATTCTGGTATAGCACCTTCTTGCACTTTCTTCTTCATACGCATCAGCCCCAGGTCCGTATCTTGAGCAGCTTTAACTTTATTGATTAAAGTCAGTTCTACTCGTATATTCGCCATCATCACGTGGGTCCCTGGAGTCTTTAACTCTATCTCTATCCATTGCAAGTCATACAAAATGGGTCTTTGCGTTGACAATATCGCACTCGTACTTGCATATGATCTTCTACTCAATGTGTCAGCTACTACGTTCGCTTTTCCAAGATGATATTGAATAGTGTAATCGTAATCTTTTAACAGCTCAAGCCAACATCGTTATCGCATATTGAGTTCTTTTTGGGTGAAGAAATATTTGAGGCTTTTATGGTCCGTATAAATCTCCACTTTCTCCCCATACAAGTAGTGTCTCCATATCTTCAATGCGAAAACGACTGCTGCAAACTCCAGATCATGAGTAGGATAATTCCTCTCATATTCTTTGAGTTATCGCGAGGCATAGGCTATGACTTTCCCATGTTGCATGAGAACACATCCTAACCCTTTGTCTGAAGCATCGCTGTAGATAAAAAATCCATCCGACCCAGATGGTATTGCCAGAACAGGTGCCGAAATGAGTCTCCTCTTGAGCTCTTGGAAACTCTTCTCGCATTCTTCGCTACATACGAATTTTGTAACTTTTTGAGTCAGTTGAGTTAACGGAGTAGCGATTTGAGAAAATCCTTCCACGAATCTCCGATAATAACCAGCTAAACCCAGAAAGCTACGCACTTCGGTTTCTCCCAACTTTGTATTGCTTCAATCTTCGCCGGGTCAACAGATACTCCATGTTTTGACACCACGTGCCCAAGGAATGCTACTTCCTTAAGCCAGAACTCGCATTTCTTCAACTTGGCATATAGCTTGTTTTCACGAAGCCTTTCAAGTATCAGCTTCAAATGGTGCTCATGATCTTCACGGATTTTGGAATAGATGAGGATGTCATCAATAAAGACAACAATGAACTGATCCAAATATTCCTTGAATACACGGCTCATCATATCCATGAAAGCAGCAGGAGCATTAGTCAATCCAAAAGACATGACTAAGAATTCATAATGCCCGTACCGAGTTTTGAAGGCAGTCTTTGGAATATCCTCAGTTTTAATCTTTAGTTGATGATATCCAGAACGAAGATCGATCTTTGAAAAGAATTATGCTCCTTGTAACTGGTCGAACAGGTCATCAATGCAAGGTAGCGGATACCTATTCTTGATGGTGACATGGTTTAATTCTTGGTAGTCAATACAAAGTCGCATACTCCCATCTTTCTTCTTTACGAATAGAACAGGAGCACCCCAAGGAGATGTACTAGAACGAATGAAACTGATGTCTAACAATTCCTGTAGTTGGACTTTTAACTCCTAAAGTTCAATAGGAGCCATTCGATATGGGGTTTTAGAAATGGGCTTTGTTCCCGGTTCAAGGTCAATAAAGAATTCAACATCACATTCTGGGGGTAGACCGGGAAGTTCTTCAGGAAATACATCAGAAAATTCTCTAACAACAGAAATATTATCCAAATCTGACTTGTCTTTATTCAATTCAATAACATGGGCTAAGAAATCTTGGCATCCATTTTTCAATAAACGAATAGCTTTGTGGCTTGATATGACAGTGACTGATTTTAGTGGTTTAGTTGTTTGAATTCGTATGACAGGTTGGTTATGAATATAAAAACTAACAACTTTACAAAAACAATCAATTTTGGCATGATGAGTGGTTAACCAATCAATTCCTAAAATTACATCAAAAGCGAGTATCTTTAAAGAAATAAGATCAACATGTAATGTGATTGTGCCAACTTTAATCATGCAAGATTTATAAACTATAGATGTAACGAAGGTTTCACCCAACGAAGTTTCAACAGATAAATCAAAGTATAATTTCTCCGGAGTCAAGTTTAAACGTTGAGCACAAGAAGGAGAGATAAAAGAATGGGTAGAACCGGTATCTAGTAAGCTATAAACTTCGCAAGAGTTCAAGATTAGCTTACCCGTGATCACTTCGTTCGGATTCTTCATATTTTGGCCAGTCACGATAAATTCTCTTCTAGGAACCGCTGATTTCGACTTATCCGGGACAGCCCTTGGAGTCACCATTCCCACTGAACTTGGTTTCGCTATAGTACAATCTCGAGCGATATGTCCTTCCTTTCAACAATTATAACATACCTTGGATTGTTGTGGGCAGTTTGGGCAGATATGTCCTTCTTTCCCGCATTTGTAACATCTAACTGGTGGTCATTCTCCTCCCCTAGAATTTGTTGTTGGTGCTGGTACTGTTGCTGATGTCTTCCTGTCATTGTTGAATCTCCTCTTTATGAAATTTCCACTTGACTCACCTCTCCTATTATCATGGCCACGATTACCACCCGAGTGGTTACCGCCTTTTTTCGTATTTTTCCCTCCTCACTGGTTATCATCGTTCTGATGACTGCTGTCACCGGTATGACCCTGGTTGTGGTCCCTCAGTTGAGTATACTCATTATCTCTCTCTAATAATTGAGCCCTATTGACAACATCTGAATACAGAAAAAATTTATGAGAGATAAGGTATTGACGAATCTCAGTTTTTAGACCTCTCAGAAACATTTGCGCCATACGTTTTCCTCATTTTCTACCAATTGAGGTGCAAATCTGGATAACTCCGCGAACTTCACCTCGTACTGGGACACCGTCATGTTATTCTGTTCCAGTATAATAAACTCTACCTCCTTCATATGACGAATACTTTCTAGAAAGTACTTGTCATTGAACAGTTTCTGAAATCTTCCCCAAGACATGTTGAGTGCGGCTGGCTGGGTACGCTTCACGGATTCCCACCAATAATCTGCCTCACCACAGAACATAAAGGTGGCGAATGGAACCTTCTGTTCCTCCGTACATCCCAAGACATCGAATATCTTGGTAATTTTCTTGACCCATGTTTCCGCCTTAATCGGATCGGGCTTTCCCCAGAAATCTGGTGGTCCCAACTCCTTGAACTGCTTGGCTGTGACAGACCGCGCGTTGCCATCATTTCCACCCGTATTTTGAACACGAGTCTCCCTCGTCTGATTTTGCATCAACTGCAAAAAGCTCCTAAATATTCCATCATTCATCGTTTGCTAGATAGTGTTGTTTACAAGAGGAATATTGTCTTCCTGTTGCATGTTCTCCTGGTTTGTGACTAAAGGTTGTTCCACAGTCTCATACACTCTATTGTTAACGTTCTCAGCAGCCATTCTTAAATACTGCCATAAAACATAGGTTAATTAAACAAATTAACATATCACATAATATCCCTATATTATGACCGACCAACAAATAAGCTTAGATAAGATACACTAGCGAATGATTTACTCATCTCTCCCCTCCTAGTTCTATTCCCCGATCTCCGCCAGAGATCATATCTCTAAGCTTTGATACCAACTGTGACACCCCCAAAATAGGTATACAACACCCATTCTGAGTCGCCAAATACATGGTACAGAAAGCAAACTACAACTTCATTATTACAATTGTCGTGCAAAATATGATAACACTTATGTTGTGAGTTTAAATACAAATATTGTCTTCTAGACAATATCCACACTCAAATAAGTCCTCATTATAATTATTCATATACTATTTTACAGAAATAGTGAGGACTGCTAAAACTTCTTTCTAGAACCATCACTCCATACCCCGATTCGATCCTGTTATGTTTTCACCTCTTGAGAAGAAAATGGAACAAAAAGGAAAAGGGTGAGCTCAACTAGCCCAGTAAAGAATATTATGACTAAAATAATATACAATAAATTATCATTAGTCTTCAACAGGGAAAAATCTGATAGAATATAATAGACAACAAGTTTTAGATCAACAACTGCAGCGGAAACAACAATCCATTAGAAAAGTCACGTAGAGAATGAGTTCTACTATCTTCTAAGATTTAAAAGTTTATCATCAATATTTTATCCCTGTAACAACAAT
The DNA here is from genome assembly GCA_020205505.1 of Panax japonicus. Classification (NCBI taxonomy): domain Eukaryota; kingdom Viridiplantae; phylum Streptophyta; class Magnoliopsida; order Apiales; family Araliaceae; genus Panax; species Panax japonicus. Next base: position 46,206,560 of record CM035103.1, read on the forward strand.
CAATATACATCTTTGATCAAATATTCATCTTTGCACTACAGGCCAAAGATATTCATTTGTATCACCAGTTGGTCATGTTCATCTCAACACATGTTCATCTTTGCACTACGGGCCAAAGATATTCATCAAGTATCATCATTAAGGACTGAGGATGATGAAAAATATTTTAGAGAATGAATCCAGTGAGACAGAAAGACAAATATTAGGGATTCGTATAACAGTTTTATCCAAGATCAATAATACTCCATAATTACCAATTTGAAGTAGAATTTAAAAATAAAGATCAAAACATGGATACAATCAAAGATAGTAACCATAATAGACATCTTGAACAAAAAGAAGAAAATTTTATTTTTTGATGAATAGTGTCATATTCGTGAATAGTGTCGTATACGTGAATAGTGTCGTATACGTGAATAGTAACCCCAACACAAAAGGTTCCAAATTTGATTAAAAAGTTCACCAATATTTCGGCATAATGATATTGAATAAAATAATATCATTTAAGAAGAGAATAATATCTCTGACCTCAAAATAACGGTACTTATGATCGGAATATCGGATAGAAAGCCAAAGAAAACTTGTACCGAACATAAACTCTCAAAGTATCAAAATACTCATAAAAATACGCTCGATAATCTAGAGAGAAAGAAAACTTATTTCTGATGTGATTTTCAATTCTAATCTAAGCGCCTATTTATAGGAAAATGCTAGAACGACATAGGAGACTAAATAATAAATTAATATTATTTCATTTTCTTTCTTTTACGTCTGCAGCCATCCTAGACTAGCCTCCACAATTGAAAAATCAATTCAGCACATGTATTCAACAAAGGACACTAGTAGGGCCCACCTATTTTAATAAAAATTATTTTATTTTTCGAAACTTCAATAATTCATAGAAAATAGCCCGTTTATTAGAAAACTACGAATTTTATATCCATTTCGCATGAAATCAAATTCTCTACAACTTTGTAGCTTTGGGTTTTTCCAAATTCCAAATAGAAAATATCTGAAATCCACAAACGGGTGATTTTTAATACTTCCACTCCGACAAAATACTGATAAAATACCTCAACATTAATTCCTTCATTTATAATCACATAAATAAATCTATCATTTATATCCACATCAAATAAATATTTCCTTATCATATAAATCAATAATTAATTATTCGTAAATAATATTACAGAATCACAATTATGACAACCAGGCAGTTCCCAGGAAAGAGGGGGCTTTTCAATAAGGATTTCTCCTTACTGGCGCGCAATTAGGTGACTAAACCTCTCATTGACAGAACTTTGTAGACATTGCCAATAATGCTATCTAATAATATTATTCAAATAATATGAATTATTGATCTGATAATGGAAAATACTGTGCATTGATAATTATTGAAACAATAATAATATAAACTATCAACGCAGCAATTATTGAATCAATAAAATAAAATATTGAACAGTAACTACTGTAACAATTATTGAGTAGTGCCTTCTCATGTACGAATCAATAATTCAACAATACTGTGCAATACCGTGTGCTACTGTGCAACCACACATATTACTGTATTTTAACCACCAGATAATCCAACAGTGTTAACGGTAACAATTACGGCATTAATTATAAAAACTCATACTTTGTCATTTTCCTTCACCCAACCATTTTCTGTTATGGGGCCCACAAATGACTGCGATGTCATACGGATATTCCCGACAAAAAGAATATTTCACGACCAAACGAATATTCCCCGACAGAAAAGAATATTTTATAACCACTTGCTTATTTAGTAAAATTTTCACATTTCACCCATAACCAATTCATTATATCAAATTAACCCTTATTAATTTAGAATAATGAATAAAGAAAAATTTAATTTTATTTATAATAAGTTGGGGTTTTACAACAATTCTCATAAACTAAGTATCATTTACTTAGTTTATCACGGGTAGAATAGCAGCTTTGAGGAGATTCATGTCCAAATCGGCAGAAAGATGTTTGTCGTTCTTTGAAACGCTGAAAGGGCCAAAGAATGCTAAGACATTTCAGTGGACTTCGGAGTGTGAAGATGTTTTCCAATGAATAAAGTAGTATTTGTCTTCGACGCCTTTATTGGTGAAGTCAGTTTCTGCTGAACCTTTGTACTTGTATTTGGCAGCAAATTCATTGGCAGTAGGGGCAGTTTTGGTGTGAGAGATTGGGGGTAAGCAGCACTCGGTTTACTATGTAAGTCACGCCCTTAGGGATGTAGAAACAAGGTATCCAAACGTTAAAAATTTTGCCTTTGCTTTGATAATAGCTAGTCGAAAGCTTCCGCAATACTTTCAAGGTCGGATAATATTAGTATACACAAATCAACCTTTGAAGAAGGTGTTGAGTAAACCAGAGGTTTCGTGAAGACTTGTTGCATGGACGATGGAGTTGTCTTAATTTTTTATAGAGTATCATCCTCGAACAGCTATTAAAGGTCAGGCCTTGGTTGATTTTGTGGTTGAATGTTCATTTTCTGAAGCTGATGATAGTCTGGGCGAAGCTGAAGTATCTGACAAGGCAGTTGCACTACTTCAGCGGATGCAGAGTTCATGGATGTTATATGTTGATGGGTCTTCTACTTCAGATATCAGTGGGGTTGGGATTATATTGACGAGTTTGAAGGGATTCAAGGTACAGCAGGCTATTAGATTTGGGTTTAGGGCGACGAACAATGAGGCAGAGTATGAAGCAGTGTTAGCTGGGTTGCGATTGGCAAAGAGTCTCGAGGTTCAGATATTGATCATCTACAGTGATTCTCAGTTAGTCATTAAGCAAGTTTTAGGGGAATATGAAGCTCGGGTGTAAGACTCCAATTTATTATGAATAAAATTAAATTTTCTATATTTATTATCTTGAAATAATAAGGAGTTAATTTGATATAATACTTTAGTTATGGGTGAAATGTGAAAATTTTATAAAATAAGCAAGTGGTTATAAAATATTTATTTCTGTCGGAGAATATTCATTTGGTCGTGGAATATTCTTTTTGTCGAGAGTATCCATACGACGGCGCAGTCATTTGTGGGCCCCATAACAGAATAATTGTCGAATGAAGAAAATGAAAATTTTGAATTGTTACAAATAATGGCGTAATCGTTATCATTAACACTGTTGGAATACCTGGTGGTTAAAATACAGTAATATGTGTAGTTACATAGTAGCACACGGTATTACACAGTAGAGATGAATTATTGATTCTTACGTAAGAAGGTAATACTAAATAATTGTTACAGTAGTTACTATTTAATATTTTATTTTATTGATTCAATAATTGCTGCATTGATAGTTTATATTATTGTTGTTTTAATAATTGTCACTGCACTATATTTCCCATTATTAGATCAATAATTCATATTATTTGAATAATATTATTAGATAGCATTATTGACAATGTCTAGAAGGTTCTGTCAAGAAGAGGTTAGGTCATCTAATTGCGGGCCAGTAAGGAGAAATCCTTATTAGAAAGCCCCCTCTTTCCTAGGAACGACCTGGTTCTCATAATTGTGATTCTGTAATATTATTTGTGAATACTTAATTATTGATTCATATGATAAGGAAATATTTATTTTATATAAATGATGAATTTATTTGTTTTATGTGATTATAATTGAAGGAGTTAATGTTGAGATGTTTTATCTGTATTTTTGTTGGAATGGAGGTATTAAAAATCAAAGCAGTATTTTTACGATATATTGTGTGAGTTATAATCTTTAATCTGACCGTTGGATCGTTGTGATTTTTGGATATGTTATACATATAAAAGTTGGGTATATGTCCACAAATTTTGAACCGTTAAAAATGAACGAATGATTTGTTATGAATTTTAAGAGTTGACTGCTTCAAAAATTAGGGTTATAAATGATTTTGGTGGAAAATTCTAGAATTGAATGGGCCCCACTTGTGGTTGGTGAGAAATGTGCTCAAATTGAATTTCAAATGTGGTGGGTGGCAATAGTAGTAGACAAAGCTATCAGGTAGCAGGTCAAGTCTGCTTCGACGGGCTAACATTTTCCTATAAATAGAGGGCTAAGTTAGAATTGAAAATCACACCAGAAACATAAGCTTTCTCTCTTTCTCTCTCTATATTATCGAGCATATTTTGTGAGTATTTAGATACTTTGAGAGTTGTTGTTTAGTACAAGTTTCATTCAACATCACTTTCGACCTTTCATTCCGAAGTACTGATTCTTTGAGGTAAGGGATGTTATTTTCTTCATATATGATATTATTTCTTTTAATATCATTATGCCGAAGTATTGATCTAAAATTTTAATCAAATTTGGAACTTGTTGTGTCGGGGTTACTATTCACGTATACGACACTATTCACGTATACGACACTATTCACCGAAAAATAAAATTTTCTCCTTTTCTTCCGGATGTCTTTTATGGTTACTATCTTTGATTGTATCCATGTTTTGATCTTTATTTTTGAAATCTACTTCACACTTAGTTATTATGGAGTATTATTGAATTTGGATAAACCGAAACACTAATCCCTAATATTTGTCCTTCTGTCTCACTGAATTTGTTCTCAAAAATGTTTTTCATCACCCTCAGTCCTTAATGGTGTTACTTGATGAATATCTTTGGCCTGTAGTGCAAAGATGAATGATTACCTAATGAATATCTTTGGCCCGTAGTGCAAAGATGAACAGGTGTTGAGATGAACATGACCAACTGGTGATACAAATGAATATTTTTGGCCCGTAGTGCAAAGATGTATATTGATTGATGTTACAGGGATAAAATATTGATGATGGACTTTTAAATTCATAAATGATAGTAGATTTTATTCTCTACTTAACTCTTCTAATGAATTGTTGTTTCCGCTGCAGTTGTTGATCTAAAACTTGTTGTCTATTGTACTTTATCAGATTTTTCCATGTTGAAGACTAAGGATAATTTGTTGTATATTATCTTAGTCATAATGTTCTTTACTGGGCTAGTTGAGCTCACATTTTTCCTTTTTGTTCCATTTTTCTTCCCAGGAGGTGAGAATTTAGCAGGTACTAGCCGGGGTACGGAGTGATGACTCAAGATAGCTGTTTTAGTAGTCCTCACTATTTTGTAAAATAGTACATCAATAATTTTAATGAGGACTTTATTTGGGTGTGGATATTGTCTAGAAGACAATATTGTATTTAAACTCACAGTATGTGTTGTCGTATTTTACACGATAATTGTATTAATAAAGTTGTAGTTGTTTTTCTGTACCATGTATTTGGCGACTCAGAATGGGTGATGTATACCTATTTTGGGGGCGTCACATCGGGGTTCTAGAATGGTTAAGTATCTAGCAGAGTTAAAGGATCGACTTCAATATTTCGTTTCTTATGAGTTTCAGGGAGTTGATCAAAATGATAATTCAATTACCGATGTGTTGTCCAAGTTGGCTACTACTGAAGTAAGCACTTTTGATGGTTCAATATATTTAGAGAATTTGAAACAGCCTAGTATCCAACATGAAGTTGTAATGTGTGTAGAGCGCTCTAATTATTGGATGACCCTATATTTAGATTATCTGGCAGATGGCGTACTGCCTTCGGATCAAATGTTGGCTAAGAAAGTGAAGTATAAGAGTGCAAATTTCATACTTATTGACGGTGATCTTTATCGAAGAGCTTATTCATCTCCCTTGTTAAAGTGTTTAGCTCCTTCTGAAGTTGATTATGTCCTTCGGGAGGTTCATGAAGGTATTTATGGCGATCATATGGCTGCAAAGTCATTAACATACAAGGTGATTCGACAGGGATATTAGTGGTCCACAATTTTTAAAGAGGCCACTGAGTATGTGAAGAAATGTCAAAAATGTCAATTAAACAGTCTGATCCCACATCAACCACCAGAAGAGCTATACTCGATTTTATCTTATATACCTTTTACTATTTGGGGGGTAGATATACTGGGTCCATTGTCAAAAGTAAAAGGGCAGGTTAGTTTTTTTATAGTAACAATTGATTATATAACCAAGTGGGTGGAGGCGAAGCCACTTAGGGTGATTATGGAGCAAGAATGTTTTTTTGAAGGAATCTATAGTGTTTTGTTTCGGCATTCCTAAGGTGGTAATCTCAGATAATGGACGCCAGTTTGTGGGCTCGAAGTTCGAAGCATTTTTAAAGGAATTGGGGATACAACATAGCAAAACTTCCATTGCTCATCCACAATCCAATGGGCAAGTTGAAGTAACTAACAGAACACTTTTAAATGGAATCAAGTGAAGACTGGATGAAGCAAAACGTAGATAGCCAGAAGAACTTCTTAGTGTGTTGTGGACCTATCAAACTACATCAAGAATTACAACCGAGGATTCACCTTTCAGACTGGCTTATGTTACAAATGCATTAGTTTCGGTGGAGATTGGATCTACAAGTCTTCGGGTTAGTCAGTTTTGGGAGATATATACTGATGAGGGACTTAAGGTCAACCTGGATTTGCTCGAAGAAGTTAGGGAAGCAGGCTTGATCAGATTGCCGCATATCAACGACGTGCGACTAAACATTACAATAAAGGGGTAAAGGTTCGAAGATTTGAAGTGAGAGATTTTGTTCTTAGGGAAGTTGAAGCTTCTACGCCTCAGATTTGGGAAAGCTGATGCCGAATTGGGAAGGTCCTTATGAAGTTATTGAAGTACCGAAACCAGGGACTTATCGGTTGCGAGCATTAGATGGGTCTGAGATAAAGAATACTTGGCATGCTGGAAGGCTTCAGAAATATTTTTAGTAGGTTCAGTGTTAATGTACAGAAGTCTGTAATTATTTCAACAGTTATCAATCGAAGAAGCTTTTTCTCCAATGTTGTTTCATTTATTGGATGTTAGGAGATTCAGTGAGATTTATTTGTCTTTATGATGGCAAGCAAAATTTTATAGAGGATCAGTTGGATCTGTTTATCCTTTAGTTGATGAACAAGATTTGTTCGTCCTTATGATGGAGAGAAAAATTTTATGGAGGTTTGGTTGGATCTGTTCATCCTTTAGACGGTGAACAGAACCTGCTCATCGTTAAGATGGTGAATAGGGTCCTGCTTTGTCCTAAATTTGGCAAGCTGGATATTCTGGAGGATTGGTGAAACATTCATCATTAAGATGATGAACGAAACATGTTCACCCTAAAGTTGGTGAACAGAATATGTTTGTCTTCAAGATGGCGAACAAGCTTGTTAGGAGGTTCTGTTGGATCAATTTATCTTAAAAATGGCGAATTGGGTTATTGAAGATCTGTTCCATACTTCGGTAATGAATAAGTATTTCTTTGCTTTATTACCATATTTTATTTAAAGTGTTGAGTTCAGGATATATTTTTACTTGACTTTATTTGAGGTTCGGATTGTTTGACTATTTATTAATAAGGCCTAAGCTAAGTTTGAAAGAAATAAACAGGAAGAATCTAATAGCATTTCATTAATATAAAAGAAATTACAAAATGTTGATAAAACTTTTACAAAGTTTTAAAGCTAAGGTTAAGGAAGGTTGTCTTCAGGCTTTATCCTAATCTTCGTTTTCGGAAGAGTCGAGAAGTGTTGGGTTCAGAGAGGCAGCAGCGAGCTTCGCCTTGCCTTTGCTTCGGGAATTTTCATAACCCTCAACATACATCTAAAATATTTCGTTGTTCAGCTCAAGTGATTTGCGGTATTCAAGTTGTATTTGTCGACGAAGTTCTTTGGTAAGTAGAGGACCAAGAGCTTTCAGTTCTCAAAGTTCAGTTTCAATTTTACGCCAAAGTTCGAGATGTCGTTCTTCAGTGACTTTGGCATTGTTAATTTCTCTCGCCAAGCTTTGGTTGGATTTGGTAAAAGCATCATTCTTCCGAACCAGATCCAGATTTACTTCAACAGTGGTTCGTTGAATGGTTTCGGTTGTGGCTAATTGCTCTTTGACTTTATCGAGGTCCTTTCTGAGGCACTCAGCATTCCAGAGAGCATCTCCATGATGACTTTTTTCCTTTGCCAGAGCAGACTTCAGAATTTCATTCTCTATCTGGGCAGCATCCTCTTCAGCTTCAATCTCTTTATACCTTTGATGGAGGTGCCCGATGATACCATTTGCCTATAGTTATTCAGAGTTGATCAATAAGTTCTAAGTGGATAATCATGAATACAAATGGATAAGCAATAAACAACTTACTCTAGCTTGGTGAGTCATGCCAGCTTCGATCAAGTCCAAGATGGAGCTATTGCCGAAGCGATGATCATCAATATCAAGCACGAAAGAGTTGTAGAGGTGGAGAGAGAAGTTTTAGTTGAGGTCTGGCCATAAAGTGTGAGACGCCACAACTTCGGGCCTGGCTTCAGAAGAAGATGGTCGTTGTGGAAAGGATATGGGTTGTTCGGGTGGAGGTGGATTATAGGTTGTTGAAAGTTCAGGTGGTGGCATCGGTTGGCTATCTGGGGTGTGTTTTCTTTTTCAAACGAGAGAAGGAATGGGTTTGACCTATTCTTCATGTTCTTCTTCTGGATCGATGATTTCAACAAGAATGATAGGGGTTGATTGGCTTCGGCAAAAGGTACTCTGAGTTCTTCGGCAAAAAGAGGGGTTATTTTAGCTCTTTTCTTTTTTGTTCTAAGGATTTGAGTACGTTCGGCGATAGGCATATCAAGGAGGCTTTCGGTAAGGGTGGGGACAAGAACATTTTTTGGTTTTCTGGCAGCCCTTTTCCTCCGGCGAGGGTGGCTTGTTTCTTCGGTGGGATTTGGTTCAGTAATTTGTGGTTCGGCGATTTGGGGTTCAGAAGTTGCAAGTTCAGTAATTGGGGGTTCGGTAAGAATTTCAGAAGATTTGGCAGACAGGAATGCTTCAAGCTCTCTTCAGTCAGAAGAAGTCGATTTGATAAGAGATACTGTAGAGAGTATAAAGTGATAGTTTAGAATAATTACTAAAGGAAATTTGAAAAATTATACAACAATTGAGTTCGAGACTTACATTTGTGGTCATACAACCATGTTTGTTTACTTAGAAGACCGAAGCTCCATTCCTTCAAAGGAATTTTCTCCAGAAGCTTCGTCATTTCGCTCATACATTCTTCTGAAATGTCACCGAAGTCTGCTGAAAGGCGTTCGGTAGTAGTCCAATCCGGGCTGGAAGAGAGTTCAGGTCCTTTGACAAAAAATCACTCCTTATGCCATCTTTTATTTCTTAAAGGAGTATCCATCAAAGAGCGTCTCTCTAACTTCTCATTAGGCTTGGGGGATTGTTTGCTCAGCATTTTGAAGCCTCTCTCTCGAGACTTACCCGCAATACAGATAGAGAAAAAGAAGTCAAGATTAGGTGTAATTCCTATCTCATAACAGAAGGCAATAAAGGCGAGAACGTGAATATAAGAGTCAGGGACTAATTGGGAAAATCCAACGCCCACAAACCCTAGAAGGGTAACAAGAAAAGCATGAAGGGGAAAACGAACTCCTTTTTCCAAGAGAGTAAGGGGAATGACAGTCCAACCTTCTGGTCGTTGGTACATCCGTTCGGTGGAAGAGGGCAACCTCAGATAGTGGGTATCTGGTATCAAATAGCGTTCTCAGATGATACGAAGATCATCCTCTGAAAGTGTCGAAGGCGTATTAGCATGCGAAAATTTTTCTTCACTTTTGAAAAAAGAAAAGGGTTTGGAATGGGTTTAGGTGGTGGGTTTTTACTGGAAGTAGCAGTGGATTTGGGGTTAGATTCCGAAGCCACGTTGGTGGGAGTTTGAGCATGAGGGATAGAAGAGATGGGTGTCACAGATATGGAGATGGCGTTGTCTTGATTTTGAAAAGCCATTGCTAACAGGTTGCACAGAGAGAGGAATCTGGAGGAAAAAGAAAGCTAGAGCACTTTGATTTTTGAAATGAGCTGGTAAAACCGTCACATTTGGGGGGAAATGGGTTTTTATAGTGATTGTCCTTTTAGTTGTTTCCAAAATACGAGGACGGCGCATTTAATATGATAATGATGGTGAATTTGGATAGTTATCGTCCGGTTTAGGATTTCTTACTGATTAAGTCGGGTTTGGCTTCATTTGGGCTCTATTAATATTTGGGTCATTTTCGTATACTATTTTATTAAATATTCTGTTTAATAAAAGATTGGGGGACAATGTTAGGCCATAATATTTTGGACCTATTGGGTTGCCTTTATTTGGGCCTTTGAAATATTGGGCCGGACCATTATATAAATAAGGTTTTATTTGGGCTTGGACCATTAATTGTTAAAGGGATAAGTATTAGACAGATGACCCAGCACCTTAATTGAAGAGGATTTAGGGGCTGTTTGTTTAGAGCTGAATCTGAATGGCTGAATCGGTCAGTGCGTTTGTTTTGGTCTGAATGGCTGAATCGGTAAGATGAACGAGCTGAATGGCTGAATGAGCAGCTGAATGAAATAAAAAAAAATTGAAAAAAATTAAAAAATATATTAACTATTATATTAAGTAATATTAAATAAATTTACAACAATTTTGAATTTTTTCAGAAGGGTAAAATAATAAAGTTTTGTCATTCAGATGTTTCAGACATGTCAATTATCAAATAGTTTTTTTCATTCAGATTCAGATTCAACTCATTCAGATTCAGATTCAACTCATTCAGATTCAGATTCAGATTCATTCAATTTTTATCAAACACCCCCTTAGTCTAATCTTAGTTAGTGGTGAACATGGATGTAACCAGCAGGTGATTTTGCATGTAATTAGCTGAGATCATTTTGGGTCAGCTGCATGGAAGACAGGAAAAAATGAGTATATGGGTACATAGTACTTCACAAGGAAGGTAAGATACATTTTTTATTACTGAGATACTAGAGCTTATCACCTCCATTGTTAACCTTGTGTCGACCTGTACTGATTCTCACACCGGAGCTATCATCCGACAGTCCAACCCGTCAAGCTTCTGGTGCTGACCTGTTTATTGTGATGGGTTAGAAGCGTTTTTCGGTGATTGAGACGCGTGGAAAGATCCTGAGGTTAACATTATCTAATCGTAATATTTTATCGCAAGATATATCAAAATTCCTTACGATTGTTGAGAAAACTATGAAGCTTAATTAACCCATAATCTATTTACACAATGGAAGCTATTCTATTCAATTAGTGGTAGCTAATAAATATAATGCTTATGTACATAACGATCATGTTGTATGTTCTATAGCATTGGCAGCCTGGGAAAGGAACTGAATGAAGCTGGTGTTGAAAATACGAATAAAGTCTTGGGCCAGGGCCAGCAGTTCATTTGTGAAGAACATTGCTTATCGGAACATTGTAATGAAACCCAACAACCAAGGTTGTCCCCGGCAGGTAATTATCAAATTCCCTTCGAATTGGTCTTTTTTCTCCCTTATATACATACACCCTACAAAAGTTTGGCCCTTTGGACTTCACAGTTTTGAGAGTAGATAATAAGTTAAATTCGTTTTATGCAGAATTACACACTCTCGCTTTGGGATTTGAAACTGTCACAGGAGGGGTCCACCTTCTTAATTTCATCCCACCCCTAAGCCAGTCACTCGCTAAAACTCAGGAATCGTCTCTTAAGAATTTGACTAAACTTGCTTTGCCTATACTTCAGCGTCCTTGCATTTCCTATTCTTTTGAGAGAATAATGAGAACTAAAGTGAGTATAAATGTGTTGGAAACTTGTGACTCGTAATATGGAAACCGTTGAAAAAGGTTAGTGCGGAGCCTAGCGGATCGGAGTTCGGGCCGAAAGTCCCGAGCGTAGCAAAGCGGAGCGAATTGAAGTAGGGTTGGAATAGAATTAGTAGGGTTGGGATATGATTAGCAGTTATAAATACTATCTATTGTAAAGTCCTAAGTGACTAAGGAATCATCAATAAACAACAAGCCGTCTGTGGAGTATCCAAATTGAAAAACACGTAAATCTCTTGTATTTTTCTTAATTTTCTATATTTTGTATGCGTGTATGATCTCATATTCTAACAAAATGTCTTCTTAACATCTTTAACAACCAAATACACCACAGCTAACCACTGTAGCTATCTAATCTATATATCTCAAACTCATTTGAGGGGATAACATTTGCTATTGAAAATACAATACTGGTTTTATATCAATAATAAAATTATAAGTTGGCCCACCACATAAAAATATTATCATTAGTATTATTCACATAATCGACAAGAAAAGAGTGGATACATAAAGTTGCAAGAGGTATCAATTCCTTTAATTTAAACAAATTAAATACTAACAAAATTTGCTTAATTAACTGTCAAGATGTTTTAAAAAAATAAATAAATTTGTCTCAAGACTTTCAACAGGAATATTAACTCGTATATTACTCTTGCTAAATGAACTATTTCAAATTGACACATTTCTCTTAAAATGAGACTATTGTTTGACCTTAATTTTCTACTCATGTTAAGGTCTGTCTAAAACATATATGCAATTGTTGTACTATTAAATTTGAAAACTAAATTTTTCAACAAGAAAATATATATTATTGACAAGAATATATTAAATGCATGTGCCTTTAATTGTTTCTGGACGCCTGCAAATGCTTATTTTCTGTTCCACTATTTCAAACAATTTTAGAAAATTCATAAAATTTAACTCTTGAGCTCCTTCTTATTTAGGTTAGTAATTACTAATATTTTCATGATCTTCTTGTTTTACTTTACATATACTTGCAGACATCAGGAGTACTAAAGATTAGCAAGTGCTATACAAAAAATATACAAGGGACATCGATCAGCAACACAAGTTGCTAGCTGTTACATTTGATTGCAGTCCAAGTAATCCATGCAGAGGGAGATCAAATTACAAGACGTAAAGCTAACTTATAAATATGAACAAACAGGCTGCAGCACAATCGCTTTGTATAAAAATATAGGTGGGATCAAGCACCGGAGTTAATTTTCATGCCAAATACTTGTTTATGAATTAATATATAGCTAATTAATTTTTGGTATCAAATTTTAAGGTTTTGCTTATTTTAATAGGTGATTTCTATTAATCTTGTCTTTTTTCATAGTAATAAAATGGCAAAATTAGATATAATTTTCATGTGTATATAAATAATATAGATTTGTGAATTCTCATTCCTATTAAATTTGTGGATTTTATTTTTTGGAGAAATATATGTAATAATTTTATTTATTTTTCCATCCAAATGTAGCATTAAAAAGGGAAAACAAAGATCGTATATGCCTTTCTAGGCCAACAAATTTAGACCCGTCTAGAACATACTAATTTTTTCATATTGAACTAGGTTAAACTTTGGGATTTCGATCCTACCTTCAAATCTGTACGCCATAAAGATTTGGTTTTATACAGTCTTAAATTGAACAAATTAGTGCTAAACTTTAAAATAATAACTTTAATTTGAATTTTTACTCTCTTTTTTAAAATCTCAAAGTGAACAATGACTGCATTCAATGGATCCGGTTTCAAAGTAAATTGGTTAACTGACCAATACAGTGCTAATACGCAGAAAAAGATCAACTCTCGACCTACTTGTTGATATTATATTAATCAGTTAATTAAAATGAATTTCATACTAATCACTCCCACATCCAACTATATATTTATTTTCATTTAATGTAACGGATCCGGTGATTATGCAGTAGAGTATGTTTATTTTCGATATCTACATTAAAATATTGGCGGCCACGAGGAAAAGAGTTTGCACAATAATAATGAATGATTAGCAACTACTAAAATAATACTCTCTTCATCTAAATTTATAAGTTTAGGGGCTATTTGTTTATGACAGAATGGCTGAATCAGTCAGCCATTTAGTGTGTTTGTTTTGAAAAAAAAAATCGATTGAATGGCTAAATCGGTCAATCATTCAAACGATTTGGGCTGAATGTTTTAGTGTTATATTTTTGGTTGAATGGGCTGAATGAGGGCCGAATGAAGTTTTTTTTATACAATATTAACTAGTAAAATTTATTAGCAACTAGTAAAATAGTAATACTCTCTTCATCCAAATTTATAAGCTTAGGGGCTATTTATTTATGACTGAATCGGTCAGTCATTCAGTGTGTTTGTTTTGGAAAAAAAAAATTGTCTGAATGACTAAATCGGTCGGTCATTCAAACGATTTGGGCTGAATGTTTTAGTGTCATTTTTTTGGTTGAATAGACTGAATGAGAGTCGAATGAATATTTTTTTATGCAATATTAACTTTTATAGTAATATTAAATGAATTTACAATAATTTTGAATTTTTTTAGAGGGCTAAAATAATAAAAATATGTTATTCAGATGTTTCAGATATGTCAATTATCAAACAATTTTTTTCATTCAGATTCATTCAGTTTTTATCAAACACCCCCTTACTTAGCCTAGTTTAATAATATATGTTTATTAAAAAAAGTATTTTTAAATTATTCATCTTAACTATTTTATGATCATTTTTTTTGTTTTTATTAATTTCCTAATTCTTTTTTATAATAATAAAATAGAGGAGAGAGAAGAGGGAAAAAAAAAAGAATAATTTTGCTTCCAATATCAAAGTTACTAATATAGTGCTATTGTTATCAATGTATGTCATGCATATTTTAATGAAATTTTTTATAAAGGTAAATGCGGGTAGTATTGAAAAAAATAAGCTCTAAAATAGTATTATTAAAATAGAAAGAGGACAAATAATTTTAAATAAATCAAAAAAAAATAATTAAGACAAGAAAAATTGGACGGAGAGATCAGTACCACACAGTGGTTTTTCTTTTTTTGTAATAAGATTTTTTTTTCATTGGATATAAGACTTGTTTGAGGATGACATATTTTAAAATGACATTTAAGTGGTGACCTATAAACAATAGTGGTTGTCATAACTTTGACTTATAAGTCAAAAATTAAATTAAAATAAAATATGAATGTATTTGACTAAATTAACTTATAAGTTAAAATAAAATATAAAAATTATTAAAATAAGGGCAAAAGAGTTTTTATATTTGGTCAAACTTACTTATTTTAGTCATTTTTTTAGAAATACAAAATTATTACTTATCAATAATTATTTATAAGTCAATTTATAAATAAAAAAATAAATTACAACTAAATAATAAAAAATAAAGTATAAGTCGGTTTGATTGACTTAAAAGTTTGTGCCAAAGAGACCTATATTCTAATCATGATACTGAAAATTTTAAGAGAAACGTGAAACTAATGATTTATTTGGTAGACAGCATTAATTCATTGGAATATTTTATTGATGGATGGTATGGATAGTTTTCAGCCTATCGAGTGTGAACTTCATTGAAGAGAAGTTGACTGTTACTTCTATGGTGAGTTTCCTTTGATGGCTTTTCTTTTCCTTGTGCAACTTTCTAGAACAACTTGTAACTATTACAATAGAAAAAAAATTGATACTATATATTAGGAATATTTATATAGATTTTTTGTTGCGTAGATAAATATTAATGATAATTTTTTAAAAAAAAATTGTAATAAATGGAACCCTTTTATAATTTCTTAAAGGGTCCCATGTATCGATAAATTTCACAATCATAAATTAACATAAATATATCACAATACATAACAGAACTCTTACAACTGTGTTTTGGCAGAAAGGGGGGTCCGGTACTAATGACCGGTACTAACCACCAGTACCTTTTTTATCTTTTTTTTACCACATTTATAAGAATAATAAATAAAAAATAATAGAGAAAATTTTAACAAAAAATTATAAAAGAAAATATATTTTTTATTAAAAAAAAAAATTACACGGTACCAGTCGTTAGCACGGGACCGGACGCCCCCCCAATTAGAAGCTTTTTCCATATATCAACATATTAAAATAAATGAATTTAAATAAAAAAAAAAAAATATAAGTAAATGTTCATAACTTTTATTGTATTCTTCACTTGTAAACATATAAAAATTAAATAACATGGGGGATCGTTTATTACGAGATATTTACTAATTTAATAGGATATATTATACGAAGGATGATAAAATAATAAATCGGACAATATTTTTAAATCCTAAAATGTTGTATTGTAATTATAAACTATTTTTTTATGTTATAATTTATAATATATAATTATAAACTATTTTATCATCTAACATATTATTTGTTTGACATAAATATATCGCTTAATATATTATTTATTTAATATAGAAAAAAAGTTATATTTGTATTTTCTTCTACTTTCTCATAATTGTCTGGCTGTCTCCGGGGCGAAGCCGGTTTGGGGTCAATTTATCTTATTGGAAAAAAAAAATTATTTTATAATATATGATAAATTTAAAAGAAATTTAAGTATAATGAATAAATTGACTCCACTGAAATTTTATAATTTTTTTAATATACAGGGTCAAATTGATTTTCTTATAACTTTCTTAATTCCATGTTACTTCTACTTCTTGATGTATGCATCCTCCTCTAATATTTTTAAAATAAATAATAATCTAATTTATATTATTTTTATAACATAAAAAATTTAAATATTTATTAACGAATTTGTAATTAGAAAGACGTGTTAGGAATCAATAACAGGTGTATATACATATATATATATAGTTTTTTATGCTGGTGGTCCGCATTCGGACCACTTTTAGCGACAGACAAAATCGTCGCTAAACTCGTCGTCATAGAGTCTGAACCGTCGCTATAGCTCAGAACCGTCACTATAACCCGGTTCAGACCCTATATATATATATATATATATATATATATATATATATATATATATATATATATATATATATATATATGAGGTTCCATCCATAACAACCGGTTGCTGTGGAGCAACCCTTTTTTTGACCTATTGAAAATTCGACTGGAGCAAAAAAAAATTAACAGGCCAAAAAAAGAGTTGTTCCACAGCAACCGGTTGCTGTGGATGGAACCTATATATATATATATATATATATATATATATATATATATATATATATATATATATATATATATATCCATCCACAGCAATCGGTTGTTGGGAGAAACCTCTTTTGGCCCAGCCGCTACAACCTGTAGCGGCTTATAAAAAAAATTGTCTAAGGCCGGTACAGGTTGTAGCGGTTGGGCCAAAAGAGTTTGCTCCCCAACAACCGGTTGCTGTGGATGGAATCCATATATATATATATATACGGTCCCCTTTTCTAGCGACCCTTAAACAGCAAGTCAAAAACGAACCGGCTATAGCGACAGATTTTTTTGTCGCTATAGCCAGTTCGTTTTTAGTTCGCTGCCATAAACAGCGAATCAAAAATGAACCAGCTATAGAGATAATTTTTTCCGACGCTATAGCATACAAAGTCGACGATATAACTATGGTAACGTTTCAAATCGTCACTATAGCCGGTTCATTTTTTGTTCGTTGTTTAAGGTTCGCGATCGTGTATATATATATATATATATATATATATATATATATATATATATATATATATATATATATAGAAAATTGATCAGGTCCGGACTCCCGGATCTGATCAAAATTCGGACCCAAATTTTTTTTTTTTTGTAGAACAACTAAAAAAAAAATTATGGAACTGAAATTTTTCCATAATACAGTGTTTTGGGTGTGTTTTTAATACCTATACCAGCCAATGTATGTACAGTCTGCCCAGACTGTACAGAAATGTTTTGGTATAGGCATCCAAATCACGCCCAAAACACTGTTTTATGTAAAAATTTCAATTCCATAATTATTATTTTTTAGTTGTTTCAAAAAAAAGCAAAAAAAAAAAAGTCCCGTATTTTAGTACAGTCCGGGATCCCGGACTGGATCCGGACTCTATATATATATATATATATATATATATATATATATATATATATATATATATATATATATATATATATATAATGTTATTACTTGTTATATTAACAATATTATAATCAAATACATGATTTACATATGCAATCAATCAAAAAATACAAAATTATTTAAAAAAATTGGCTCAGAGCGCTGTCCCCAAATTACCACTAAATTATTTATAATATCACAATATTTTGACCACAATGAATAAAATTCCTGACTTGGCCACTTCCTGTCGCCCAACTTAATTATTTCCCCTTCCCCAATTAAATGTACCTTTTAATTACCTTACTTATGTGCAATTTTTCCTAGTTCCAAATCAAGCAATATGGAAAATTTTAATTACTAACATCACTTAACATTAGGAGTGTTCATGAAATAACATAAATGGGAATATAGTTATTTATAC
Organism: Panax japonicus; assembly: GCA_020205505.1. Taxonomy (NCBI): domain Eukaryota; kingdom Viridiplantae; phylum Streptophyta; class Magnoliopsida; order Apiales; family Araliaceae; genus Panax; species Panax japonicus. The sequence continues at coordinate 46,224,698 of CM035103.1, forward strand.
TAATCTATGATAATTTTTATAAATAATTAATATATTTGAAATTTAAATTTCTAAAACTAATAAAAAAGAAAGTGCATATATTGATTTTTTATATATTTCTTTCATTCCAGTATTAGGAATTGTTGGGTCATGATATTTTATGTACATTGGGCCGGATCATTGGGCCGAACTCCTTGGTGGATCCATTGGGTTATCACAGTTGGATCCTGGTGTTATTGGGCCAAGTCAATGGGCCAAATCATTTGGTTTATATATGTTGGGTCTTAAAATTCTTGGGCCGGATCGTTGGGTCGACCCATTGGATGATAAATATCTTCACTTGGGCTTTGAGCAGTGATGATGACAAAGATAATGGCTGACTAATATCTTACATCGCATTAATGAGGATTGGACAGTCGGCCAGCGGTGGACAAAGGGGATGGGATCAGTAGGTAAGCTACCTGCAGTGGGATGGTGTCAGGGGAGTCGGTGGCACACAAAACCAGATCTTGGAGTATATGATAGGGAGGAGGTCACACATGCAAAGGTAACTGATTATTTCTCTCTCAAAAGACACTAGATATTTTATCCTCCATTGTTAACCTTGTGATCGCTTGTATTGAATCTCACGCCGGAGTTATCCCCCGACGGTCGAATCCGTCAAGCTTTTGGTGTTGTCGTGTTTATTGTGCAGGATTCGGACGAGCTTTACGTGATTGGGGTTCATGGAAAGATCTTGGCGTTAACATTGGCTCTAGAAAGAGGGCCGTTTTCTAGTGTTCTTGAGTTTTCAATCACAACTGTTCATTTGTTCTACGTCGGAAGTTATGGTGAGGAGTAGAACGACCACAATAGAGGGACAACCGAGAGCTGTGAGCTCGTCTGTTCAACGTATTTCTATCAAGGATCGTTTGGGTCCTTCAAAGAGTACTCATGGGAGCACGACTTCTAAACACAACTCAGAGGGTTCTCGTTCGAGAGCTCATGGTGAAGTCAGGAGGAGGTTGGTCTTTGCTACTAACAAAGAACATGATTATGGTCGAAAGCGGTTAGAAGGCTCACCGCCTAGAACTCGACACCGAAGTGGTCAGGATGATAAGGCTGCTAAGTTGGCAAAGATGGCGCACGAGACAGATAAAGCTTTGGAGGTTCTTCTGAAGCAGAGAGAAGATATAGACGAATAGATGCTTCGGATGGCAGAGTTGAAGGATGAAGCGTCCAGTTATGTTCAGTCTGAAAGACGTAGCAAGCCCAAGGATGTACAACAAAGAGAAGGGAAAGAGCCTGTGCACTCTGGTCATATGTCTCGAGGCCGTCCTCGTGACCTAAGAAGACCAAGAAGCCGTACTCCTGAGGTATTGAAGAGAGATACCTCACCCTAGGGGTTCTCAGGGCTATGGCACAAGAAGATGAGGGAGCAACTCAAGAGGATATTCACCCGAGAATACAAAGAAGGCACTCCGCCTTGAGTGTTCTAGCCACAGCAAAAGGGCTCATCATCGAAGCAGATCTAGAAGCCGCACTCCTGAGAATCCGAAGAAGGCACACCACCCTACGGATACTCATCGTCGAAGAAGCCCATTTAAAGCTGCAGGTTCGGAGTTCGGATGGAAAAGACCAGACTGTTCAGAAGAAACTTTGAGGAGATTCATGTCCAAATTAGCACAAAGATGTTTGTCGTTCTTTGATACGTTGAAAGGTCCAAAGAACGCTAAGACGTTCCAGTGGACTTCAGAATCTAGTTCATTGGTAATGGGAATAGTTTTGGAGCGTAAAGTTGGGGGTAGGCAGTACCCGGTTTACTATGCAAGCTATGTCCTTAGGGATGCTGAAATCAGCTGAGGAGTCTGACAAAGCCGTTGCAGTGTTTCAGTAGAAGCAGAGTATGCTCTTCGGGAAGTTCACGAAGGCATCTGTGGCAATCATTTGGCTGCGAAGTCATTGGCCTACAAAGTACTTCGGCAGGGATATTATTGGCCTACAATTTTTCAGAAAGCTACGGAGTATGTGAAGAAATGTCAGAAGTGTCAGCTCAACAGTCCGATCTCACATCAGCCACCGGAAGAGCTATATTCGATTCTATCTCCTATACCCTTTGTTGTCTGGGGGGTAGATATATTGGGTCCATTTCTGTAAGCTAAAGGTCAGGTTTGTGGGATTGTAGTTTGAAATATTCTTGAAAGAACTGGGGATTCAGCACAGAAAGACTTCGGTAGCTCACCTACGAATTTTATGGTTGAAAGAAGGTTCGGGTGGACTCGCTGACCATTCGATGCTAGCCTATTTGGCAAGTGGTCCTTATGAATTTGTTAGGCCCCGAGTGGTAAACAAATTTCATGATTGAAAGGAGGTTTGGGCGGACTCGCTGCCATTCGATGGTAACCTATTCGGTAGGTGGTCCTTATGAATTTGTTAGGCCCCAATTGGTAAACAAATTTCATGGTTGAAAGGAGGTTCGGGTGGACTCGTTGACCATTTGATGGTAGCCTATTCGGCAGTTGTGTCCTTATGAATTTGCTAGAACCCCGAGTGGTAAGCAAACTTCATTGGTGTAAGGAGGTTCGAGTGGAATCGCTGACCATTCGATGGTAGCCTTATCGGCAGGTGTGTCCTTATGGATTTGTTAGAACCCAGTGTAGTAAACAAATTCCATGGTCCTTATATTCTTGTTATACCCTGCGTGGTAAACAAATTCTCAATGGTGCAAGGAGGATCGGCTGGATTGACCTTATACCTAATCTGTCTCATACTTCGGTAACGATAAGTATGCATTACTTTATTTTGTTCAAGTGTTGAGTTCGGATTACCTCATTATTATTCTTAAATTTCATATGATTTACTTGATTAACAGTTTAAATTAAGTTCAAAAGAAGCTTGTACATTTTTCAAGTTGATTGATGGTGAATTATTGATAAGAATGTTCACACATAAGTAATAAAGCATGAAGTTGATATTTCATTAATATTAACTGTTCACAAAAAGTTAGTGTTGGTTTGTGGTTTTAATAATGACAATATATTTTATGAAAATATTCTCTACTTACTTGTACGTAATAATGAATTACATGGTTTTAGGGGGAGCCATATATTTAGGGGGAGTTATATATTATCATCAGTAAAAAAAAAGGTGATTGTTGGTTTATATGTTTATGTTTTAATGATGATAATATGTTTTGCATGGAAATAATATGTTTTGCATGGAAATAATATATTTTGCATGAGAATTATATTATGGGCATGTGAATAATATTATATGGTTGTATATGTGAACATAACTTAATGGCCAGGATATAATATTATATAATATGCATGGATTATGGGTGGTTATAATATTCAAATATATTAGTCCATCTAAATTACGTGATTGTTGGAATCTCTCATCTCAGTGAGAATAAATTTGATTAACTGTTAAGTTAATTCAAATTTGAATTAGAAGCTTAAAAAGGTAACTGTTCTAAATTGCTAACAACCTTATCTTGCATATCTTTTATCCCTTCATATCAGCTGCTTAACCTTATCTTGCATATCTTTATCCCTTCATATCAGCTGCTTAGTATAATATCATATCTTCTAAATGAGCTTATCAAGGAAAACAATATATCCGTTGCTTTAAATATTAGTTGCTGATTTTATGATCTGTGATTGAGAAATTAATAGGATCAGTTTTTTACATAGCCGTTGGAAGCTCTACTATATATTTCATCCTTCGCGGCATTTGAAGATACGACTTGGAAAAGCTTCAATCAATCTTATATTATTTATCCAATAGCATTTCTAAGTTTTTCCAGCGATATATTTGTATTGTTCTTAAATTGTTTAGTGCTGGAACATTGATACTTCGTGTAAACAAAATCTTTATTCCGAGTGTAAGCCGTGTGTGGCTTGGTCTATCTCGAAGTAGATAGGATATGTTCAAAGGAAGCTTTCAAGGTTGCAGAGGTGCAAAGATCTCAGTGGTGAGAAAAGTTGCAGTAGTGCAAAGGGGGCAGAGGTGTCCATTACAGCGGAAAGCTTATTTGAACAGGGAGTCTTTTTATTGTATTTAATTGAATATTAAGTTTAATAAAAAGAGTCTCCAATCCTAGTTGGGATTGAACGTGGATTAGGCCACTAGAGTAGAGGATAGGGGCTGAACCACGTAAAAATCTCGGTGTAATTTTCTTCCCGTTTTGCTCCTGTTCTTAGCTTCTATATTCTGCAGAACTTTTGTTTACGTTAAAAAAAAACAACAACAAGTTTTACACTAATACGGACAGGTATTAGCTGTCCGTTTATAACAAACCAGAATATAACCAATACGGACAGGGTTAGACCGTCCAATTATAGGCTGTTTTAGTAAACTTTGAAAATTGGTAGTTGTAGATCACTTCTAAGTATTTACACCTATTCACCCCCCCCTCTAGGTGTGCTTAATTACAGAATTACAGTTAGAATTTTTGTGAGATTCTGAATTTTATGAAATAAAAGTATTCAATTTTTCTATTTTGGTAAATGGTTAAATTGATAAAATGTTAAAGTTAAGGGTGATATTTGACATTTTTTCAAAGTAAGAAAGTTTTCATAAAATAATCGGTAGTAAAAGTATAGTAAAACGCGTGGTTGCATAGTAGCACACGGTATTGATTATTGATGCTTACGTGAAAATTCACTCAGTTATACTCAATTATTGCTACATTAATTGTTGCATCATATCTCTCATATTATTGATTCAATTATTGTCACAGTAGCATCTGCATAATATGTTATATTATTAAATCAATAATTGAGACGACAAAATTATTCATATTATTATTTGTAATATTGACAATGTCTAGAAGTTCTGTCAAGGAGAGGTTTGGTCACCTAATTGGGCGCCAATAAGGAGAAATCTTTATTGGAAAGTCCCCTCTTTCCTGGGAACGACCTGGTTGTTAAATATTGTGAGTTATAATATTAATGATGAATGTTATAAAAAATTGAATTTGAGTTCGGAGTTGAATTTGGAGAAGCGGACGTGATATTTGAGTCCGGAATGATGAAATTAGTATAAATAGACTATAAACACAAAATTTGTTGGGGTTGACTTTTTGGTCAAAAAGGCAACAGTTGACTTTTTGGTCAAAAAGTCAACAGTTGACTTTTCAGAAAAAGTCAAACTTTAAAATTTTAAAAATGAAATTTTTGAGAAAAATATTTCCATTGTGTTGGAATTGTTAGTGTTACTAGAAATCGATATTTATTTCGATAATAATTGATGTCTGGAGGTTATATTGACCAATCGGGTAATTAATCGAATAAATGAGCAATTAATTGCTATTAATTCACATGATTATAACTATTTGTTCACATATGTGTACTATTGATTCACATTCATGTACTATTAGGGAAGGTGGTGCAAGATTGATAATATTTGCATGACTAAGTTAAAAATGGAGGTATAGACGGAGGTACTATACTGTAATTCGTATTTTCACATGATTATAACTATTAATTCACATGATTTACTATTAAGGGAGGTGGTGCAAGTTTGATAATACTTGTAGGACTAAATTAAAAATGAAAGAAAAGTTGAAGGTATTGTACTTTAATATTTCGAGCCCCAAAACGTGCAATTATCAAAACTATATTTTTCTATAAATAGAAGCTCATTCTTCCTTCATTTCTCACCAATTCACTAAAGCTATAGAGCAATTATTATAGAGAAAAATTATAGAGAGAAAAAAAAAGAGAAGTCTGCTACCTCACTATTCCAGTATCCAATTTTTTCTAAGGTAAGGGGTATTATTTCTTTCGTATTCATGAAAAGAGCTATTGCTATTCCATTCCTTATTATTATGTTGGAATAACCTGTCTATAGACCTAGCAAACATGGCCCAAGCCCGCGAGCCGGGCCGGCCCGTCCGTCACGGGTCGGGCCGTCCGTCACGGGTAAGGCTGTAAACGAGCCAACACAGTTCGGGCTCGATTCGGACTCGACTCGAAAAAATACGAGCGAGACTCGGATTCGTTAATAATATGATCCAAATATGAGCATTAAAAATAGTTCGAATAAAAATATGAGTAGAATCTGAGCAAAGTTATACTCGACTAATTTAAGATTCAAACTACTCGAATTTTTGATTGTGATTCGATACATACTCAGTTAATACATATTTGATTAGATGTTCGATACATTCTCTTATAATATATACAAATTTAAATCAAATTAGGATAATTAGTTATTATTTTGTTTTGTTTTTAATTTTAATTGTGATTTTATATTTGTAAAGTGTAATAATAAATATATTTTCTCATTTTTAAGTAATATAACAAATTCAATTTATAATTATATTTATTATAAAACTAATTATTATGTGGAGACTCGAATTCGAGCTTGAATTTGAAGCTCGCGAGTAGTTTGAATAAATATTCGAGTCGAGTCGGATCGAATTTGAGTAATAAATATTTGAGTCGAGTCGAATCTGAGTATAATTTTTTAAATATAATTCGAATTCGAGCCGAATTCGAGTACGAATTTATAATTTCGAGTCGAATTCGAGTAGCTCTTTATTCGCTCCGGTTCGGCTCGTTTACACCCTTAGTCACGGGCCGGACGGTGGGCTACAACTTTTTAGCCCAAGAAAATACGGGCCATTTTGGCCCGGCCCGTGAAGGCCCGACCCGCGGGTGGCCTGGCCCTGCCCGGCCCGTGGCCGTAATTTTTTTATTTTTTTTAAAAAAATAAAATGTTGCTATTTATGGGTTATAAGGCTTGAACAAAGACTTATAAATAAATAAATAAGAGTTTAATAGAATAAATTTATTTTGTCCTTGCGGTCTAGAGTTATTGTAAAAAAATTTGAGGATTAAGAAAATATTAGTGGCAGGTCAACAATATTATCACTTATCAGTCTTCGTTGGCTATTGGAAAAGGAATTGATACTGGACAAACACAGCAAGAAACGTCAACCTCTATTCCGATCCCCTACTGGCTACAAAATGTTCTCAAAATTATTAATATTATAATAGTTCTATTATCAAATTATTACTGAATTTAGTACTCAAGAGTAAATGGAATTTTTTTACTTTTTTTTTTAAGCTTCTTGGAAGTGTAAATTAATTAAAGTAACTGGTGCTCTATTGGAATGTGAACATGAATATTTGAACACCCGCCTTGTTTCTTTTTGTTGGTGATTTTTTTTCAGTTGGAACTTAGACAGTATGTTTGTTTTTCCATGCTGTATATATGGACACTGTCTCCAATAAAAGTCAGATGAAGTCATTATATTTTATTAACTTGTTATGATTCCAGTATTCCATTGGACAGCCTCTTCGTACATTGTTTCCAATGGCTAGTGAATACTGATGATGCTTTATATCTGTTATCAAAGATGTTCATATATGACCCAAAATCCAGAATTTCCACGCAGCAGGAATTAAAGCTTCGGCTATCCTTAAATTAAGCGGACCATGCCTTGATTTGTCCATTTGGGTTTTATGTTAGTCTCACGCTCCTCTAATTTTGGATGAAATGCATCCTGCTAATCTCATGTCTCCTTGATTTATTAATTATTTTATTATTTTTAATATTTATTATTATTATTATTTCTTTTTGATGATCATTGTTGCAAAAAAAAAATTAAAGGAAGAAGCCAGCGGGCCGGCCTGGCCCAACCCGGGCCACAGGCCTAAAAATTTTGGCCCATCAAAACCCAGGCCATTTTGGGCCGGCCTGTCGTTGGCCCGGCCCGCCCGTTTGCCAGGCCTACCTGTCTATGCGAAGTACTGCATACATGGTGAAATTCTTTTATTATTTCATTCTTTATTATTCTATTGGAATAATCTGTCTGTGCGGTTTATCGCATGCCTGGTGAATTCTTTTGTTATTTCAATCTTTATTATTCTGTTAGAATATCCTGTTTGTGCGGATTACGCATGACCTGGTTCCATTCTTTATTATTCTGTTGAGAATAACTTGTTTGTGCGGTCTATCGCATGCATGGTGAATTCTTTTGTTATTCCATTCTTTATTATTCTGTTGGAATAACTGTCTATGTGGATTACCGCATGCATGGTGAATGATCATTTGTATTCATTCCTTATTAAATTGTAGAAATGATATGTTTACGTGGATTACCGCATGGCGGGTTAAAATTCATTTGCAGTTTCGTAATTTTTCGGACATTCAAAAATTCTGAAAAAATTTGAGAGGATATTATGATAAGTTTTCTAACATCTCAAAGTGGAATCACTGAAAGAGGAGTTATAGATTTTTGTATGGACTATTTTTAACAAAGCACGAAAAAGTGAAAAAGGAGAAAAAGTTACTGTCCAAAATTTTGTAAGGGCTGTTTCGGCCACTTAATTTGTGAAAAAAATTCCGGCCTTTTGGGACATGGAAATATATGGTATAAAGTACCTCCTGTCCAAAAATGAGCTCATTCCGACTTAAAATGAGCAAGTTATGACTATTTCAATATTTAGATTTTTTTTGACGAAAAACGTTATAATCGGAGTTCTATAACTCCGATGACCATGAAATTTAAACTAGAAGCTCACGTTAACATGTGTAAGATCATGCCAAGATTTAGGAATTTTTGGAGTCAAACTTGAGGTAGCTAATTTCTTAAGGAATTAATTAGAAATTGATTTTTGAAAAATATTTAAGGGAGTTGAAAAATTATAAAAAAATACTTGTTGTGTATGAAATATATGTATATATGTTTGGACAAAGGATAGAAAAATAATAAGTTGGTTTGGTAATTTTTCATGAAAATGGTTTAGTTACGAACATATGAGTTAAATATGTTATGTGAAGTTGAAAAAATGGTAAATAAGATTTTATGGCTTACAAATCCTATATAAGGTATATGCAAATTTTGATAAGGGATTTGATCATTGGTAATGAAATCTTATGAGTATGGCATTTTTGAATGATTAAATGTATTATTTGGTAAAGTGTAAACAATTAAAATAAATTGATTATAAGTTTAAGAAATGATTAAAATATTGTTATAATATTAATGATATTAGATTATGAGATTATTAAGTGATTGATAACATTTAGATATTCTTGAACCCTGGATAAATTATATTATAAATGTTTAATATTTATTATTTATCTCATTTGATTGATTCTTTATATCATTGTCATGATCCTCATGCTTATATTGTGTTGAAAAACATCTGTGGCTTACGTGCATAGATGGACTTGGTATGATTATGACCAGGAATTATTCGGAATAATCATGACCGTAATGTTACAAATGATGTGGTAAAAGTCATCTTTGGCCCATAGTGCATAGATGGACTTGGTATGATTATGACCACGGATTATTCGGTATAATCATGACCGTAATTGAAAATACGAATATCCTTGGCCCGTAGTGCATGGATAATTCGTGGTCGTAATACTAATGAATATCCTTGGCCTTAATACAGGGATGATTCGATGATGTGGATTAATTATTAAGCTGAGTCTCAGCGATAACATATTGATAATACACTTTTAATTCGTAGAAGATAGTAGATATCATACTCTACTTGACTCTTCTATAATACAGTTGTATGTCTTTGGCCTATAGTGCAAAGATGAATTGTTAATGAATATCTTTGGCCCGTAGTGTAAAGATGAATTTATTAGTATGATTATAAACAAGAATTGTGATTTGGTATAACCATGATTTTTGATGTTTCAGGTAGAGACATGTGATGAAAATTATCTTCGTCCTGGGTGCGAAGAGGAATTTAGAATCACAATTATGATTATGAGTTATTCATATGATTGTGGACAAGAATTGTTGATTGATGTTACAAGGATAAAAATTATTGGTGGACTTTAAACATAGAGAAAATAATAGACCTGATGGTCTATTTGACTCTTCTAATGGATTGCTCGTTCCAATACAACTATGGTTGAAAAGTTTTATCATCTACCATATGTTCTAAATCTCTAATTTATTATTGATGATGTAAATTAACTCTAGTCATGATATTCTTTACTGGGCTATTTATGCTCACCCTTTGCCTCACAATTCCTTTCAGGTAATAAGAGTGTAGCTGGGTCGAGCAGGGATAACAGAAAAATAGTGTGATGGTCCAAGACTGTCAAAGTTTCTCAATACATTATAAAACGGCATGACATGCAATAAATAATTGTATTGAGGACCTAAGATGTGTGTGTCGTATTTTATACATCACTTAATAATTGATTTTGGTGAACAACAATAGGGTGATGAGAACCCGACTTTGAAAGCGTCAAAAGTGCACCTCATTAGAATGAATATGATAGTAATCTTCTCGTTCTTCTTTGGGGTCTTAAAATATTTGCAGCTATATTTTATATGGCTGTAACAATTTGAGTTTGGATACTGCCTACGAGACAATATTGTATTAAAAATCACAGCTTATGTATTTTCATACTCTGCACGACAGTTCAACAGTTGTATAAATGAAGTTTGTATTTGATTTTTATAGAGTAATATCTGGCGACTCAGAATGGGTCGGGTCGACCTATTTTGGGGGTGTCACAATTTTTACAAAAAGTTCTACAACCAAAGGTAAAGGGGAGGTCATCTTTAGGCTTCTTCATTGTCATCATCGCCGTCTGAAGAGTCTAGAAGAGATGGATCTACCTTGGCCGCGACAAGCTTTTTCTTGCCTTTACTTCGGCAGATTTCATATCCTTTGGCATACATATAGACGATCTCATCGTTCAGCTCGGCGGTTTTTTGGTATTCTGCTTGGATCTCCTTACGAAGATCTTCGGTCAGTGGCGGACCCAAGTTCCTAAGTGCCCGAAGTTCTCGGAGTTCCTCTTCAAGCTTTTGACGATGTGCTAGATATCTTGCTTCTTTAGCGTAAATATTGTTATTTTTCTTTGTCAAGCTCTGATTGGACTCAGCCAGATCTTTATTCTTCTTCGTCAAAATTTCATTCTTCTGAAGCAGGTCGACATTTATATCTGTGATGACCCGATGTGTGGCTTTGGTCATCTCCAGCTCTTTTTTGACCTTGTCGAGATCCTTCCGAAGGCACTCATTGTTGAAGAGAGCAATGTCAAGGTTGCCTCTCTCTTTTGCCAACGCAGACTTCAGAATGGCGTTCTCCCTTCGGGCGACGTCTTCTTCAACTTCGGCTTCAGCTTCTTTTTATTTGGGACGGAGGCGCCCGAAGATAGCGTTTGCCTGCAGATGACCAGTATTAGTCAATCAGTTCAAATTGATGGGCATGGATGTAAATGGATAAGTCAAATATCAAATTCCTTTAGTCTGGTATTTCATTCCTTCGTCCATCAGGTCCATGATGGAACTATTGCCGAACCGATGATCATCGGTGTCGCGAACGCATGCTATTAGAGGTCGAAAGGGAAATTTTTATTGAATTCTGGCCAGGGAGTGGGGGGAAGCCACAGCTTCAGGCCTGGATTCAGAAGATGATGGTTTTTGTGGCGAAGGTCTGGGTTGTTCGGAAGGCGGTGGAATATTTGTTGGATGTTCGGCTGGAACGGCCTTTTCAATTGGACTTCCGGTCTTAATTCATCTTACTATTTGAGATTCACCAGACGATCTTCGGTCAATTTTCTTATTTGGGTCCTTTATACTCTTTCACTAAACAGTCTGTTTAATAAAAGACTGGGGGGCAATGTTGGGTCATGATATTTTATATACATTGGGCCGGATCATTGGGCCGAACTCCTTGGTGGATCCATTGAGTTATCACAGTTGGATTCTGGTGTTATTGGGCCTAGTCATTGGGCCAAATCAGTTGGTTTAAATCTGTTAGGTCTTAAAAGTCTTGGGCCGGATCGTTGGGCCGACCCATTGGATGATAAATATCTTCACATGGGCTTTGACCGGTGATGATGACAAAGATAATGGCTGACTGATATCTTACATCGCATTAATGAGGATTGGACAGTCGGCCAGCGGTGGACAAAGGAGATGGGATCAGCAGGTAAGCTACCTGCAGTGGGATGGTATCAGGGGAGTCGGTGGCACACAAAACCAGATCTTGGAGTATATGATAGGGAGGAGGTCACAGATGCAAAGGTAACTGATTATTTCTCTCTCAAAAGACACTAGATATTTTATCCTCCATTGTTAACATTGTGATCGTATGTACTGACTCTCACGCCGGAGCTATCCGCCGACGGTCAAAGCCGTCAAGCTTTTGGTGTTGTCGTGTTTATTGTGCAGGATTCGGACGAACTTTGCGTGATTGGGATTCGTGGAATGATCTTGGCGTTAACAGGAATATAATATTTTGCCAATCCATTTATAATTAAAAAAAGAAGATACATTTTTACTTAAAATTATAGTGTCATAATTATTCCAATTTTTGCCACTAATTATTTTCTCACCGTCACTTTACCATCTCACCACTATTATTCAAAGAGTCCTACTATACTTATAAAGAATTTTTATAAAAATTAATTTACAAAATAATGTGTCTAAATTTAATTAGTAAATAATTCACCATATATGAGTGGATCCAGTGATTCTAACCAAACAAAACTATACACATCATTTTATATATTCTTTTTGTAACAATTATTTAATCACCGTAGTATTTTTATTATTAAAATTTTAATTTTTTTTTGTTGATGAAACTAACAATGACATAGACTTAATAAACATAGAACAAGAAATAAATTCTTAATTAGTATTTAATATATATTTAGAGAAATTAATATAAAACTATTTCTAAAAAATATTATTTTAAAAATATATTTTTAATTTTAAAATATAAAGTATAAATTAAATTCGACTCAGTCAACAAGGTACTTAAAAAGTGGTCGCAATGGTTATCCATCTGTATGTCATATTTGACCCATAAAAACACTAAACTACGACTGAGCTTTCCATATAAGCATCAATCATATTAAATTTTTTGTGTATTTACAAATGTCGGTATATATATATATATATATATATATATATATATATATATAATATTTACATAAATTTATCATCAAATATAATAATATTATTTCAAAAACAATCTTATGGATAAAATTTATAAGTGAAAAAAATAAATATCCTAAAGAGTATTTAACTACTATATTCCATAGGATTGATATGTCAATTCCCTATAATTTTTCAGATAAATTCAACCATACGAATATAAAAAATATACAAAAATATTTGAATATATGAATTTTCATATGATTTAGTAACGTGTATACGGTCAATCATAAAAAATTATACTTATTTTATAAGATTATAATAATGGTGCTACAAAACTTCAAATTAAATAAAAATTCTCAGCGATAACTGTTGTCTTATAGTTTTTATAAAGTCAAATGTTTGATTCTTGGGTGTGTGTGTGTGTGTGTGTGAAAATTAGCATATAAAAAAAACTTTCTCAATGTATCAAACAAATTAATTTTGTACTAACTTTTCATCTATATAGTTAGATTTTGTTAAAAGTTCAAGGAAATCTTTTATAAAACTAGAGTACATAGATTAGAAACTCTAGATGGTAATTCCCTGGACTCATTTTATAAATATAAATATATATTTTTCCTTGCATATTTAATCCAAAACATAATAAATATTTAATTAATAATGTTAACATGATAATAAAAATGTGTTGACATAATTAAGAACATTATTTGAAACATCTCGAGTTCGAAACAAATTTTGTGGTTCTATAATATCTTATTTGGTTATCTTAGTCCACCACAAACTCACCTAAAAAGGTCATGACTTGAAGATACTATTGATAGTTATTTAATTCCTTATTTATAATGACAAATAAATTTTCTATAGACTGGGTGTAATTATTTTATTTCATAATATCATCAATAAAATTTATTCAATACATTGAACAATTTATATAAATGAGACACTTTTATTGTACTCATGGAGATACTTTTTTTATTTTATACTTTTTTTAGGTCATGACTTGAAGATATTTTTTTTATGTTTCACAACTATTTTGTTTCTTCACCCATGTTATGGTAATTGAGTGGTTCATGGTTTGACGAGTCTTGTTCAGTTTGATGCTTTGCGTTGACCTATTTTTTGAATGGGACCTTACTTAATTTTTATTGTAAAGGATAACGAGGCTTAATATAATATAACTCTCAACCCTTTGAAACTCTTTTCAAGAAAAAGGTTTTAACTTCACTCTACTTCCCTCAAATTTGTTCAAAATTGAACCCTAATTTGTATTTATATATACTTCCAATTTTGGAATGTCATATCTTGTACTTATCAATCTCATATTGACAGTGTCAACTTTGAAATAACAACCAAAGGTCTTGGCCCAATGGTTAATCCTAGGGCTCAGTAAATAACTAAATTGGAATTGAAATTACATTAAAAATTATACGAACAACGCCAATTAAAACTGTATCAACGGTTCCGGTGTATGTTACAGTTTTAGATGGGTTGAAAAATTAAATTTACAGTTCCGATTTAGTTACTAGCTAAAACTGCACGTATAAAATCGAAATCGCATCATATTGTTACAGATAATGTTTCTGACTAATTGTGTTATGATTGTAATATTACTGTAATATGATCTTTGTTAACAATATGTTGTAATATGATTGAGCTACTCTTAGTAACAATATATTCTAATATGGTAGAGTAGCCTGTAAATTATTACAACATATTGGTACTAAGAATATTGTGACGCCTCCAAAATAGGTATACATCGCCTATTCTGAGTCGCCAAATACATGGTACATAATACAAATATAATCTTAAATATACAACAAGAGCTATGAGTTTTAATACAAATATTGTCTTCTAGACAATATCTACTCTCAGACTATTTTATAGAATAGTGAGGACTACTAAAACACCATCTCAGACCGTCACTCCGTTCCCCGACTAGTCCCAGCTACGTTCTTATTTCCTGAAGAGAACGGTGAAAGAAAGGGTGAGCTCAACTAGCCTAGTAAGAAATATTATGACTAAGATAATGCAGAATAAATTATCATTAGTCTTCAACAATGTTAAACTGATAAAATATAATAGACATCAAGTTTAACTGTAGCGGAACAAGCAATCCATTAAAAGAGTCAAGTAGAGAATAAAATCTAGTATCTTTTATGATTTAAAAGGTTTTTTATCACTTTTATCGCTGGGACTCATCTTAATAAATAATCCACATCATCCCTGCACTACGGTCAAGGATATTCATTAGTATCATGACCACAAATTATACATGCACTATGGGCCAAGGATATTCGTGTATTCATCAATGGTCATGATCATGTCAACAACTATCCATCAATGCACTACGGGCCAATGAGGACTTTTACCACATCATTTGTAACATTACGATCAGGATTACACCGAGTAATCCCTGGTCATAATCATACCAAGTCCATCTATGCACTACAGGCCACATATGACTTTCAAAAAATATAAACATGAGGATGATGACAATGATATAAGAGTTCAATAAAACAAGTTCAAGAATTAATTTATTCCGGAACTAATAACATCCAAATTGTCAACATGATACTTCTTTGTAGAGTAAACTTTAAGAATGCTCAGAAGAATATTTCCATGAAAAGATATTGGATGAAGTGCAAATATCAAGGATATTTCACTAATTTCATGGAGTATAGAAGTCAAAACTTTAACCAACTTAGTATAATAAAGAATGGAATAACAAAAGAAATCACTATGCATGCGGTATTTCGCATAGACAGGTTATTCCAACAGAATAATAAATAACGGAACCAGGTCAGGCAAAATTCGCACTGACAGGATGTTCCAACAAAATAATAAAGAATGGAATAACAACAGAAATCGCCATGCATGCGGTACTTCACATAGACGGATTATTCCAACAGAATACTAAATAACGGAACCAAGTCAGGCAAAATTCGCACCGACAGGATGTTCCAATATAATAATAAAGACGAAACAAGGTCCGACGTAAAACGCACAGACAAGATGTTCCAACAGAATAATAAAGAATGGAATAACAGAAGAATTTTACCATGTATGCGGTACATCGCATAGACAGGTTATTCTAACATAATGATAAAAAATGGAATAACAGAAGAATTTCACCAAGTATAGGGTAGACCGCGTATACAGGTTATTCCAACAGAATAAAAAAATAGAATAACAGAAGTTCTCTTCATGAATACGAAAGAAATAATACCCCTTACCTTATAAAGAATAGTACTCCGACGGTAGGGCGGGGATATATTTGAAGAAACTTGCACTACGCTCAAGAAATACGCTCAAGATTATAGAAGAAGAATTCTCTCTACAGTTTCTTTCTCTAGAGTTTCGGTGAATTCGTAAGAAATATTGAAGGAATGAGCTTCTATTTATAGAAGAATGGACTGAATAGTAACCAATCTATGAACGGTCTAGATTGATTTACTTTTAAACGGACAGTCCAGATCGGTTTACAATAAAATATAATATATTCTATTTATAATCTAATAAAATGAATAACTTTATAAAAGTATTATGTTTTATATAAAAAGATTTTACTATGCAAATACTATGCAGGCACTATGCATAATAAAATATAATATATTCTAATTATTGTCTAATAAAACATATAACTTTATAAAAGTATTCTGTTTTATATAAAAAGATTTTACTATTAGCCTAATAAAACGAATAACTTTATAAAAGTATTTTGTTTTATATAAAAAGTTTTTCTGCTTTATTACATTAATAATAGTAATAAAATAAAACTTCATCATCATTATTATTATTCACACTATTAATCGATCAGGTCGTTCCGAGAAAAGAGGGGGCTTTCTAATAAGGATTTCTCCTTATTGGCGCGCAATTAGGTGACCAAGCATCTCCTTAACAGAACTTCTATACCTCGTTAATATTACCAATAATAATATTAATAACTCTATCATCTCAATTATTGATTTAATAATATATAAAATATCGACAATAATTGAATAAAACTGAATGACTTCTCACGTAAGCATAAATAATCAATATCGTGTGCTACTATGCAACCACGCGTATTACTGTACTTTTACTACCGAGTAGTTCAACAGTATTAACGGTAAAACTTTCGCCATTATTTTTAAAAAAATATTTTTGTCGTTTTCTCAATCCGACAATAATTCTATTGTGGGATCCACCAATGATTGTGTCGTCGTACGAATATTCCCTGTTAAAATGAATATTTCCTGACCAATCGAATATTATATAACAACTTGCGTACTTTGCAAAATTTATAAATATTACCCACAACTATAACATTATATCAAATTTATTCCATAATATTCAAAAATAATATTTATAGAAAATTTATTTTTATTCATAAAAATTGGGGTCTTACAAATATTACAACATATTTGTGAGACCCCGAATTTTTTAAAATGAAAGTATTAAATTTTCTTATAATTATTATTTTATTTTTTAAATTGTTAAATGGATAAAAGGATAAAGTTAGATGTGATATTTGAATTTAATTTTTTTATTTATTATTTTTATTGAAGGACTACAAAATAATATAGGGGGACTGTTGTGATGAATTTAATATCAAATCATACGGGGTTATAATTTGCGTATAAGTCGCTAAAATCTCTTTCAATCAACTGTTACCAAAATAGCATGTGAATGATAATTCCGATCACAGGTGAAATAATAAAAGGAAAGAAAAGACAAACGCATGTGGGGAAAATTAAAGGAAATAAAAAGAAGAAGAATGATGGGAGTCCGGCATTCATTCATATTTTGTTTGCATGGCAAGATTTTTTTTCTCTTCTCTCTCCTCAAACATGAAGAAATTATTCACACCAATGGCTTATGCTCTCTTCTTCTCCATCCTTTTTGCCGTATCATCGGCGGCAGACATGTAGATTGTAAGACCCCAAATTTTTATTAATGAAATTAAATTTTTTTTATTTATTATTTTGAATTAGTAAGGGTTGATTTGATTAATGTGGTAAGTTATGAGTAAAATGCGCAATTATCTCAAACAAGCAAGTGGTTTTAAAATATTCATTGTTGACGGGAAATACTCTTTTGGTTGTGGAATATTCGTACT
Source organism: Panax japonicus (assembly GCA_020205505.1). Lineage (NCBI taxonomy): Eukaryota > Viridiplantae > Streptophyta > Magnoliopsida > Apiales > Araliaceae > Panax > Panax japonicus. The sequence continues at coordinate 46,242,640 of CM035103.1, forward strand.
GTCGAGGAATATTCGTACGACGGCGCAGCCTTGTGTGGGCCCCATAACAAAAAATAATTGGATGAAGGAAAACGACAAAAATAAGTTGTTTATGAATAACGGTGTAGTTGATACCGTTCATACTGTTGGAATACTCGGTGGTTAAAACACAGTGGCGCACGGTATTGAACCAATTATTGATTCTTACGTAAGAAGGTACTACTCAATAATTGTTATAGTCATTACTGCTCTATATTATATTTTATTGATTCAATAATTGCTACGTTGATATTATTGTTATTTTAATAATTGTCACTACACAGTATTTTTTATTATCGGAGCAATAATGCATATTATCTGAATAATATTATTAGATAACATTATTGGCAATGTCTAGAAAATTTTGTCTAAGGAGATGTTTGGTCATCTAATTGCGCGTCAGTAAGGAGAGATACTTATTGAAAAGCCCCCTCTATCTTGGGAACTGCCTGGTTGTTAATAATGTGATTCTGTAATATTATTTATGAATAATTAAATATTGATTTATATGATGAGAAAAATATTGATTTTATGAGAATATAGATTGAGAAAATTTTTTAATGTGACAATTATTGAAAATTAATATTTTATCTTTTTTTGATAAAATAATTCATTTAAATATATTATTTTAATAATATATTAACGGTGATATTTTTACAATGAATGTGGGATATATGAGTATATGAGGAGGAAGAGTATTTTTGTGGTATTAAATGATTAACACATGTTTTGTGTGTTGGTGGACATAATTCTTGACCGAAAATTTATTATAGACTGTAAAATCGACCGTTTGTGAATTTCGATCAATTTTTGTTTGAAATTTGGAAAAACTTTCTTCTGCAAAGTTACAGAGAATTGAATTTCCTATAAAAATTGCGAGATTTCTAATTTTCTGATAAAAGGGCTATTTATTGTGAATTATTGAAGTTCCGGAGTTCCGAAATAATTAATTTTTGGAAGTTTTCGTTATTTATTTGAAGAAAAACGTTTTTTTACTTGGTGGGCTGCATTAACATGTGCAAAATCTGCTGAGTTCAGATATATGAAGGTGGGCTAAGTAATTTATAATATATATATATATATATATATATATATATATATATTAATATTATATTCAATTTTCTACTTTGGTGTTCTAAGCATTTTCCTATAAATAGGGTGTTTAGGTTAGAATTAAAAATCACAACTTAAAACTTCTCTCTTTCTCTCTCAATATATTGAGCGTATTCTTGTGAGTATACTTTGAGTGTTGCTATACGGTGCAAATTCAAGTCATAGCCTATATACGGTGTTTCAGCTAGAAGTACTGTCTTTCGAGGTAAGGGATGATAATTTCTTCATATATGATATTATTTCTTCAATATCATTATGCCGAAATATTGGTTTGAACATTTTAATCAAATTTGGAATTTTTTGTGTCGGGGTTACTATTCATGTATACACTATTCACGTATACGACACTATTCACGAATACGACACTATTCACAGAAAAATGAAATTTTCCTTTTCGTCCAAAATATCTATTATGGATACTAGCTTTGATTGTATCCATGTTTTGATCATTCTTGAATTTAACTTCAGTATGATTATTTATGAAGTATTTTTGAACTCATATTGTTTAAAGTACGAATCCATAATATTTGTTTTTTTGTTTCACTGGATTAGCTTTTTTTAAAATATTTTTCATCATCCTCAGTCTTAAATGATGATATAATTGAATATCTTTGACCTGTAGTGTAAAGATGGTTGATTTTATTATGAATATCTCTGGCCCGTAGTGCAAAGATGAACAGGTGTTGAGATGAACATGACCAACTGATGAATATCATTGGCTTGTAGTGCAATGATGAATATATGATTCAAGATGTGCATTGATGGATGTTACAGGGATAAAAATACTGTTGATGGACTGTTAAATTCATAGATAATAGTAGATTTCATTCTCTACGTAACTCTTCTATGAATTATTATTTTCGCTGCGAATATTGATCAGAAACTTGTTGTCTATTGTATTTTATCAGATTTTTCCCTGTTGAAGACTAATGATAATTTGTTCTATATTATCTTAGTCATAATATTCTTTACTGGGCTAGTTGAGCTCACCCTTTTCCTTGTTGTTCCATTTTCCTTCTCAGGAGGCGAAAATGTAGTGAGTACTAGTCGGGGTATGGAATGATGATGCTAGAAGTTGTTTAGTAGTCCTCACCATTTGTATATAATAATGTATCAATAATTGTGATGAGAATTTAGTTGCGTATGTATATTATCTAGATGACAATATTTGTATTTAAACTCACAGTTTATGAGTTGTATTAATAAAGATGTAGTTGTTTCTGTACCATGTTATTGACGACTCAGAATGGGTGATGTATACCTATTTTGGGGGCGTCACAGTTGGTATCAGAGCTTAGGGATACGATCTCTGGCGGAGATCAGTGAATAGAACTAGGAGAGGATAGACGAGTAAATCATTCGCTAGTTTGTCCTACCTAAGCTTATTCGTTAGTTGGTCAGTATATAGGGATATTATGTGATATGTGATTTCCTTAATTAACCCTTGTTTTATGATAGTATTTGAGAATGTCGACTGAGAATGTTAACAATGGAGTAAATGAGACCGTGGAGACGCCTGTACTCACCAATGAGGAGAACGTGCAGCAGGTCGGCAATGTTCCTCCTGTGAACAACGCCACTGAGCAGATGATGAACGACGGGATGTTTAGAAGCTTTTTGCAGTTCATGTAAAATCAGACGAGGGAGACACGTGCACAAACTACAGGTGGAAATGATAACAACGCACGATTTGTCATGGCCAAGCAGTTCAAAAAGTTGGGACCACCAGAATTCTGGGGAAAGCCGGATCCGATTAAGGCGGAGACGTGGGTCAAATAAATTACCAAGATATTCGATGTCTTGGGATGCACGGAAGAATAGAAGGTTCCATTCGCCACCTTTATGTTCCGTAAAGAGGCAGATTACTGGTGGGAATCTATGAAGCGTACTAATCCAGCTGCACTCAGCATGTCATGGGAGACATTTCAGAAACTCTTCAATGACAAGTACTTCCCTGAAAGTATTCGTCATATGAAGGAAATGGAGTTTATTAAACTGAAATAAAATAACATGACGGTGTCCCAGTACGAGGCAAAGTTTGCAGAGCTGTCCATGTTTGCACCTCATTTGGTGGAGAATGAGGAACGTATGATGTAAGACCCCAGTTTTTATAAATAAAGATGAATTTTCATAATTATTATTTTTGAATATTATGGAATAAATTTGATATAATGTTATAGTTGTGGGTAATATTTATAAATTTTGCAAAGTACGCAAGTTGTTATAAAATATTCGTTTGGTCGGAGAATATTCTTTTTGTCGGGGAATATTCGTACGACGGCACAATCATTGGTAGACCCCACAACGGAAGTATTGTCGTAGTTAGAAAACGACAAAATTAGCTTTCTATAAAATAAACGGCGGAGGTGTTACCGTTAAAACTGTTGAACTACTCGGTAGTAAAAGTACAGTAATACGCGTTGTTGCATAGTAGCACACGGTATTGATTATTGATGCTTACGTGAGAAGTCACTCAGCTATACTCAATTATTGCTACAGTAATTGCTGCATCATATCTCTTATATTATTGATTCAATTATTGTCACAGTATCATCTGTATAATATGTTATATTATTTAAACAATAATTGAGACGACAAGTTATAAATGACTAATAATTGTTGAAAGATTAAATATGTGTTGATTAAAAATAAAATAATTTTTGGTAATTTTTATTCAATCCTTGATGTATATAAAGAGTCTATTATTAGACGTTTGTGGTAAGTTCAATCCTTGAGTATCATCTAAGAGTCTTTTTCATAAATAGTAATTACCTTCGTAAATAGTAATTACCTTCGTAAATAGTAATTACCTTCGTAAATAGTAATTACCTTCATAAATAATAATTACCTTCGTAAATAGTAATTACCTTCGTCAATAGTAATTACCTTCGTAAATAGTAAATACTTTCGTAAATAGTAATAAATCTTCTATAAATAGAGGCCTAGGGCTTCATTATTTTTCACGAATTCGCTCAAGCTATAGAGAGAGAAAGTATAGAGAGAATAAGAGAGAAAGAAGAAGAGTATTCGGTTATTACACTGCTGCAGTATTCAATCTCCTAAATAAAGTAAGGGGTGTTATTCTTTCTTCTTGAAGAGAACTTATGTTATTCCATTCTTTGTTATTCTGTTGGAATAACCTGTAAAAGTGGCATACCCTATACATGACCTGTATACGCGGTACACCCTATACTTGGTGAAATCCTTATGTTATTCCATTCATTATTATTCTGTTGGAATAACCGGTATACGCGGAATACCCTATACTTGGTGACATCCATTTACTATTCTGTCTTTACATTTTTGTCGGAATATCCTGTCTGTGTGTTTTACACCGGACCTGGTTCCATTCTTTATTATTCTGTTGGAATATCCTGTCTGTGTGTTTTACACCGGACCTGGTTCCATTCTTTATTATTCTGTTGGAATATCCTGTCTGTGTGTTTTACACCGGACCTGGTTCCATTCTTTATTATTCTGTTGGAATATCCTGTCTGTGCGTTTTACGCCGGACCTGGTTCCGTTATTTATTATTCTGTTGGAATAACCTGCTTGTGCGGTCTATCGCATGCATGGTGATTTCTTTTGTTATCTCATTCTTTATTATACTCAGTTGGTTAAAACTTTGGCTTCTATACTCCATGAAATTAGTGGAATATCCTTGATATTTGCGCTTCATCTAGTATCCTTTCATGGAAATCTTTTTCTGATCATTCTTGAATTTTATACCACAAAACAGTATCGTGTTGACAAATTTGGACGTTAATAATTCCTGGATAAAATAATTCTTGAACTTGTTTTATTGAATTTTTATATCATTGTCATCATCCTCATGTTTATATTTTGTTGAAAGTCATCTGTGGCTTGTAGTGCATAGATGGACTTGGTATGATTATGACCAGGGATTATTCGGTGTAATCATGACCGTAATATTACAAATGATGTAAAAATTAAAAATCCTCATTGGCCCGTAGTGCATTGATGGACAGTTGTTGGCATGATCATGACCATTAATGAATACACAAATAATCTTGGCCATAGTGCATGAATAATTGTGGTCGTGATACTAAAGAATATCCTTGGCCGTAGTGCGGGGGTGATTCGATGATGTGGAATATTTATTAAGCTGAGTCTCAGCTATAACGATGATGAAAAACCTTTTAAATCATAAAAGATAGTAGATTTTATTTTCTACTTGACTCTTTTAATGGATTGCTGGCTCCGCTGTAGTTAAACTTGATGTTTATTGTATTTTATCAGTTTAACACTGTTGAAGGCTAATGATAATTTATTCTGCATTATCTTAGTCATAATATTTCTTACTGGGCTAGTTGAGCTCACCCTTTCTTTCACTGTTCTCTTCAGGAAATGAGAATATAGCTGGGACGAGTCGGGGAACGGAGTGATGGACCAGAGAATAGTATTAGTAGTCCTCACTATTCTGTTAAATAGTGTGACAATAATTGTATTGAGGACACCTTTTGAGTTTGTATGATCTCTAGTAGACAATAATTGTATTCAAACTCACAGTTATGTTTTGTCGTATTGTACACGACAGTTGTATTAGTAAGTTGTATTTGAATTCTGTACCATGTATCTGGCGACTCAAGATGGGTGATGTATACCTAATTTTGGGGGCGTCACATATGACACGGATGTTTCTGAGAGGTTTGAAACCCGGCATATGTCAGTATCTCATTTCTCATAAATTTTCTCTTTATTCAGATGTTGTTAATAGGGCTCAATTGTTAGAGCGAGATAACGTACACGTTCAACCAAGGGACCATAACCAGGATCATACCGAAGATAGCAATTAGCAGAACAACGATAACTAGCGGAGAAAGAAGAAGACGGACAAAAATGGTAACCACTCTGGTGGTAATCACGGCCATGAGAATAGAAGAAGCGAGTCGGGATGGGATTTCAAGAAGAGAAGATTCAACAATGACCATGTGAAGACGTCAACGCCAGTAGCAATTGGTTCTAAGGGAGGAGAATGACCACCGGTCGTATGCTATAAATGTGGAAAAGAGGGACATATCAGCCTAAACTGTCCACAACAGTTCAAGGTATGTTATAATTGTGGAAAGGAAGGACATATCGCTGGAGATTGTACGATAGCGAAACCAATTCCAGCGGGGATGGTGACTCAAAAGACTGTACCAGAAAAGTCAAAGTCAACGGTTCCTGGAAGAGCGTTTGTCGTGACTGGTCAAAATGCGAGGAACCCAAACGAGGTGATCACGGGTAAGCTAATCATTAATTCTTGTGAAGTTTATACCTTACTTGATACCGGTGCTACCCATTCATTTATCTCTCCTGCTTGTGCTCAACGTTTAAACTTGACTCCGGAGAAATTAGACTTTGATTTATCTGTGGAGACTCCGTTAGGAGAAACTTTCATCACATCCACTGTTAATAAATCTTGTTTGATTCAAGTTGGCACCATCACCTTACCTGTTGACCTTATCTCTTTAAAGATACTTGCTTTTGATGTGATTTTATGGATTGATTGGTTAACTACTCATCATGCCAAAATTGATTGCTTTCGTAAGGTTGTTAGTTTTCATATTCCTAACCAACCTGTTGTGCGAATTCAAGCAACTAAACCATTAAAATCAATCACTGTCATATCTAGTCATAAATCTATTCGTTTATTGAAAAACGGAAGTCAAGATTTCTTAGCCTATGTTATGGATTTGAATAAAGACACGTCAGGTTTGAATAATATTTCTGTTGTTATTGATTTTCCTGACGTCTTTCCCGAAGAACTTCCCGGTCTACCCCTTGAACGTGAAGTTGAATTCTTTATTGATCTTGAACCTGGTACAAAGCCCATTTCTAAAACCCCATATCGAATGGCTCCTATTTAACTTTAGGAGTTAAAGGTCCAACTACAGGATTTGTTGGACATTGGTTTCATTCGTCCTAGTACATCTCCTTGGGGTGCTCCTGTTTTATTTGTAAAGAAGAAAGACGGGAGTATGCAACTTTGTATCGACTACCGGGAATTGAACTATGTCACTATCAAGAATAGGTATCCGCTACCTCGTATTGATGATTTCTTTAACCAATTACAAGGAGCACAATTCTTTTCAAAGATCGATCTTCGTTCTGGATATCATCAGCTGAAGATTAGAACTGAAGATATCCCAAAGACTACCTTCAGAACTCGGTACGGGCATTATGAATTCTTAGTCATGTCTTTTGGATTGACTAATGCTCCTGCGGCTTTCATGGATATGATGAACCGAGTATTCAAGGACTATTTAGATCGGTTCGCTGTTGTCTTTATTGATGACATTCTTATATATTCCAAAAGCCGTGAAGATCATGAGCACCATTTGAAACTGGTACTCCAAAGGCTTCATGAAAACAAACTATATGCCAAGTTGAAGAAATGCGAGTTCTGGCTTGAGGAAATAGCATTCCTTGGGCATGTGGTGTCTAAACAAGGAGTGTCTATCGACCCAGCGAAGATTGAAGCAATACAAAGTTGGGAGCAACCGAAGTCGGTGACCGAAGTACGTAGCTTTCTGGGCCTAGCTGGTTATTATCGGAGATTCGTGGAAGGGTTTTCTCGAATCGCTACTTCATTAACTCAGCTAACTCGGAAGGATACAAAATTCGTTTGGAGCGAGGAATGCGGGAAGAGTTTCCAAGAGCTTAAGAGGAGACTTATTTCGGCACCTGTTCTAACAATACCATCTGGTTCGGATGGATTTTTTATCTACAGCAATGCTTCAGGTAGAGGGTTAGGATGTGTTCTCATGCAACGTAGGAAAGTCATAGCCTATGCCTCGCAACAACTTAAAGAATATAAGAGGAATTATCCTACTCATGATCTAGAGTTGGCAAAAGTCATTTTCGCGCTAAAGATCTGGAGGCACTATCTATATGGGGAGAAAGTTGAGATATATTCAGACCATAAAAGCCTCAAATATTTCTTCACTCAAAAGGAACTCAACATGCGGCAACGACGTTGGCTCGAGTTGTTGAAAGATTACGACCACACTATTCAATACCATCCTGGAAAAGCAAACGTGGTAGCTAACGCGTTGAGTAGAAGATCATATACAGGAACGAGTGCGATGATGTCAAGTATACTCATAGAGCCAACTTTAATAGAAAAAGTTAAGGTTGCTCAAGCCACCGACCCGGAGCTAGTGCGTATGAAGAAGAAAGTACAAGAAGGTGTTATTCTGGAAGCGAGAATTGATGAAGAAGGAATACTTCGAGTCCACTCTAGACTTTGTGTTCCTAATGATTCTGATTTGAAGTACAAGATTATAACGGAGGCATATAATACACCGTTTGCAATCCATCCTGGAAGTACCAAAATGTATCATGATCTTCGACATACATTTTGGTGGAACAATATGAAGAGAGAGATTGCGAAGTTTATCTCGACGTGTTTAACTTGTCAACGTGTAAAGGCGGAGCATCAAGTACCTAAGGGTCCATTGCAACCACTTGAGATTCCGAAATGGAAGTGGGAACACATTACTTTGGATTTCGTTACGGGTCTTCCTACGGTTTCTCAAGGCATCGATGCTATTTGGGTTATTGTTGATAGATTAACCAAGTCTGCTCATTTCTTACCGATACGGGAGACTTATTCCCTTGAACGTCTTGCTAGTATGTACGTGAATAAGATTGTGAGGTTGCATGGCATGCCTGTATCCATAGTTTCGGATCGTGACCTAAGATTCACTTCAAAATTTTGGGTTAGCTTGCAAAAAGCTATGGGCACGGATTTGCGATTTAGTTTGGCATACCATCCTCAAACGAACGGACAATCAGAGAGGACTATTCAAACTCTTGAAGATCTATTAAGACTCTGTGTCCTAGACTTCAAAGGGAGTTGGGATAAGTATTTACCATTGGTGGAATTCTCCTACAACAACAGTTATCAGGCAAGTATATGGGAAGCTCCATTTGAAGCATTTTATGGACGAAAGTGTCTCTCTTCAGTATGTTGGGATGAGGTGGGTGAAGCAACATTATTGGGACCCGAGTTGGTACGTATGACTACGAAAAAGATCCAAATGATTCGACAACGTATACAAACGGCACAAGATCGACAAAAGAGTTATGCGGATCTTCATCGAAAGGACGTGGAATTTAGTATTGGGGATCATGTATTGTTGCGTGTTGCCCCATGGAAGGGAGTTACAAGATTCGGGAAGAGAGGAAAGCTCAATCCACGATTTATTGGTCCATTTCAAACTCTTGACCGAGTAGGTAATGTAGCCTATAAACTCGCGTTACCTCCGAGTATGTCTCTAGTTCATAATGTGTTTCACATATTTGTACTTCGTAAATATGTGAAAGACCCGAACCATGTTATTGAGTTAGAACCAGACGAGATAGCTGAAAACTTAATGTGAAACCCCAAATTTTATGAATAAAGAATTAATTTTCTCGAAATAATTTTTTTTAATATTATGGTGTGAATTTGAGATAATGTTATAGTTGTGGGTAGTATTTATAAATTTTGCAAAGTATGCAAGTTGTTATATTATATTCGATTGGTCAGGGAATATTCTTTGTGTCAGAAAATATTCGTACGACGGTACAATCATTGGTGGTCCCCACAACGAAATTATTGTCGGATTGAGAAAACGACAAAAATATTTTATTGAAAATAACGGAGGAAGTTTTACCGTTGATACTGTTGAACTACTCAGTAGTAAAAGTACAGTAATACGCGTTGTTGCATAGTAGCACACGGTATTGATTATTGATATTTATGTAAGAAGTCACTCAGTTTGATTCAATTATTGTTGATTAATAATATGAATTATTATAACGATAATGATATTTTGTTTTATTCGTATTATTAACGTAATAAAACAGAAACATTTTTTTATATAAAACAGAATACTTTATTAAAGTTATTCTATAAATAGAATATATTATATTTTATTATGCATAGTGTTGCATAGTGTTTTGTATAGTGTTTTGCATAGTATTGTATAGTGTTTGCATAGTAAAAATCTTTTTATATAAATAGAATATATTATATTTTATTTAAAAGATTTTTCTTTAAATATGGACCGTCAGATTAAAGTAAATTAATCTGGACCGTTCATGAGTTAGTTACTATGCATTCTATTTTCCTATAAATAGAAGTTCATTCCTTCATTATTTTCTTACGAATTCACTGAACTCTAGAGAGAGAAACTATAAAGAGAGACTATAGAGAGATAGAAGAAAAGTTTTCTGCTATTTCACTACTCTTATATCCAGTTCTTTTACGGTAAGGGATATTATTCTTTTATATTCATGAAGAGAATTTTTGTTATTCCATTCTTTATTATTCTGTTGGAATAACCTGTAAAAGTGGCATACCCTATACATGACCTGTATACGCGGAATACCCTATACTTGGTGAAATCCTTATCTTATTCCATTCTTATTTATTCTGTTGGAATAACATGTATACACGGAATACCCTATACTTGGTGACATTCTTTTATTATTCCGTCTTTATATTTCTGTCGGAAAATCCTGTCTGTGCTATACGCCGGACCTGGTTCCATTTTATTATTCCGTCTTTATATTTCTGTCGGAATATCCTGTCTGTGCTATACGCCGGACCTGGTTCCATTTTATTATCCCGTCTTTATTATTCTGTCGGAATATCCTGTCTGTGCTATACGCCGGATCTGGTTCCATCATTTATTATTTCGCATTTATTATTCTGTTGGAACATCCTGTCGGTGTGAATTTCACCTGACCTGGTTCCGTTATTATTATTCTGTTGGAATAACTTGTCTGTGCAGTCTCTATCGCATTCATGGTGATTTCTGTTGTTATTTCATTCTTTATTGTGCTGTTGGAACATTCTGTCGGTATGAATTTCACCTGACCTAGTTCCGTTATTATTATTCTGTTGGAATAACCTGTCTATGCGAAGTACCGCATGCATGGTGATATCTTTTGTTATTCCATTCGATATTATACTTAGTTGATTAAAGTTTTGACTTCTATACTCCATGAAATTAGTAAAATATCCTTGATGTTTGTGCTTCATCTTGTATCTTTTCATGAAAATATTCTTCTGAGCATTCTTGAATTTTACTCTACAAAGCAGTATCATGTTGACAATTTGGACATTATTGGTTCCTGAATAACTTAATTCTTGAACTTATTTTATTGAATTCTTATATCATTGTCATCATCCTTATGTTTATATTTATTGAAAGTCATCTATGGCATGTAGAGCATGGATAGACTTGGTATGATTATGACCAGGGATTATTCGGTGTAATCATGACCGTAATATTGCGAATGATGTGAAAATTAAAAGTCCTCATTTTCCCGTAGTGCATTGATGGACAGTTTTTGGTATGATTATGGCTATGGATTCTCTTCGGCCAAGGGAGCAAGGATGAATTGTTTTATGACATGATCAGGATCGTTGATGAAAACACGATTATCTTTGGCCCGTAGTACATGGATAATTCGTGGTCGTGATACTAAAGAATATCCTTGGCCTGTAGTGCAGGGATTATTTAATGATGTGGATTATTTATTGAGCTGAGTCTCAGCGATAAAAGTGATGAAAAACTTTTTAAATAATAAAAGATAGTAGACTTTATTCTCTACTTGACTCTTTTAATGGATTGCTTGATCCGCTGCAGTTAAACTTGATGTCTATTGTATTTTATCAATTTAACATTGTTAGAGACCAATGATAATTTATTCTGCATTATCTTAGTCATAATATTTCTTACTGGGCTAGTTGAGCTCACCCTTTCTTTCACTGTTTTCTTCAAGAAATGAGAACGTAGCAAGGACGAGTCGGGGAACGGAGTGATGTTCTGGAATATAGTGTTAGTTAGTAGTCCTCACTATTCTATTAAATAGTGTGACAATAAAAGTATTGAGGACTTATTCTCAGAGTGGATATTGTCTAGAGGCAATATTTGTATGAAAACTTACAGCATGTATTTTGTCGTACTTTACATGATTATTGTATAATTAAGTTGTATTTGAATTTTGTACCATGTATTGACGATTCAAGATGGGTGATATATACCTAATTTTGGGGGCGTCACACTTAACGTACGAAGAGGTACCTGTCAAGATCTTGGATAGGAAGGAGCATGTCCTACGCACGAAGGTCATACCACAAGTCAAAGTTTTGTGGCGGAACCATGCTATAGAGGAAATGACTTGGGAGTTGGAAACGAAAATGAAAGCGAGGTATCCTCACCTTTTCGAAATACCAGGTACGTACGTCAATTTCGAGGACGAAATTTCATAAGGAGGGGAGGTTGTAAGACCCCAAATTTTTATTAATGAAATTAAATTTCCTCCATTTATTATTTTGAAATAGTAAGGGTTGATTTGATTAATGTGGTAAGTTATGGGTAAAATACGCAATTATCTCAAACAAACAAGTGGTTTTAAAATATTCATTGTTGACGGAGAATATTCGTTTGGTTGTGGAATATTTGTACTGTCGGAGAATATTCGTATGACGGCGCAGCCTTGTGTGGGCCCCATAACAGAAAACGATTGGATGAAGGAAAATGACAAAAATAAGTTGTTTATAAATAACGGCGTAGTTGATACCGTTAATACTGTTGGAATACTCGGTGGTTAAAACACAGTGGCACACGGTATTGAACCAATTATTGATTCTTACGTAAGAAGGCACTACTCAATAATTGTTATAGTAATTACTGTTCAATATTATGTTTTATTGATTCAATAATTGCTACGTTGATATTATTGTTATTTTAATAATTGTCACTACATAGTATTTTCTATTATCGGAGCAATAATGCATATTATCTGAATAATATTATTAGATAACATTATTGACAATGTCTAGAAAGTTCTGTCGAAGGAGATGTTTGGTCATCTAATTGCGCGCCAGTAAGGAGAGATCCTTATTGGAAAGCCCCCTCTAACCTGGGAACTACCTGATTGTCAATAATGTGATTCTGTAATATTATTTATGAATAATTAATTATTGATTTATATGATGAGAAAAATATTAATTTTATGAGGATATAACTGGAGAAATTTTTTTAATGTGACAATTGTTGAAAATTAATATTTTATCTTTTTCTGATAAAATAATTCATTTAAATATATTATTTTAATAATATATTAACGATGATATTTTTACAATGAATGTGGGATATATGACGATATGAGGAAGAAGAGTATTTTTGTGGTATTAAATAATTAACACATGTTTTGTGTGTTGGTGGACACAATTCTTGACCGAAAATTTATTATAGACTGTAAAATCGCCCGTTTGTGGATTTCGGTCAATTTTTATTTGGAATTTGGAAAAAATTTCTTTTGCAAAGTTGTAGAGAATTGAATTTTCTATAAAAAATCACAAGATTCAAATTTTCTGATAAAAGGAATGCGAGTTAAGGAATTTATAATATATATATATATATATATTAATATTATATTCAATTTTCTACTTTGGTGTTCTAAGCATTTTCCTATAAGTAGGGTGCTTAGGTTAGAATTGAAAATCACAACTGAAAACTTCTCTCTCTTTCTCTCTCGATATATTGAGTGTATTCTTGTGAGTATACTTTGAGTGTTGCTATACAGTGCAAGTTCAAGTCATAGCCTATATACGGTGTTTCAGCTAGAAGTACTGTCTTTCGAGGTAAGGGATGTTATTTTCTTCATATATGATATTATTTCATCAATACTATTATGCCAAAATATTGGTTTGAATATTTTAATCAAATTTGGAACTTTTTGTGTCGGGATTACTATTTACGTATACGTCACTATTCACGTATACGGCACTATTCACGAATACGGCACTATTCACAGAAAAATAAAATTTTCTTTTTCGTCCAAAATATCTATTATGGATACTAGCTTTGATTGTATCCATGTTTTGATCATTCTTGAATTTTACTTCAGTATGATTATTTATGAAGTATTTTTGAACTCGGACTGTTTAAAGTACGAATCCATAATACTTATTTTTTTGTTTCACTAGATTTGCTTTCTTTAAAATATTTTTCATCATCCTCAGTCCTAAATGATGATATAATTGAATATCTTTGGCCTGTAGTGCAAAGATGGTGATTTTATTATGAATATCTTTGGCCCGTAGTGTAAAGATGAACAGGTGTTGAGATGAACATGACCATTAGATGAATATCCTTGGCCTGTAGTGCAAGGATGAATATATGATTCAAGATGTGTATTGATGGATGTTACAGGGATAAAAATATTGTTGATGGACTGTTAAATTCATAGATAATAGTAGATTTCATTCTCTACGTAACTCTTCTATGAATTATTATTTCTGCTGTGAATATTGATATGAAACTTGTTGTCTATTGTATTTATCAGATTTTTCCCTGTTGAAGACTAATGATAATTTGTTTTATATTATCTTAAACATAATATTCTTTACTGGGCTAGTTGAGCTCACCCTTTTCCTTTTTGTTCCATTTTTCTTCTCAGGAGACGAGAATATAGCGAGTACTAGTCGGGGTATGGAATGATGATGTTATAAGTTATTTAGTAGTCCTCACCATTTTTGTATAATAATGTATCAATAATTGTGATGAGGATTTAGTTGGGTATGTATATTGTCTAGATGACAATATTTGTATTTAAACTCACAGTTTATGAGCTGTATTAATAAAGATGTAGTTATTTCTGTACCATGTTATTGACGACTCAGAATGAGTGATGTATACCTATTTTGGGGACGTTACATCGATCATCACCTGCGACGAAACCCACGACGTCAAATCGTCCACATGGAGATCCGACGATGAAGTCATGGCCTTCTACGAGTCGTGGCTGGTCAAACACGGAAAATCTTACAACGCCTTGGGAGAGAAAGAGAAAAGGTTTCAAAAAAAATTTTTAGGATAATTTTCGGTACATCGGTTATCATAACGCCGAAGAGGTGGCGAGGGTCGAGCATAAGCTGTTGTGGGTTGTGATCGAGAGGCTGCCGTCGCAGAAGCGGACGAACTTCTCATTACTCAGAAAAGCCGTTTTGAAATTCGCCGGCGGCGAAGGGGAGAAGCCTCTGCAATTGTACCAACACCTTACACCTTCTCAAGCTCTGAAGCTCTGAATTGAAGATTGGACTTATGGAATCAACCCTTAAATCATCAAGCAAGCTCTACCTTCTTACGTTCGAAATCAGCCTCAAGCCCCAGATTTAAATAACCAGAGTCAACCACAAACAAATCTGGATTCATATAATCAGAACTCAATCTTTAACGACCAGAATAAAGAGGATTTGAGCAAGGAAAACGTTACTCAAGTCGATAATTCAATCAATTCATTGAAACCGGTGATTCCTAAGCCATTGTTGTCGGGAAATGGTCTCACAAATACGCACAGTGGCACTAACAAGGATTATTCCGGCGAAGAAGAGGAAACAACCAGTAGGTGGCGGCGTAGGAGCCGCTGGGACCCGCCTCTGAGCGAATCCAATAACGATGGAGCCAAGGGCGGAATAAGGAAAAAATTTCGTCCTGGGCTATAAAATCGTAACAAGAATTAAAAACTGGAGCAGGGGACCAGAGCAGCAGCGCTCTATCTCAGTGCTAGGCTTTTGCCCATAATTCTCAAATTTTGCATTTTTTTCGTAGCCACTTTACAATTTTCTAATTCAGCTTATACACATCCAATTGGAACCAATTTTTAACATGTTATTGAAGGTATGACATACTATTTAAAAAAAATATATACCAGTCCAAATAAATGTTTCACACAAGTTCTATATGAGCTCAAAATTGCTCAGCTACATCAGTTTTTTAACCAAACCAAAATTACTCAATTCATTTAAACTTACTTCTAAACCATTTCTAATTCAGTTAAGCCACTTGAGATACATATATTTTATAAACATAAGCTTTCTTGCTTACAATAATATCAAGTTTTCACTATTAGTTTCACCCGAAAACCAAAAGCAATTGATAAAAGTTTGAAGTAGTTTAGAAAGAAGGAAAATATATGGAATGGGCGGATAACAATTAACATGGGACATGTGATGTAAAGAAACATGACTTATGAAAATTGGGTTAGGCTATTAAGATATATAAATACTAAATATTTATTAAAAAGTTCACCCGAGCTAGAGCCCACCCTAGCCCCTACATAGCTCCGCTAGTGGATGGAGCTGGTAGCGACGGCACTGGGACGAGGAAGAGGAAGTCGAGGTGGACGGATGACACGAACCCGGTGATTCAGTTCCTGATTCCATAAAGGCTGAGCTGCTGCAAAGAATTCAGTCCTTTCTCGTCACTGTTGCGCTCTGAACATAGACCTGGTGTAGACTGGCAGCTTGAAAACAAACCTGAGATCAGGTCCCATGTCATTTTTTTGTGTTTAAGTCAAGTCCGCGTTAGGTGTGTGTTTGTGTGTTTTAAAGGCTTCTCCTGGGCTGCTGCATTTTGGACTAAATCCAGTGAGTACTACCTTTTCGGGAACGATGAACCATTGATAGGGGTTGATTTGTCTGTTAATAAGTTTTAAGGGAAGCCCCCAGTTGATTACCGTCTTCCGAAGCTTTATAAGAAGCTTTACATAGCCATGAAAGAATATCCAGGCTATAATTTTATTGGGCTTATTATTGGACCAAGGGGCAATACGCAGAAAAGGATGGAAAAGGAAACTGGAGCCAAAATTTTGATTCGGAGATAACGGAGGTTGTTATGATGGTAAGAGGATATCATTTTTTTATGATATAAAGAATAACCTGTTTATGCGAAGTACTGCGTACATGGTGAAATTCTTTTATTATTTCGTTCTTTATTATTCTGTCGAAATATCATGTCGGTGTGAATTTCACCTGACCTGGTTCCATTACTTATTATGCTGCATTTAATATTCTGTCGGAATATCCTGTCGGTGTAAATTTCACCTGACATGGTTCCATTACTTATTATGCTGTTTTAATATTCTGTCGAAATATCATGTATGTTCTTTTAGGCCGGACCTGGTTCCATTACTTATTATTCCGTATTTACGATTCCGTTGGAACATCATGTCTGTGCTTTACGCCGGACCTGGTTCCGTCTTTATTATTCTGTATTTATTATTCTGTTGAGAATAACATGTCTGTGCGGTTTCTATCGCATGTATGGTGAATCCTTCTGTTATTTCATTCTTTATTATTCTGTTAAAATAACTTGTCTATGTGGATTACCACATGCATGGTGAATGACCCTTTATATTCATTCCTTATTAAATTGTGGAAATAATCTCTAAGTGGATTACCGCATGGCGGTGAAAATCCATTTGCTGTTTCATATATTCTTTATTATACTGTTGGTTATTGGTTTTACAGTTATATGTCTTTGGCCTGTAGTGCAAAGATGATATGTTGTTTGACAGCCTTGACCCGTAATGCGAAGATGGACAAGTGTATGACATGATCATGACCACTGGTGATACTAACGAATATCCTTGGCCAGTAGTGCAGGGATGATTCAATGATGGAAATTATTTATTACGCTGAGTCTCAGCGATTAGTTTATAATTGAATATCTTTAGCACGTAGTTCAAAGGCAGACAACTGATTGGTATGATCATTGTTATTACATTTGAATATCTTTAGCCTTGGGGTAAGGATATTGAGTAAACATTCTATTAATCCTTTGTAGCAAGGAGAAACTGTTGATTTACATGATTATAAATATGAATTGTGAACTTAATTAAAATCTTTAGTGGTTCAGGTGAAGACAGATGATGAAAGTTCTTATTGTCTTTGTTACAACGAAGAATTGTTGATGAGTATTACAGGAACGAAATATTAACGATGGACTTTTAATTTGGAGGAGACAATAGACGTTAATTATGTTCTACTTGACTCTTTTAATGAATTATTGATTCCGCTGTAACTATGGTTGAAATTAAAGTTTTATTATCTACCATATGTTATAAATTTTTGATTTATTATTGACGAAAGTTATTGATAATGTAGTTATCTTTAGTCATGATATTCTTTACTGGACTTGTTGTGCTCACTCTTTTGCTTCACAATTCCTTACAGGTAATAAAATGACGTAGCTGGGATGAGTCGGGGAACGAAGTGATGGTCCGGATGATAGTGTTCGCTAGTAGTCCTCACTATTCTGTTAAATAGTGTTACAATAAATGTAACGAGGACTCTATTTGAGAATGAATGTTGTCTAGAAGGCAATATCCCTGTTTAAAATCTCAATTATATTTTATCGTATTTTACACGACAGTTGTATAATAAAGTTTTTATATGTATTTATACCATGTATTTGACGACTCAAAATAGGTGATGAATACCTAATTTTGGGGGTGTCACAATATTGTTACTAAGAGTAGAGTAGCAAAGATTGTATTTAGTTTTTGTTTACTCTACTATATTCTACTCTAATAATTTACATCATATTACTCCATTATAGTTAACTTTTGTTTTGACAAAACATTATAAGTAAGGTTGTGTGTGTTATCAAAGTGATATTTAATATTTTGTGATGCTAAATTGTTAATTTATATTGCATAAAATTTTGTTATTTCAATTAATTTTGGAACCAAAATTGCACCAAATAAAACCGTACCGCACGGTTCAAAACCGCACTACACCAATCACAAGCGGTTTAATGTGCGATTTTAAATTTGTCAAACGACACTTAAGTGATTTCGTGTGCGATTTGGATTTCAAACCGCACCATACTCACCCCTAATTATCCCCATCTCTTGAATTTCAAGAGGGTGGAGTTCTAAGCCTTGGCAGTGACATAAGTTATGTGTGTGAGTTTAAATTTAAATTAGCAAAAAAGAAAAAACTTTGAAATAACAACTTTCAATTTATGATCCGGCTCTTCTCGAGTTTCTATAGAACTCCAAAATTTTAAAATTTTTAAATGATTACCATCCAATAAATTTGGGAGTAGTTAGCATGAAATTAACTTTGGTCAATTGATTAATATAGTGTTCACACGCAAGCGGGAGGTGATCTCTCTCTTCGTGTCAGCACTGTATTAATCAATTGATCAACTTATCATGAAGTTAATTTCATAATAACCGAATCAAAATAAAAACGAAACCATGACACCCCAATTTAAATTACATATACATATATATGTATATGTAATTTTTGTTTCTCGTCTTATTTTTGTTTCTTATCTTTACATCAACTGCTACTTCCACTCGTTTTTTAGAGTTGTATACAAGAATTAAAAAAATTAATTGTAATACTCTCATAATTACGTTACTTATCTCATACTCTCTCTCATCTGTAATATTTTCTCATGAAAGATAATTTAAAAAAATTATAATTAATTCTTCTAAATTATATAAAACAATAAATAATTTTTAAAAAAAATTATTTAAAACGTCATAATATTATGGGACCCAAGAAAATTACTCCAAAGTTTCTCTAACTCGTCTTTAACTTTTTCTTTTTTTCTCTTCCGACAATTAGGTACACAAAATTACACTAAATTTTACGCTCACAAATTAAAATTCACCCATGGAATCAGAAAATCCTCAAAATTGTTAAATTAACGGGATTATCGTAAAAGTATTTTAAATTACAGACGGTGTAATGGTAAATTTGATTTTGGAGATAAATGATGAGGGAAAAGACAAAAACTCTATGCGGAAATAGAAATTAAATATGAGTGTATTTGAATTTTATTTATTTATATTTTGACCACCAATGATGAGTAAAAATATAAATAAGTGAAATTTAAATACACTCATATTTATTTTTTATGTCTAATTTTTATGCATAATTTACTATTAGTGTCAAGTTTCATAATTTAAAAATTATATATAAAATTTTTTAATTAATAATTTTTAAAATAATCAATTTAATCATAAAAATCAAATTAAAATATTTATTATGGGACTGAGAGAGTGTTAAATACAATACAGCCGAGTGGGGCTTCTTAATTGTTATATACACGCCAACTTACTTTTGGCAAATTATCCACGTAAACAACCGAACAATTGGGATTGGGATCCTTTCATTAATTAACGATATAAATATATTTTTTTAGTGGCAAAAATAGAATTCAGTAAATAATATTGTTAGAGCAAATACATATTTAATAACACTTTTACAATTATTCTAACTATATTTAAAATTTTTAGCGACACTTTTATAATTATCTATTAATAATAGCGGACGACGAATTACGTCTACTACTAATAATAACGAGTGACGTAAAAATAGTACCGTTGTCCGCTAGCGCGCAACATATTTATGGTTGTTGACTTTGTTCACCTATGGTAGATAATAAAACTTTAATTCTTGGACCCTGTATTTGTATATGTATCCAAATTACACTCAAAATACTATATTTTATAAAAATTCCTATTGGAATAAATACTATACATTTTTTGAAAGTCACCAAAAAAAAAAAAAAAAAATGGACCGGTCCAATATTCCGGTCCCATTTTCCTGTCCGTCTAGAGTTTTCCAATATCAAAATATGCATGTTAGTGCATGTCAGCGATATGTTACTGAGTGATTTTATGTGATAGTAGACTTAGTGGTGTTTGATTATATTTGGTGGTATTTAATTGCATCTTAATGCATCTTAACAACCCAACTCTTAATAAATCTTAACAATTCACATATTTATATTAAGAGATCATCTGAATAGTTTATACTCATATTTATATTTTAATTATTGAAAGAATCTCTTAATACAAAAATATGATTTATTGAGATACATTAAATGGTCAACTGTTAATATGTATTATCAAACATCACCTTACTGTATTGTTTATGTGCTTAAGATATCTCCTTTTTTTACAATATTAACTTTATTTGTCTAATTTTGTTGAACTTTCAAATTTCTCTATTAGGCTCGGAAAACATTATGTCATAATTGGGCATAAACAAATACTACAAATCAGGCACGAGGGTGGTTCGTTTTGTAGATTCCCGTGGTGACAGACTCCATTTATTTTATCATACCTTCCTTTGTTCTGTTCCTTATATTTCTTTATTCTTGGACCCCATTTTCTCCCCCCTCGACATTGTGGGTCCCTTCAAACCCCACACCCACCAAACGGCAATCACCCATTTTGGTGCAGTTTGTGTATGTGATGTTAACATCAATGGCGGCCACTATTAAACCCCAAATCATATGTTCTAATTAAATTTAAAATAAAATTTAGATAAAATAATAATAAAAAATGATATTTTTGTAATAATTCTAGCCACATTTATTGTTCTTGTTCGGGAGCGTTTTACCGACCTCCATGTGGGCTAAAGGCCTGACATCAGAAGGGCTTTATGAGACCACTGGGTCGAAGCCCTTGGAGAAGTTGGAGATATTCGGGTCGGCGTTTGAGCCATCTTGGGCTGAAGCCGAACTCGGTCTTATGGTGTTCGGGGTCGGGTGTTCGAGTCCTTTGGGCCGAAGCCCAGACCAGGTTGTGGGTCCGGTTGGGCCTGCACAGTGGGCTCTCCTGCGTGCAGGGTTCGCGTTCCTAATCAAAATTAAATAAGGTAACTCCAAAGGTAGTAGGAGGATTGGATTCTACTTGCACCTTTTAAGGAGATTGTGTTGGACCCAAGTTATGGTAAATACCATACACTAGGAGTCTTAATCCGATTGGGAGAAGGATTCTAAGGTGGTGAGTACTATAAATACAAGGCCTATGTTATCATTATGAGGTAATATCTACTTTTTAGCACTAAACACTTAGCCTCCATTGTTTACCCTTGTAACGACCTGTACTCATTCTCACACCGGCACAAGCCGTCAAGCTTCTGTGTGATCTGTTACTGTGCAGGTTCTAGCGCGTGGATTCTGTGATTGGACGCGCCGGCGAAACTTGGCGTTAACATTGGCGCTAGAAGGAGGGCTTTAGTGCTAAAATAATCACAATCAGATTCTTTTCCGGCGAGAAACGATGGCGAGTGTGGAATATACAGTTTCCGACCGGAAAAAGGCCAAGTCGCACCAGACCACTCAGGTGAGAGGGTCGGTGAAGGACAGACTGGGTTCCAGAATCCAGGACGATCAGAGGGAGCCGACTGGCTCCCCCGGAGGCGGCTCTTTCATGAAGGCCAACGTACCCCCAACCAGGCTAGTCGGGTGGACGAAGCTAACTCACGGGAGTTGGAGATGCATGAAAAGAGTCGTACACTAGGTAGTCGATATCAAAGAGAATTCATCCTGCAGAAAAAGATGCAGCAAAACAAAGATGCCATGACGGCCTTACGTCTTCAACAGGAGGAGCTTGAACTGCAGATGACTAACATGACCGGGGAACAGGAGGTATCCTCCAAGAGGCGTAGGCACCATAGCCGGTCTCGGTCCCCCCGAAGGCGAGAGGCTGATAGGGAGGAGCAGATACCGGAGTCGTTCGAGGGACGGCCGGAGCCGGAGAAGGAGCCGTTCAGCAGGCCGCCGATCAGAACACCCAGACAAGTCTGGAAGGAGGAGGGGAGACGAGATTCCCGAACGTGAGAGGGACAGACCCCGATCGTCCTCTCATGAAAGATAGTCCGACCCCCTCGCCCAAAGGGTAGCTGAGTTAGAAAAGCTTCTATTGGCCAAAAGCCCAACGGGGGAGCCCTCGGCCTGTATAGGGTCACCCTTTTCTGTGGAAATTAATCGGGAAACAGCCGACCCCAAAAGGAAGATGCCCCCAATGGAGACTTACGACGGATTGAGAGATCCTTATGACCATTCTGATGGGTATGATAGATTGATGGCGTACTATGGCCATTCTGATGCGGCCAAGTGTCACATGTTCGCCACCACCCTGAAGAAGAGTGCCTGGGAATGGATGGGAACCCTGGCGTCAGGGTCAATAAGCTCGTGGAAGGACCTTCGGGAAAAGTTTCATGCGCGATTTGGGAGTAATAAGAGACGGGAAAAGATCACAGCATCCCTCATGCAGGTTAGGCAGAGGTCAGACGAGAGTCTGGGCCAGTACGTTAAAAGGTTTTGAGAGGCTGTGGGGTCGGTGGCAGAGTTGAATTCCCCACAAGCCTTGGGGTTCTTCACAACTGGTTTAGACATCGGAAAATCAAAGAAGCTGATGAAGGATCTGGTGATCAACCCTCCGGCCGATTTAACAGAAGCGTTCCACAAGGCCGAGGGTCACATAGCAATTGAGGAAGCGATGGGGAATTTCAAACCACAGTCCCACTCACATGACAAGTCCAGAGATCGGGACAAACAAAGTTATCATAAGGCAGATACCCAGGGCAGGTCGGACAGTTACAGTAAAAGGAACTATAACGGAGGGGGGTCGAGCAGTGGAAGGCCACCCTTCCCAAACAAAAATATCAACAAAGTATACACTGCACTCACTATGGATCGGGCCAAGATACTGGAGGAGATACGGAATAAGCCCTTTTTCGAACCATGCCAAATGATCACCAAGCCAGGGAAAAGGGGTCGGAACAAATATTGTGCGTACCACCAGAGTCGAGGTCACGCAACAGAAGATTGCAATAACTTGAAAGACTTGATAGAAAAGAATGTACAGAATGGGCAGTTGGTGCAGTACGTGGTCGGCAGAGAAGGATCGGAAGCTTCCCGAGAGGACATCAGAGAACCTCCCCGAGAAACACAGCCGCAACCGAACCCACAAGCTCGAGGAGTTATCGATGTGATATTGGGCGGGTCGGTAGGGCGTGTAACCGGTAAGAAGAGGAGTGGGCATCTCGAAACCGTACTGTCACTAGCCAGCTCCTCGCCCAGGAAAGACAGGCCATACTCAGGCATGACCATCTCCTTCACAGACGACGACTACCCTACTGATCATATTGAACCGCACGACGGGGCACTGGTTATAACAGCTCAGGTCGGGCCGGTTGACATGAAACGAATGATGATCGATAACGGGTCCTCAGTTGACATACTCTACACACATGCCTATCAGAGGATGGAGTTGGGAGGAAAGAGGATGGAATTGGGAGGAGAAGGCCCATTATACGGTTTCAGTGGCGACCCGGTTTATGTGTTAGGCACGATAGAGCTGCCAGTTCGATTCGGTACGGTTCCTCAGTAGACAGAAATTATGGTAAAAATTTTTATGGTACAAGTGGATTCGGCTTACAACGCCATCTTGGGGAGGCCTACTCTAGCAGCACTGCAGGAAGTAACGTCTATACCCCACTTCAAAATAAAGTTTCCGACACCGAAAGGGATAGGGGAGGTAAAAGGAGATAAAATAAAGAAAAACAGTAGGTACTCACAACCGTTGTACAACCAAGCTTCTTCCATTAGAAGCCCTAGATTCCACTGGGTTTTTTTCCATTGTGTGTAAAACGTCTTGAAGGCGTCGGCCCGACCCTTCGTGAATTTAGAAATCTTTGCCGCCTGGTCGGCTGGATGGGCCCAAGAAGGAAGGAGCTGAAGGTCAGATCCCTTGGCAAAAAACCACTGTTCATGCCGCCCCTTGTTGCTCGAAGGGGTTTTGATCGGGACGGTGCGATTAGGGCGTTTGTTGAGCTGTCGAAGACCGGGCTCTTTTGAATTGCTAACGGTGAACAAAGCAAAGAACAGATCAAGCCCGGGAGTGAGTCCCACCTCTTGGCAGATGGCTATGAATGAGACTAGGTGGATGTACGCGTTCGGCACGAGTTGCGCGAACCCGACTCCCACGAAGTTCAGGAAGGAAGAAATGAAGTTGTGAAGTGGGAATCGAACCCCGTACTTCAGAACATACAGGGGCACGGCCACCCACTCATCCTCGGGCCTCCAGAACATCTTCTCATCAGGACGAGGGATCCTCAGCTTGTATTCTTTAGGAATTTTAAAAAGAGTCCGGATATCGGAGATCTGGGAGGTGGTGATGGTAGAAGGAGTGTGGAGATGAGAGAACTCCTCTGAAGAATGGTAGGCTTTTTGAACCCTAGCCTCGGCGTCTACCGGAGTAGACAAGGCATCGGGAGTGGTGTCAGTAGGGGCATCCGACATTATGACCTCCAGAAGGTCGCTGGTGGTGACGGCGGAGGAAACGATGATAGGCTCAGTGGCCGGAACGGTGTTGGAATCGGCCATTTTAAAGGGAATATGGCGAAAACGAGAGGTTTAGGAGAAGGAATGAGCAGAAATGACACTCGATCGATAACTGAGTAGAGGAAAATGGTAAATACGGAGGAGCAATATTTCGCCGGAAATCGCCTTGCCGGAAAATTTGAACAAAGAGGATTTGAGAAAGAGGAGTCAGTAAAAGTGATAATGAAGGGGAAGTGGGTTTTTATAGGGTGTACGACACAGAGTCCCAGGGCGGCTACTAAATACTTAAGTTGGGTCCAGGCGTTAAAAGGCGTGCAACGTTTCAAATATCTATAATAGACCTTTGAATTTCCCCAGACAGCTCATCATTGGCTGTCGTGACCTTTCAATATCCTGACATTCCAAGTCTCTAATTATGAAAATGTTATAATCAGAGACTGGGGGGCAATGTTCGGGAGCATTTTATCGACCTCCATGTGGGCTAAAGGCCTGACATCAGAAGGGCTTTATGAGACCACTAGGCCGAAGCCCTTGGAGAAGTTGGAGATGTTCGGGTTGGCGTTTGAGCCATCTTGGGCCGAAGTCGAACTCGGTCTTATGGTGTTCGTGGTCGGGTCTTCGAGTCCTTTGGGCCGAAGCCCAGACCAGGTTGTGGGTCCGGTTGGGCCTGCACAGTGGGCTCTCCTGCGTGCAGGGTTCGCATTCATAATCATAATTAAATAAGGTAACTCCAAAGGTAGTGGGAGGATTGGATTCTACTTGCACCTTTTAAGGAGATTGTGTTGGACCCAAGTTATGGTAACTACTATACACTAGGAGTCTTAATCCGACTGGGAGAAGGATTCTAAGGTGGTGAGTACTATAAATATAAGGTCTAGGTTATCATTATGAGGTAATACCTACTTTTGAGCACTAAACACTTAGCCTCCATTGTTTACCCTTGTAACGACCTGTACTCATTCTTACATCGGAGCTATCCCCCGGCGGCACAAGTCGTCAAGCTTCTGTGTGATCTGTTACTGTGCAGGTTCTAGCGCGTGGATTCTGTGATTGGACGCGCCGGCGAAACTTGGCGTTAACAGTTCTGATAATCGGTGGGCAAAAACAAAATAGTAAAAGTGTTGTCTGTAATATATAGTATTATTTAATATATATATATATATATATATATATATATATATATGATAAAACAGAAAATATTAATAAATAAATTCGAGTCCTTTGAATTCACAAAGTCTCCTTAAAGCAAATTTATTTTCGCATAGATGCTAAGGGTTAATTGAATAATTGCTTCCCAAGATAAAACAGATTTCAATTCTTAATTAGTAGCATTACAAAATTAAGAATTCATCGAACATAAATTTTATGTTATGTACTCGAACTTTTACTGGCAATAATAATGATGCATATAAAATGTAAATTACAGTAATGATGCATGAAAATGGTGTATTCATACACTTACTCAGAAACTGGAAAATAATTACAGAACGACAGAATGGAGGGAAGGAACGGAATCTGTAGAAACGGGATTTTGCAGAACGGGAACAAGAATTAATACACTACAGAACGGGAACGTGATTTATTGCACAGAATGGGAACGGAAATTTTTCCTGCAGAACGGGACGGGACTTTTACAGAAGGGAATGAATGGGATTTTTCAGAAGGGAAGGAACGGAACGGGACGCAGAAACAGAACGGTGTAATCAAACTTATGTAGAAAATGTAATCCCATATAGTTTATCTATAGAACATTTCCGCACCCGCCCGTCACGACCCGACCCAACCCGACCCTGCTGGACTTTGAAGTCAATTTTCTCATTCAATTCAAATCTCGTTTCCAACAATCCCTCACATGAATGTAAAATTGGCTTTACAATATGCAAAATATGTTATGAATATGCACACACTAGTTCGAGTACATAAGAAAAGATATTTCATCAGGTTAAGTAGCCTAGTGGCTTTGAACTTGCCCTAGTAAAATTTATCGGATTTACTTGGCTAATCAGTAGACTTGATGTCTTTGAACTGTCAGCTTTTTGTGTAAACCAAGACAATAAAATTCACAAAATATCTTTTCAGACATAATTGGTTCTCACGTTTGTGTTCATTTTGGCCCTGAAACACCTCTTGGTTCCGTGAGTATATTAGAGAATTCAGCCTTCAAAATTCTCACAGAAGTGACCCCCTTCTTACTCACGTAGGTGACTTCTATCAAGAGTATCCTGCAATACCCCACTTGAATGTATTTCAAGATATAAAAGTCATTAAAAGCGTATCTTATCCTGATTCTCGCGGCAGATGTGCACTGTCTCATTTTAGGAATGGTTAAGAGTAAATATATCCTCAGTGCTTTACTGAGTACTACATAGTTCGGTTTGCCCATTGAACCTAGATCTTGGGATCTCCAGTCAGCTAGGTTGGGTTGCCACTATGATGACTCTTATTTACACAGTAGGCTTTAAACTCATTCCCTTCGATGATTTTTCCACTTGCTCTCTTGTTAAACCTTTCGTAAGTGGATCCGCAATATTATCTTTTGACTTTACATAGTCAATTGAGATAATTCCATTTGAGAGCGATTGTCTAACGGTATTATGTCTTCGTCGTATATGACGTAACTTACCGTTATATAAATGACTTTGTGCTCTTCCAATCGCTGATTGGCTATCACAGTGTATACATATAGCTGGCACAGGTCTTGACCAATTTGGAATATCCTCTAAGAAATTACGAAGCCACTCAGCTTCTTCTCCAGCTTTGTCTAAAGCAATGAATTCTGATTCCATTGTAGACCTAGCAATACAAGTTTGTTTTGAGGATTTTCAAGATATTGCTGGACCTCCAAGGGTAATGACATATCCCCTTGTGGATTTTGAGTCTTTATTGTCAGATATCCAATTAGCATCATTATATCCTTCCAATATTGCTGGATATTTTGTATAGTGCAATCCATATTTTTGAGTATGTTTTAAATATGCTATCACCTTCATTTTTAGCTAAATGAAGATTTTTATCAACTGGGGTCTTATTTAGAATTATATTATACTTGTTAAAAATTTTTAAGTATTTTTTTCAATGTAATGAGTTTGAGATAATATAATTCCATCAGATGTTCTAGAAATCTTGATTCCTAATATTATATCTGCAACCCCAAGTCTTTCATGTCAAACCTATTTGACAACATACGTTTTGTTGAGTTGATAACTTCATTGTTGCTACCCATGATTAACATATTATCCACATAAAGACAAACAATGACATATTTCTTTTGAGTGCTTTTGACATAAACACATTTG
This sequence comes from Panax japonicus, assembly GCA_020205505.1. Classification (NCBI taxonomy): domain Eukaryota; kingdom Viridiplantae; phylum Streptophyta; class Magnoliopsida; order Apiales; family Araliaceae; genus Panax; species Panax japonicus. The sequence continues at coordinate 46,271,018 of CM035103.1, forward strand.
TCACACTCATTAATTTTAAATCTATTTGATAACATAACATTATCAAATTTCTCATGCCATTATTTTGGTGCTTGTTTTAATCCATACAAGGATTTAACAAGTTTGCATACTTTTCTCTCTTGTCCAGGAGCTATAAAACCTTCAGGTTGTTCCATATATATTTTTTCATCCAATTCACCATTTAAGAATGCAGTCTTTACATCCATTTGATGTATTTCCAGTCTATTTAAAGATACTATTGCTATTAGCATTTGAATAGATGTAATTCTTGTAACAGGTGAATAAGTGTCGAAATAATCCAATCCTTCCTTTTGTCTATAGCCTTTAACAACAAGCCTTGCTTTGTATTTATCAATTGATCCATCAGCTTTCATCTTCTTTTTGAAGATCCATTTATACCCTAAAGGTTTAGAACCAGGTGGAAGGTCCACCAATTCCCATGTATGATTTTGCATAATAGACTCAATTTCACTATTAATTGCTTCTTTCCAATGAGAAGCATCTGAAGAGGATATTGTTTCCTTGTACGTTTGAGGATCTTTTTCTAACAAGAATGTTAGAAAATCCGGACCAAAAAGACGTTGAAGTTCTTTCCCTTTTGCTACGTCTAGGTTCATCCATTACAGACTCTTTGTCTATATTTTTAGGATTATCACTAGTAGCATCCAAAGGTCTTTTGTTTGAATTTGAATCATTATTTCCATTATATGGAAAAATATTCTCAAAGAACGATGCATCTCTTGATTAAATAAATGTATTAACATGAATATCATTAATTTCAGATTTATAAACAAGAAAGCGATAAGCACTGCTGTTATTTGCATAACCAATGAAAACACAGTCAATTATTTTTGGTCCTATCTTAACCTTTTTAGGTTTAGGAACCATCACTTTTGCTAGACACCCCCACACTCTTAAGTATTTATAGCAAGGTCTATGACCTTTTCATAATTCATAAGGTGTTTTATTAGTTTTCTTATGAGGCACTTTATTAAGAATATAATTGGCAGAAAGCAAAGCTTCCCCCCACAAATTCTGGGGTGCTCCAGAACTGTTTAACATAGCATTCAACATTTCTTTCAATGTTCGGTTCTTGCGTTCAGCAATACCGCTAGATTGAGGTGAATAAGGAGCAGTAGTTTGGTGAATAATACCATGAGTAGAGCATATCTCTTCAAATGGTAATTCATATTCACCACCTTTGTCGCTTCTTATTGCTTTAATCTTTTTGTTAAGTTGATTTTCAACTTCATTTTTATAAAGTTGAAACATTTCTATTGCCTCATCTTTACTTCTTAGCAAATATACATAACAATATCTTGTGCAATCATCAATAAAGGTTATAAAATATTTTTTCCCACCTCTAGTTTGCACAAACTTTAAGTCACATATATCAGTGTGAATTAAATTTAGAGGTTCAGTTTTCCTTTCAACAGAATGAAAGGGTAATCTTGTCATTTTTGATTCCACACAAATTTCACATTTATGTTTTAGATTAATATCAAATTTAGGTAAGAACTCTAAATTAATTAATCTACGCAAAGTATTATAATTAACATGTCCTAATCTAGCATGCCATATGTTTGAAGACTCTAACAAGTAAGCAGAAGAATTAATTTTATTATTATCAATAGACTTCGGTACAACAGTCATAACATTCATCTTAAAGAGCCCATCATTCATGTAGCCCTTTCCTACAAACATATCATTCTTAGTAAGTACAAACTTATCAGACACAAACATCAACTTAAATCCATTCTTGCTCAGTAGTGACCCAGAAACTAGATTCTTGTGAATCTCTGGCACATGAAGCACTTCATTCAAAGTCAGTTCTTTGCCAGATGTCATTTTTAGTACAATCTTTCCACGTCCTTCAACCTTTGAACTTGAGGAGTTTTCCATGAAGAGTTGATCATCATTTTCTACTGGTTTGTAAGTAGAAAACATCCATTTGTTGGAACATATGTGGCGAGTAGCCCTAGTGTCCACATACCACTCTTTAGGGTTTCCTACCAAATTGCATTCAGATACAACTGCAGAAAGATTAATGTCTGAAACATTTTCAGTTCTGTCACATTTGCTTGAGGCTTTTGTTCTATCTTGAACTTCTTTGGTTTTTCTCCATGAGACATACTCACGACAGAAATGGTACTTATAGATGCCATTTTTGTTATACAAAGAAGACAAATGTCAATAAACAGAAACAAATTTCTGTTGTACAAAATTTATTCATAAATTTTGTTTTTACAAATTTGTTAACACAAATTCAAATTCACTGTTATATTAACATGCAAAAAAAATAACAGAATATCATGCAACAAATATTCTGTCAATATATTGAATTTAATAATTTAATAATTTATACTTAATATTTCTAAGTACAACCAAAAAGGTAGTCAAGTTAACATGTTTTCCGAATTACAGGATATATAAAAAAATTGTCAAGTTAACATGTTTTCCAAATTACTAAAAAGGATTCACGGAATGTACATGTAAACATAATATTATATATATTACATATATATATATATATATATATATATATATATATATATATAAACAATATTGGAAATAACAGAATATAAACATGCAATTTTTAACATGTAATTTATATATAATAACAGAATATATAAACCAGTCAACAATAAATTTTGTTTACAAAATTTCTTTTGTTGAAAATTTGTTAACAATTTATATATATATTGACATGCAATAATTACTGTAAACAATTTTAATGTCACATTAATCATTTATACCAATGCATGCACTCATATTAAACTTACTGCATATTGAACCATTAATCAGTTAATATTTAATTTTGCATGCACCATGCATTTTAAACATACTGTACTTATTGCAGGAAATAAGAACTTAACATTCAAATGTATATATATATATACTAACATAAGAATATAAATATATAATATATTATATTAATTGAAGAAATATTATACTGGATGGATAAACAACTTGTATAATATTTACCGTTGCAGAACTTATCCAACTATAGATTCACCGTTGCAGAAAAACAGATTCATGCAAAACAATATATACCGTTGCATAATTATAGAATACTCATTCTTTTGAATCACGTTACGCAACACTGAAAACAATTTCTGCAATTATATATATATATATATATATATATATATATATATATATATATATGCTCTTCACAAACGAATTATAAAACAATTTCTGCAATTAAATGAATTCAAATATTCTAAGGATCCAAACAGCAAAGGAATTATAATATATATATTTATCTTGTTCCAAAATTTGCGTGAATAACAAATTTCAAAATTTGCATGACCAAAATATGAGCACACTCTGTTTCTGACCACTGTTATTCAATATGACCACTGTAATTTTTCGTATGCAAACAAAAACATAAAATCATATATATTAACAGTCAACTAATACTGTTAAAACAATTTCCTATAAAATAATTTTCTGTTAACATAAAGCAATACTATAATTACAGAAAAATAAATTTGCTTTAAGATTGTTATCTGTAATATATAGTATTATTTAATATATATATATATATGATAAAACAGAAAATATTAATAAATAAATTCGAGTCTTTTGAATTCACAAAGTCTTTTTAAAGCAAATTTATTCCCCCACAGATGCTAAGGGTTAATTGAATAATTGCTTCCCAAGATAAAACGGATTTCAATTCTTAATTAGTAGCATTATAAAATTAAGAATTCATCGAACGCAAATTTTATGTTATGTACTCGAACTTTTACTGGCAATAATAATGATGCATGTAAAATGTAAATTACAATAATGATGCATGAAAATGGTGTATTCATACACTTACTTAGAAACGGAAAAATAATTGCAGAACGGCAGAATGGAGGGAAGGAACAGAATCTGCAAAAATGAGATTTTGCAGAACGGGAACAAGAATTAATACACTACAGAACGGGAACGGGATTTATTGCACAGAAAGGGAACGGGAAATTTTCCTGCAGAACGGGATGAGACTTTTGCAGGAAGGAGCGAGATTTTTCAGAAGAGAAGGAACGGAACGCAGAAACAGAACGGTGTAATCAAACTTATGCAGAAAATATAATCCCACATAGTTTATTTATAGAACATTTCCACACCCGCCCGTCCCGTCATGAACCCGCCCGTCACGATCCAATCCAACCCGACCCAATTGGTCAATTTTCTAATTCAATTCAAATCTCATTTCCAACAAAAAGAAATAACAATTTTGCTCTTGTAACTGTTTCTTTAGAATAATAGAAAGTTTATATTGCACATGTGGCTGTTTCTTTTAGTTTTTTTGGGGGGTTCTTGATATTTACAGGATTGAAGATACTTTATTTTTGTAAAGATTATATGGCTCTTTCAACAGAAAGTCAAGATGGGTTGTTGCTCTTTTACTAATATTTTCTGAATTTGGCATTTGAAGTGGGATTTTGAGCTCTGAATCTGGTGAAGCTTTGGGGTTTCACTTGATGTTTTGGGTGTTGTGTTACATATTTTGAATATTCTGGGGGAAAGTTGTGTTTCTTTCATCTGCATATCAAAATCAAGGTATTTGAGCACTTTATTTCGACCATCTATTAATAGTTTTGAGCTATATGAAAGTCTCACCTAGTAATCCAATTTGAGCTGCACATATATGTAGGGTGACCAGGACTATGATCTCTGTATTGGGGTATTTTTAATTTGAGTGATTACAGAATATCTAAAAATTGGGGATTTATTCAGAAAGAAGTGAACTTTACTGTGGTTAGCTGAGTTTTTGATTTTGGGGAAACATGATAATTGATTAATTTCTAATCTTGAGGCAAAAAATTTAGGTTCCTCGATTGAAGGAAGTGTTCTTTTGTTCATATTTGTCAAGATTTTTGTTAGATTTGTGTAAGATCATGGAGAAACAGGTTAGTTTCCAGACTACTAAAATGGAAAAACAGCAGAGCTTTCGAGGAGTGATGGATAAACAGCAGAGTTTTCGAAAGGCTATGGAAAAACAACAGAGTTTTCGCGGTGGGGTAATGGAGAAACAACAGAGTTTTCGTGGTGGGGTAATGGAGAAGCAGATGGAAAAACAGCAGAGTTTTCGTGGCGGGGTAATGGAGAAGCAGAAAAGCTTTCGAGGGTTAATTGAAAAACAGAAGAGCTTTCGCATAGCATTGGAGAGGCAGCTTAGCTTTGGCGGGGATAGGAAGAAGAGCAAAGAGTCACCTGGGAAACGAGGCGATTCTCCTCTTCATTTGGCTGCTCGAGGTGGGAATTTATTGAAGGTGATAGACATTATTCAGAGGTTTGACAGTAATGCTATAACAACTTTGCTTTCGAGGAAAAACCTGGAGGGTGAGACAGCTTTGTATGCTGCCGCAGAGAATGGGCATGCCAATGTTGTTGGAGAATTTTTGAAGCATTTAGACCTTCAAACTGCCTCTATTGCTGCTAATAACGGCTATGATTCTTTTCATGTTGCAGTGAAGCAGGGTCATCTTGGTAAGACCTTAATCTTGTTCATCTGTCATATACTATAGTTTTTATAGTAAGAACTGGCTGAATTTTTTCTGCTTGGTTGAGATATATTTATTATGTTCGCACTGATGTTAAGATCATACAAAATTCTGATATTGACATCTAAAATAACTACGTGTTGCAACATGACATCTATTTGCTTTCATGACAAATAATACCATCTTTAAGTTACTAATGAAGTTTAGCAGCTCCTTTAGAGTCGCAAACACTGGTTATCATATTGAATACTAATTCCCTCTTCCTTCTTTATATTGGTTCCAAGTTTACTTTTAGACTGCTTGGCCGCACAAAGTTATCTGAGAGTCCATTCCAGAGAGAGGTATTGTTTCAGTGAATAAAAACTCTCAGTTTGCAGTCTGCCATTTTCATTATAAGGCAAAGCTTGTGGTAATTAGTAATTAAGTCTAGTTCTAATCTTTTATCAACTTTTGGGAGACATTTTCCACCATAAATTATAGTGTCTCCGTTATGCCTTTAAACTTGGTAGGCTAGTTTTTTTGTTGGTGTGTGTGTAGGGGGGGGGGGGGGGGGTGGAGGGGGGTACAGCAAAGGAAAGAAGCCTGCTTCCTGATATATATAATTTGTCTCTGGTTAGCTATATAGACTTACCCATGTCCAAACTCCCAACCAGGTTATGAAGGATGCACATGTATCTGAAGTGTGGAGGTAGTAGGAGATACCACAGGACTTCCTTTAAGCGACAATGGAAGATTCACTTTTACTCTGTTATTTTCTTCAACTGTTGTTTTAATTTATAATTAATATGTTCATACTAAACACCTAAATCATTGGTTTATGTAATTGGCTACTTGAGTATCAGCATACCCCAAGTGTATTGTATTGAAAGCTTAATCCCTTGCGGGAAATAAGACAAGGGAAACATCTGTATTGGAATCTAAATTTTGTTTGGTGGATATAGGTAAACAAGTTGTTCTAATACAATGCTTTCTGAACTGTGCATTATGATTTGTCTTTTAATATAATCATTCATTTCAATGTGCGCCAAGTCTTTTTTGTTTTTTTTGATTTTTTGTGCTGGAGATTTCTTGCTATTTATCCTCCTGAAACACTTTTTTTTCTTCATGATTTTGCAGAGGTTCTTAAGGAACTTTTGCATTCTTTCCCCAACCTGGTCATGACCACAGATGCATCCAATTCTACTGCCTTACACACAGCTGCAGCTCAAGGACACATTGATGTAGTCAATCTGCTTCTGGATGCTGACTCAAACCTTGCTAAGATAGCCCGGAACAACGGCAAGACAGTGCTCCATACAGCTGCAAGGATGGGCTATTTGGAAGTGGCAAAATCTCTATTAAACAAAGATTCAAGCATTGGGTTTAGGACTGATTTGAAAGGGCAGACTGCACTGCACATGGCAGTAAAGGGGAAAAATGTGGATATGGTGCTGGAACTAATAAAACCTGACCCCTCAGTGATGAGTTTGGAAGATAGTAAGGGAAACACGGCACTGCATATTGCAACAAGGAAGGGTTGTACTCAGGTGTGTTCTCATTTTCGTTATATTTATTATTTTCGGTCTTTCAAATGCATTCTAAGCAAGTATATTTAAAACTCGATCATAATGATAAGACAGGCACTTCTAAGCAAGTATTAGTAAAACTCGATCATAATGTAAGATAGGCACTTCTAAGCAAGTATCAGTAAAACTAATCATAATGATAAAATAGGCACTTTTTCTGCTTTAAGATATCGTCCATTGGAAAGATCTTTCTGACTTGATAATGGGTATCTAGACATTATAAGCTTAGTTTGGCATATCCCGATAATTAGAAAGGCCTATGCTTGAGTTAAACATTTATGTTGGAATTCTGCTTTATTTATGGCAGATCGTGTCTTGCCTAGTATCAGTAGAGGGCATTAACATCAATGCCACCAACAAGGCTGGAGAGACCCCTCTTGATATTGCAGTGAAGTTTGGCACTCCAGAACTTGTTAACATTTTGAAGGAAGCGGGGGCGAATAATGGGAAACCCCCGACTGCAGCAAAACAACTCAAGCAGACTGTCAGTGACATAAAGCATGATGTGCAATCGCAAATCCAGCAGACTCGTCAAACTGGCTTTAGGGTAAAGAAAATCGCAAAGCGGATAAAGAAGCTTCATATCAGTGGCCTCAATAATGCTATAAATTCAGCAACTGTCGTTGCTGTCCTTATTGCTACAGTAGCTTTCGCTGCCATCTTCACTGTACCTGGTCAGTATGTTGAGGAGAAAACAGAAGGGTATTCAGTTGGCCAAGCCCACATAGCCAAGGATCCCGCATTCATGATCTTCTTTTTGTTCGACAGTTTGGCATTATTCATCTCTCTGGCTGTTGTTGTCGTGCAGACATCTGTGGTTGTGATAGAAGAAAAGGAAAAGAAGCAACTCATGTTTGTAATAAACAAGCTCATGTGGTTGGCTTGCCTTTCCATTTCAATTGCCTTCATTTCTCTCACCTATGTGGTGGTCGGGGCCCACGAGAAGTGGCTTGCCGTGTATGCAACAGTAATTGGTAGCTCCATCATGCTCACTACCATCGGCTCAATGTCCTATTGCGTTGTTCGCCATAGGTTGGAGGAGTCAAAGATGAGGAGCATAAGAAAAGGCGAGACTCCCCGTTCGCTATCAATGTCTATGGCGTCGGAGCCTGATATTTATAATGAAAAATATAAGCGGATGTATGCAGTTTAAGAGCTTTGACGTTCATATGAAGATGGAATGGTCTCTTATATCTATATCTATATCTATATCCTTCAATAATATTAATAGTTCATATGTTCGAGTAACTTGAAAGAGTTGCATCTACAGACCCAACACATAAACTTAGAAAGCAACGTTGGTTCTGTTCACCTCTTGAGTTTCATAGTATTATTAGTGTTGCCAGGAGGTGAGATTTTGGATGAAACCAAGTCAACAACTGATTGTAACATGTTACGGATCAAGTTGAAACTCTGGAGCGGCTAGAAGGTGGCGGCGGCTGATGTATACTGTAGTTGCATGTGAGTCTCTACTCTCTACATAATCCATTTGTATGCGAAGGATGTTCTGAATGAGTAACTGTGCTGTGTATATATTTAATAAAAGCTATTTTTCACGATTTTTTTATTTTTTTGTGGATGCTTTGTGTTGCAGGACTTGGGTAACATCAGGGTGGGAGATTTACATATATATATATATATATATATATATATATATATATATATATATATATATATATATATATATACACACACACACATAAAATAGTAATAACAATTAATTATGTCTAAAATTCAGAAGTACTCGTGTTTGACACAATTATTAAAGTAGATCTTTTGTGTCGTATCCTATTAAGGATTCTATGAACTAATTCAGACTGTGAAACTGCGAAAAGCTCATTAAATTATTTATAGTTTGTTTGATGGTATCTGCTATACGGATAATCGTAGTCAGGTCGGTTGGATGGAAGAAGCATTAGCCCCGACGTTCTTGTCAAAGCAAAAACTTGGATAAGAACGTCGGGGGCCTGGGCGTAAACCCCTAGGAGGGCACACAACGCTGGGCACGATAGGCTTCGCTCAACTCAAGAGTCCATTTAACTTGAAATCGAATTGAAATTTGAGGAACAATAGCTCTTGTATGTATACTTATGAAATCATTTGATTAAGAGTTGAAAAGACCTTAAATCATCTTTCCTGATTAGCTGTTTTGAATTATCCTATAGCCATGGCTTTCTTTAGCCATAACAACAATTGAACAAGTTATACTCAACTGCTTGTTATATACTACACTATAGTACCTTTATACATAATTGAACAAAAAAATTGTACATAAGAATTACACTTTCTTTTGACTGAGAAGCTTTCTGCTACAAAAGAATTTGACCTAATACTAAAAACATTTCAATGCTGCGGCAGAATGGAATTTGTAGATGCACCTATTAGATATTGAGCTTCAAGAATCATGAGTATATACAGTTGAGATGCTAACTAGTGTTGTCTGAACTCTAAAGAGGAAAATGCACCGGTTTCGCATCAGCTAGTAGCATACTCTAAATGATATCCCAACCTGCTCTCCATGTTTTCAATCTTTTTCATATCCCTCAAGAACCATGAGAACTTCGATTGTCGTCGAAATCGGATGGACTGCTTCCGTGCCGACTACCGGAAGGACTGCCACTGCGTCGTTGTGCAGACCGGTGATGGCTACTTCCTTGGTTTTTTCTGGGACAGCTACTACCTTTTGAAGAATCAGTGCAGATTGTTTTGCATGTGAAGTGGTGGCGTACGTGAACTTGATGACTTTTTGTCTCAGTCGAACAACTGCCTCTTACGATCACCAACAACACAACTTCCTTATCTCGGGTGTCTTCCGACCACCAGCTCTGTGGGACACCATTGACAAATTCTTCTGAGGTATGAAATTCCTGGTGGCGTACTAGAATATCTGCAACTTGGTCAGGTTTTATGACCCCAGATGCTGGGATGACCTAGACCACAAATGGAAGAGACTTAGAAAGGGTATAAACCACCTCAATATTATCAGGAAAATGTCAATGATATCCAGCAGTAGAAAATGGAAAAAAAGATTTATATTACTACAGAAAAGAATGTAGATTGCGACTAATAGTAATGCGTGGATCCCTTCCTTAATACTTCCTATTCCAAGTATCCACATACATCAGTATTCAATATCAACCTAAACTTGTCCTCTTATATAGCAACACTCCAACAAAATTACATCTCTATTACTGTATCAATTATATTCAATTCTACATCCATCCCAGATTAATTGTCCGCGTTTATCTTTACCCATTTTAAGAAAGTAATGAGATTAAGTCTATTAATATTTAGCATAAATGCAGTAAAGTTACCTCAAGCCAACGAGGAAAACTGAAGGAGCTTCTCGGATGATAATCCAGATCTTGTTCATCCTCCTTGACGGTAGTCTGTCCTTCACATAGAATGTGAAATATAGCCTTGTCTGTCCCGCTCTTGTTCGTGATTTTTAAACTGCACGTGTCCTGGCTTTGAAGGATTATTCGGTTGGTACTAACAGCTGTATTCGGAACATAACATAGCTCATCCCACAATGACCTTATTTCATCGTTTGAGTTGATGATTTTCCCCAACTCTTGCCTCCTTACCGATCTGTCAACATGAGCAATTTCAACATTGAATTTGCACCGGACAGGCTTATGATCACTTTCTACCACATCCATGCAAGCCTCGTACCTGCCAAAATAGAAAAACAGTTTAAAACAAACAAACAAAAAAATAAAATAGAGAAAGGCTTAAGAGGAACAAATCATCCATGAAACCTACTGTAATATTGAAGAGACTATAGGACAAACTAAACTGCACTCTAATGTCGGACATGACCGGTTATCTCGATATAGTATCCTATCACACCAGGCAGGAATGCGTTTCTTCTCCCCAGAATCATAGCCTGTAGAACAAAAACACAGTATCATTTACATTTTTAATATCCTAAGAACAAGTGTAACTTCTAAACTTACATTTATCCAACGAGAGATAATCTAACATTGTATTATACCTCCTAAACCAGGTTTCCCAAGATCGAACTTGTAAGTAGGAGGAAATCTAATGAGGGCTTCCCTCATTCCTTGAAAAACTTTACCAGCTTTCATTTCTGCTCTTAGCTGATCCCTTTCTCGAAGCCAGTCAAAACTTCTTTGAGAAACAAGATCTCTTGCTTCATCATAAGATATTCCAAAAAGTCGATAATTGAAATCACCACAAAAGATAACTATATCTGCTTCAGCTAAATCGGGCTTTCCTTCATCAGGATTGATCTCCACAGCCTGTCAAAGTAAAAGACAGTGTAGCTCAACCCATAATTTAAAATGGATAAAGAAGTCTATCAACTTCAGTTCAATGATGAATATGCATACGTTTGTACCACCGCGAAGCCCTTGAGCGGCAGATGAGACACCAGCTGCAAGACAGAGGATCCATGGCAAGCCAGAAGAATAAAGCAGCCAAAATAAATATGTGGAGAAGGCAAAAGAGCAAGACAAAAACAGGTATCGCATTATACCAGAAGCATTGTGAAGGAGGTTAGAGGACCGGCTGAAGACCATTGTTCGATATATATGATTAAAATCAGCATTGCGACGATTGACTGCTTCCAGATGAGCAGCAAAGTGACAGTTCACAAAACACATTATCCGATCATACACTCTCAACCTCAAACCAACACCACCCTGCTTATTAGATAAATGGGGCAATGTAAATCATACTCAAGAAGAAAGAAGAATTAAAAACATAGTAAAATGATTAATCAATCATGAAACCGGATTGGAATTTGAGACGCGACAAGAACAAATCCACTCTTATTACAAATCTAAACAATAAACAGTCAAATAACTGCCAGAAAAATATAAATCCATCATCTGGAGTTATGTGAATGCTTCCAGGACCACATAAACTTCTTAAAGTACCTAATTGTGCAATCAATTATAAAGAAACATAAAGGGCTGGATTGAAGATGGGATATGTAGAATTTCAACTCAGTGACAAGCTATTTTATAGAAATGAAACCCAAAATCACTCAACTTGTGCACCATAGGTTCTAGACAAAAGTACATATCCTTATAACATAACTTCCTAACCTTGCTGGGACTGAGACCATAGTTTCTTACTAAAATACACTTTTGGTCAATGTCTGTCACAACCCCTAAATCTAAGTGCAATAGCATCTTCGAACCTTGACCAGACTGCAGAATAAGATTGAAAATTAGAATTAACTCAGTTTCATGCTATCCTTCATTTAAAAGTTTGAGCTTTAGATGTGAACAAACAAAATAGCCACATTTATGGCAGGCAAACGTACAGCTATGATGATATTTGTTGACTGCAGAGCAAGCTTTTCTCAACACTAGGTAACAAAGAATCAATATGATTTCTCTAAAGTCCTCCAAAACAGTTAGCAGATAGTAAGAAGAATGAAGGTATAAAGAAGCAAAAAAGTAGAGCTGCAAAAGAACCAGCCAAGCTATATGCATTTTTATAATAGAACTCCATCAGGAATTAAATGAACAAAGCTAATAAATAGTCAACGCAGGCCTTTCATTTTCTTCAATGAGAAAGTAACTCAATTTCATGTATGAATTTTGGAATCTGTGAACAAAAACATACATACCTTATTACCAATTGCTCGACCTAAACCACATGCAACAGCTCCAGCATCAAGGTCCCCCACGTATGTTCTAAGACTCTTCCGTACCCTGGATGATGAATATCAACCATAGCACAACAGATGAAGAAGTGTAAATAGCTAGCATCTCATGGGAGATTTATTATGCAGGAAAACAATGACTTCCAAAACTAGTTAAGAAGAACTGCAGAAGTGAGAGGCTTATTGTTTGTGTAGTAAGCGTTTTTAGTACCCGGCATAAAAGTGAAATTAGACTAGGATCTTTCCATGATAAGTACTTACCAGATAGCAATGAGCAAGCCTGCCAACTGCCTAGATCCTACACGTTCAAAAGTATCAACTTCATCCAATGCCTTTCCGATTGCGTCCTGCCACCATTGCCCAATAGAACTCCCTTCAAGTCCTACCTACATTTGACTCAGGATGTGAATAGAATAAAAAATCTGGTAAACAACGTTGCAGAGAGGGGAATGAAGAGAGAAGAAGAGAGATTCAATTGTATTCTTTTTCAGTTCCATAACATTACTATAAGGAAGTTATCATAAACCAGAATTATGCCAATTTATGTTGGCAAAAACTTCAGATGTCATGCCACTCCTATTTGTTTCTAACCAAAAACCTAGACAAATCAATACAACTGAAGCTTCGAAATTTCTTCTTTCAACAGTAATAAATTTGTTACCTGAATATTTGTAATATGAAATGTTACAATAACTCCTAAAACAATAGAAAATTGAAGCGAGCTTGCTATAAAGTTCTCACCGTAATTTGAAAAATCTATGAGCTAATACTGAATTTTGTGAATAGATCAAGTTTTATGAAAACAAATTGAATTCAGATTTCATGTTTTTAATGGGACGATAAAGTATAAAGAATCACACATCAAGACTCAACTGAAATTGGATTCATGCCAAAATTAAAAATTGTTATATCAGTTAAAGAATAATATTAAGAACAATGTGGTAAACATGACACTTAATGCAGATAATTTTAACCAAAGAGTTGTTCATCTTTTACATATCAAGCAAGGTTTCAAGAATCCCAAAGAATTTCCTGCTGATAACAAACTAGTCAATCTAGTTAAAAATGTTCAACTGACTCAAGTTATTAATTGCTTCTGGATTTTTCCTTTTTCGTTGCAACTAAAAAATGACCTGATTATTTGACCACAGATGTAAATGAATTAAGATTCTTTTGATAGAGAATTTCAACAAGTGTAATTTTAGTCTGTAGAATCTCACAGTTTCTTTAGCTGCAGACATGGCAAGAAAGCCTGCCCCCATTTCCACTTCTTGCAACCCAACAACAAGAATGTCAACATCTGATAATGCAGAACCCACCCACGACATAAGCGCATCCTGAGAAGATTTTCCTTGACCGACGTTCCAGGTTCCAACTAAAATTTTAATATTTTCTTTTCTTGTATAAATTAGTTCTTTCTTGGCCAATTCTGATCGTATAATCTGATCAATAGGGCCAGGAGATGCAATGGTCCATCCACGTATACCACCATGGGTAGCCAAGCTAAAAACATAACCATTTCCAGCTACCAGTTTTATAACAGGGCCATTATGAGCAACCCAACCTGCAATCAGTTTTCCCTCAAGATCCAGCACCTGAACCATACCACTCACGTAGCCAACCCATATACGTGACCCACAAGTGCAAAAGCATAGTACTGCACAAGGATGATGATGGAAATCTTGCAAACGAACACCATTTCCATCCCACTGCACAATTAAGCCATTTGAACATCCACTATAAACCATTCCATCAGTGGCAAGCACTAGCGCTTCTGTTTTTTTAGCATCGTCCACAGAGCTCTTTGTTGCAGCTCGACGAACAGCACCTGCAGCTCCCTTAATAGCATTACGTGACCGTTGCAAAAAGCTTCCTTGGGATTTTTCCTTTTTTGATTTGGAAACAAACTTCACATTCATCTCATCTTCAACTGCCTGGTCTTGCACTGATGGCATATCGACTCTATTCTCAATATGACCATCTACATTATAGACTTTCAAAAGTTCCCTGGTACGAGCATCCCTGCAGTTCACCAACTATCAGGATAATTAGGACTGTCAAATTAATTTGAAATTTCTCTCACAATCCACATGCGACAAGGCAACTAGATTTTTATGCTTCATATTCTTAAGCTTACATTTGAAATGGTAAACCAAATATTGAAAAAGAAAATCATCATAAATTTTTGATAAGATGGATTAACTGTTAATGTTGTCAACCATATACTAACACATCAATTTGTGGAAAATGTGTAAAGTGTTTATGTACCACAGCGAGAAGGATAAGGATGAAGATGCCCAAACTTTAGCTCTAACATTATCAGTCAACAAATTCTTAACATCTTGAGAAGATATATTACAGACACCATTCACGGTTACTTGACTCCTGAGGTCAATGAATGACCTCTCCACTAGTAAAGCAGCCATGTGCCTTTCCTCTGGTGATAGAGAGAGAGATTTTTCAATAGCTTCCCATGGCCAGACCTTGATAACACCACCATCAGAACCTGACCATAAATCACCTGAATTCAAGCAATACAAATTTAAAATTGCTTAGGATTAATTTGAACTAGTGATGTAAAAAAGTTTTTACAAGACATCCATTATTATTTTATGCACATTTGTTGTAGTCATACCAAAATAATAGAAGAAAAATAACATAAATAAAATAAAAAATAAAAAACAGGTAAACTACTGCCTAATACAATATCATTATACAGAGAAAATGACAATTTGGCAGCATAGACTGTTTTAAGATTGTTTTGTGGATGGAGCTAACAGGATGTGATCCAGCACAACCCATATTCGTAGGTTCTAATATAGATGTGGCAGATAGAGCTTCAACTCTTAACATGCTTGTGATACCAATAAATAGAAACAGGAAGTTATGTAGAAATAATTTGATAACGCGACAACTTATGGAACTATAGGAGTCCAATATAACAAATAAATTTGACGGAGAATATATATATTCAAAAAGGTACTTTCCCCTGTTTGGTTTTGCGAAATTTGATAAGATTTATGCATTATATAATCATCTGCTAGACTACAATTATACTCCCTCCGTTCCGTGTTAAACGTCCTAATTTCCTTTTTAGGATGTTCCACAATAAATGTCCTATTTCTACATTAATAATTATTTTTATCTTATTTTTCTACTTATACCCTCATAATCTTTTTAGTCAACTTTTGTTGAAACTTAAGAAATGATAAAAGGTTTACATTGGGAAGTGATGTATTGTTATACTACTTTCTCTCTCATATTATCATTATAACATCTCTTCTATTTAATGTGAGAATAACAACAAAAATGATAAAGTAGCTAGAAATTAATACCAACAAAGGTAGACGGTTTGCATGCATGGAGATATGCATGTAATTAGTGGGTGGGTTTGGAGAGAGAAATATACTTATTGGAATGTGAGAATAACAATAAAAAAAATTAGAAAAATGATTCATGTGGGAACTAACAAAGAATAATTAATGTTGGGTGTTAGAATATAGGATCACACACACGCACACAAACGATAGAGAATTAAGAATAACATAAGAGATTTACGTGTTTCCCCAATTTGGGTACTCCACACGCGGCTTGTTGTTTATTGATGATTCCTTGGTTTTCATAGGGATTTACAATAGTTAGTATTTATATCTACTAATCATATTCCAACCTTACTTCACATTATGATCAATTACCCATAATGACCTTTCCAAAATCAACAACCCAGAAAATCTTTGTCCGCCGATCGGTGCAGCCCGCGCCGCTCACAGGCACAACATGGCGCGCCCCGCGCTACCTAGGCAGTAACATCACCAGCACTGGCGCGCCCCGCGCCACTTCAAGCCTTCACCCAGCGAGCCCCGCGGTACCATAGCAGAAACTCCTGTACCGTATCGCGGGGGCGCGGGGGGGCGGGGGGGGGGGGCTTCTAGTGTATCGCTTCGCTCCGCTCGAAACCTTCAGCCAGAGCTACGCTCCGCTATGCTCCGCACTAGCCTTTTCCACTGGCTTCTATATTATGAGTCACAAGTTTCCAACATTGGGGTATAAAAAAGTGAATGAATACTTCAATTAAAAAGTAATTTAGAAGGACAATTTAGGTAAAAAATATATATTATTAATTAGCGTGCCGAAATCAATTAGGAAGTTTAATACGGGACGGAGGGAGTAATAAATTACAGCATGAGGAATTTTCCACCAAGGACCACAGCAGTTTCTTCTTAGTAGTCTGCTTCTACAGAAATTTAGAACCAGAGGAACTGAAATTGCAGTGATGTTCAACAATTTGTTAGGATAAGGTCTTGAGTTCATTTCCAGACCATTTGCTAGAAATAAATTTACACCCAACTATGCCTTCCATTTGGCAGATAGCCAACTGCTGAGGAGCCAAGAGGAAGAGGGTAAACAATGGAAATGCCATTAGTTCAGTTTGTGTAATCAACACGGGAATGCGATGTATACTAAATAGGCTAAAATGTGGTAAGCTATGGGTAGTTTTATATGGATGTTTAAATTTGGGAATTCTCTTGAAATCTAAATGCAATAAAACTTAATTTTGGAAAAGATTTGAAGTTGTATGAACAAGTTGTTTGTCCTACAAAGTATTTAGTACAAATGTGATATTTGAAAATCTAATACTAAAAGTTAAAATATTGATATTTATGCAACTTAAAGTTAAAAAACAAAGAAATGTTTGGATACACAATATATAAAGAAATGGTAACCATGTTTGGATATACAAATACTAATAGCCGGTTTGCTCTTGTAACTCTGATTACAAACCTTTGGGCAGAAACCTTCAATCCAAACAGATTTCAGATAACTAGGGATTATATTGGCTGACGCTATATATCTTTCTAATTTCATGGACAAATAATATGCGTTTTCCTCGGTTCATATAAAGAAAGTAAATTTCCCTTAATTAAACTGATATCAAGTAAAATTATATGAAAAACTAATTGGTTATGGAATTTTTTCCCTATTTTTTTCTATGTTTTCATATTCCTTTCTAATTGATTGCCATTTTGGAGAATAAATTTACCATAAGAAGAAATCACCATAGAAGAAACAGGACCGCGATGAGCCTGCCACGACAGCCTTTCCTCGAAAGGAGTATCACCCATGGCCTCATCCATCTTCCAAGACTTAATCTTTCCATCTTTGTGCCCACTCCAAACCAATTTACTCCCACGATCAATCATCAAACACATAGCGGGCGAAGTGGTGACAGATTCATAAAACGGCGACGCATCCTCATCCCCTCTCCGAGCCCTACCCCCAACTCCAATCCCTGGTTCATACGCATCCTTTAAGTTCCATACCCGAACCCCAGACTCCTGACCCGCCCACAGCTGCGTCTCCGTACATGAAATAGTCCTCAAAAATGTCCCCACCTGAGTCTCCCTAAGCGGGTGCGGCCTCAGCTCAATGTACGGTGGACGGTTCGGGTGGACGGCGGCGCGCCTCGGGGCCTTAAAAATCTCAGGCGCGTTACTATCATTTCCCATAAACTCTGGTAAGAATTGTCCATCCTCCAGGGAGTACTCATAGTGCCCGCTGCCGCCAATGACGGTGGCGGAGGGGTCTCCTCCTTCAATTGTGGTGGCGTAAGGGTAGAAATCATCGTCTGAATCAGAGAATCCGTCGACTTTGTTAGGGATTGCGGTGTCGTCTTGGGATTGCTTGGGGAATTGAGGGGTGTGCCGCTTGATGTGGGTGCCGGTGTTTGTGCGGAGCTGGTGGCTATAGGATTGGACGCCCTTATTGCAGGGCGGTGGCGCGTTTTCCAACGCAGCGAGTGCGTTTTTGTCATCGTCCCCTAATCGTTGGTCTCCCATGGCGAAAGAGAGAGAATGGATGCTGAGAATGAAGAGAAGGGGAAAATGTGTGGAGGAGGAGAGAGAAAGAGAGAAGTGCGGGAGGAAGGCGAAGCTTGCTGATGGTGTACGGACAGGAATTTTTTCGCCATTTTTGTAATGCAGCCGTCGCGCCAGATCCGCCATTGTAGAGTTTGTTCGTTACCTGTTAGTTAACTAGTCCTTCAGTCCCAAATAATTGTACAACAAGTCTAGGGACATTGGTTTTGTAAAATTCTAGGGACATTTTTTTTTTTTTGGTTTTTTTTATTAACTCTTAAAACAGTATTTTAGGTCTAATTTTGTTATATATAAAAAACACATTATACATTTTTTAATAGTTAATAAAAAATTAAAAAAAAATATCGCTAGAACAATGCATTTTCTAAGTGCATGTTATAAATATGTTAATTGATGTTTTAGTTATTATATTACGCATCAATTTTTATTATGATTATTAATTTTTTTTATTACTAATATATTATTATACTCAAAAAAATTATAAACTAGTCTGATTGTGTCATGATATTTCACCTATTGGGCCGAATGGATTGAGCCTATTTATTTGGTTAGTTCATTGGGTCATCATTAATGGATCCTAAAGTTATTGGGCCTAGTCATTGTATGAACGCTCAATGCACACACTACAAAAAAAAGGTCAATGCCGACGACATCATTGTCGACGGATAATTTACCGTCGCCAATGACATCATTGACGACGGGTATGCCGCCGCCTATGATCCCCGTCGCCTATGACCTTTTGCCAGCTATCCTACATTGGTGGTTGACGGTTCGCCGTCGGTAATAACTTGAGTGCCGTCGGTAATGGAAAAGATTTGGCCCCAGGTTTTTTGCGGTGGAGGGAAAAGGCAATGGCGACGGTAAGTAGTGATATAGGCGACGGGCCTAGCAGTCGAGAATAGGTCAATATCGACGGCACTACTAGCGACGGCTCAGCCGTCGAGAATGAGTCTTACATTAAAACCCTTGTTCCGACGGCAACGACTCTTCTTTTTTCCCCTCTCTTCTGAATGTCGTTTTTCCCTCTCAATTCTTTATTCCAAGTGACCCATTTGCTCAATTAGTACGCATTTCGCCTAATAAATCATCACAATTTGCCGCATTAGGAGATTATAGTTCGCCCATATCATCCCAATCAGTTGAAACAACTGTTGCGCCTCTCCCTGCGGTGGCACCGGCACCTAATACTCCGGCCGACTGAAACTCCCTCTGTGCTGCCTTGTCCTTCTTTACTCTTTGTTTTCCCCAAATTACAAGGTATGATATATATCCTCTATTTTTTATTTTACCTTTTTTGAATGTGTATATATGTTCAGAAGGTGTATATATGTTCAGACTTTATATGTTCAGAAGGTGTATATATGTTCACTTCTCACAGTCAAATGACCTAACATAAGAAAATGCTGGATTAATTATTGGACAGAGGAAAGTGCTGATATACATGAACATAAATGCATAATAAGTTCAGTGGGTATAGTTTTTGAAATGGATTTTTTAACAAGTGGGTAAATGCTATTTGGCACCTAAAACCTTACCAGATTAATCCGACTATTGTATTTCATTTCCCGATATGAAAAGGATAAATTACCCAAAAAAAGAATTATCTAGTCTTCACTATTATGTTTGGCCAGGTGCAAATCTGATTTTCTTATTTGATCTTAGAATACTCTAAATTGAATAATCATACTTATCAAAAACAAAATGTTAGAATACTCTAAATATATACCCAAGTCTCCTTGTAGTATCCTGCATATAGGGAATAGACTCGTTGAGAATAGCATACCATAAATTAGTGACTAATAGTTTTATGTATTATTTAATATATAGTATTGTTATCTAGTGAAGTAGATCTTTCGGAAACATGAGTAATCTGGCATGTGAGAATTATTAACTTCTGAACCTCGAGACTCTTTGCCAGTCGAACTCCTGTCAGCACTGCTTCATACTCTGCCTCGTTGTTCGTTGCCCTGAACCAAAATCTGATGGCCTACTGCACTTTGAATCCCTCCGGACTTGTCAAGATAATCCCTGCTCCACTGACGTCCGAAGTAGAAGACCCATCTGCATACAGCGTCCACAAACTCTGACTGTGTTGAAGAACTGTAACTATTCGGTCAGACACTTCAACTTCTGACAACTCTGCATCTGCTTCCGAGAACGAACACTCCACCATGAAATCAGCCAAAGCATGACCATTGATAGTAGTTCGGGGATGATACTCAATGAAGAATTGAGATAATTCCATTGTCCAAGCAGCTAATCTCCCCGATACTTCAGGTTTGGTCATCACCTTCTTCAGTGGCTGATCCGTGTAAACCACCAAGAGCCGACCTTGAAAATATTGCTGAAGCTTTTCGACTAGCTATCATTAAAGCAAAGGCAAATTTCTCAATATTCGGGTACCTGGTTTCAGCATCCCTTAGGACATGACTGACGTAATAAATTGGATGTTGCTTTCCCCCCCACTTCTCGAACCAAAACTGCTCCCACTGCCAACAAATTAGCTGTCAGATACAAGTATTGTGTCTCAGCAGGAACTGACTTTACCAGCAAAGGTGCCGAAGACAAATACGTCTTTATTCCCTGGAAGGCGTCTTCACACTCCGAAGTCCACTGGAACGTCTTTGTATTCTTCGGTCCCTTCAACGTGTCAAAGAATGACAAACATCTTTCTGTCAATTTGGACATCATCCCCGTCAGAAGTTGAATATATTTAAATGACTGAGGAGTCTTCATGTTTATAATAGCCTGGATCTTCTCTGGATTGGCTTCGATACCCTCTAACTGACCAGATAGCCCAGGAACTTCCCTAGCACCGAGCCCGAAGGTGCATTTAGTGGGATTTAACCTTAAGTTGTGATGACGAACCGTCTGAAAGCATTCTTCCAGATCATCCAAGTGCTTCTGAATGATCATGCTCTTCACTATCATGTCATCCACATATACCTCCATATTTCTCCATAACTGCTTCTGGAAGACGAAATTCATCATTCTCTGATAGGTGGCTCCAGCATTTATCAAGCCCAAACGCCATCTTCTTATAAGCATACACCGTCTTCGGAATATCTTCTTTACTCATAGAGATCTGACTGATAACCTGAAAAAGCATCCATAAAGCTTAGTAGTGCATACCCCGAAGTTGCATCAATAAGTTGATCGATGTGAGGAAGAGGATAGAAGTCCTTCGGGCAAGCTTTATTTAGGTCTGTATAGTCAATGTACACTCACCACTTCCCATTCTGCTTCTGGACCAGCACCACATTAGCCATCCATTCCGGATAATCTATCTCAAAGATGAAATCAGCAGCTATCAACTTTGCGATCTCTTCATCAAT
The DNA here is from genome assembly GCA_020205505.1 of Panax japonicus. Taxonomy (NCBI): domain Eukaryota; kingdom Viridiplantae; phylum Streptophyta; class Magnoliopsida; order Apiales; family Araliaceae; genus Panax; species Panax japonicus. The sequence continues at coordinate 46,292,933 of CM035103.1, forward strand.
GATCCGTTGTCTTTCTGGTGCGAAGATCTGCCTCTTCTGTCGAACTGTCTTCTTTGAGGGATCCACTTCCAGCCTATGCTCTGCTATCTTCCAGCTCACTCTGAGCATATCCTTCGGCTCCCAAGCGAAGATGTCTTCATAACAGCGAAGAAGTTCCATAAGGTTCGTCCGGAGAGGTTCCGGCAGACCCAAACCTATCATCGCTGTTTTGTCTTTCTTACCAAGAACCAGCTCGATCTCCTCCGTTTCTCCTGTTGGCATGACTAATGGCTCCGAACTTCTTTCGGTAAATAGCTCAATCTCTATCGCCATAGTCTGTGTTTGCTTGTTCATCCCTACTCTCGAGGCAATTACGGTATTCCGATAGCATCGTCTGGCCAGATCCAAGTCCCCTGTTACCTCTCCAACTCCACGTGCCGTTGGGAACTTGATCTTAAAATGAGGAATGGAAGTCACAGCTTGTAGGGCTGTCAGAGTAGGTCTACCCAGTATGGCGTTGTAGGCCGAATCTATATGCAAAACATAAAATTTACATGTTATTTCTACCTATCGAGGAGTTGTGCCGAAGATTACAGGTAGTTCAATAGTGTCTGCAACTTTGACCGGATCGTTGCTAAAACCATACAAGGGGTCCTCCTGCCCAACCTCCATCTTTTGCCCATCAAGATGCATCCTCTGATAAGCATGGGCATACAGAATGTCAATAGAAGAACCGTTATCGATCATCATCCACTTCATATCTACCGAACCCACTTGTGCAGTTATCACCAATGCTCTTCATGGGGTTCGATGGGCTCCGAAGGATAATCTGCATCAGTGAAGGATATAACTGTCCCTGAAAATGGTATGTCAGTCTTTGGGAGAACACCCACCATGGACATGACCGAATCCAGATACCCCCTCATCTTCTTCCCTACCAATTTACCTGTTGTCCCACTGGTAATTACATCAACGACGTGTCTTGGCGGCTGATTTGGAATAGGTTGTACAGGTGGAACCGGTTAAACCACTTGAATAGTACGGTCATCATTCTGCTGTTCTTGCTGATGATCCCTTCCGGCCACATATTGAACTAACACACCACTCTGAACCTTCCTCTCCACAAAGTCCTTCAGACTACAATATTCATTTGTATCGTGACCTATGGCTTGATGATAGCCATAAAACTTTCGAGCGTTGCCCTGTTCGGGCTTAATGTTGTCACGAGGTGGTTCAAAGTACGGCTAATTCCTGATCTGATCCAATATTACCGACCTATCTGTATTCAACTCCTTAACCAGAAAATCCACACATTCCGACTGTGAGGAGACCTCTTTCTCTGGGGATATCCTCTTCTTATGAGTAGATCGACCTCTTACATCAGAACCCATTGCTCTCGATGGACTTTTGGACCTTCTTCGACATGTGGCCCTGTCATCACGGCAAGAATACTCAGGTCGATGCACCTTCTTTGTAGTCTCTGGAATACGTTCTCTAGACCTACTTTTGCGCCTACTGTCACCGTGTTCCCGAGAACCAATAATATAAAGTGCTTGATCTCTTTCTGTCTTGAGGACGGCCTCGAGATAGATGACCAGAGTGCACAAGTTCTTTCCCTTCTCTCTGTTGCACATCTCTGAGCTTGCTACGTCTTTTCGACTGCACATAAGTGGACGCCTCGTCCTTCAACTCTGCCATCTGAAGCATCTGTTCGGCTATATCCTCCCTCTGCTTTAGAAGAACTTCCAAAGATTTATCTGCTTCATTTGCCATATTCGCCAACTTGGCAGCTTTATCATCCCGACCACTTCGGTGATGGGTTTTAGGCGGTGTACCTTCTACTCACCTTCGGCTATGATCACGCTCCTTGTCAGCAGCAAAGACCAACCTCCTTCTGGATTCACCTATGGGCTCTCGAACGAGAACCCCCTGAATCATGCTTGGAAGCTTGTACTGTCATGAACCCTCTTTGAGGGACCCAAACGATCCCTGACAGAAACACGTTGTATGGAAGAGCTTACAGCCATCGGTTGTCCCTCCGGTGTAACAGTTCTACTCCTCACCATCTTTCGACGTAGAATAACTAAAAGCTTGTGATTGAAAACTCAAAAGCACTAGAACACAACCCTCCTTCTAGCGCCAATGTTAATGTCAAGATCTTCTACCACGTCCCAATCACGTAAGACGTTCTAATTCTGCACAATAAACACAGTCAACACCAAAAGTTTGACGGCTTCGACCGTCGGGGGATAGCTCAGGCGTGAGAGTCAGTATAGGCGATCACAAGGTTAACAATGGAGGATAAAAATATCTAGTATATTGAGAGAGATAAAATTATTATTTACATGTTCTTGGACGACTTCCTTGCTATCATATACTCTCCTAGCCCGGTTTATCATGCCACCCACTACCGTCAGACACAGTTCCCCAATCCTGATGGTTTCAACCGACTGCATGTAGCTCACCCACTATTTCCTGTCACTGTTCCCATCGCCTGGCCGACTATGAATCCCATCCACATTAATTCCTTGCAGACATCTCGGTCAATAGCTATCCTTTTTCATCATTACAAGTCAAAGATGAAGATATTTAAATATTTGATGGGTCAGCCCACTAATCCGACCCGATACTATAAGGACTTAACAAAGATAATACAATGACTAGGCCCAATAACTTTAGGATCCATTAATGATGACCCAATGGACTGAACCAAATAAATAGGCCCAATCTATTCGGCCCAATAGGTGAAATATCATGACCCAACATTGCCCTCAACTGATAAGTTCCTGGCTTTGGAACTTCAACGACTTCATACGGTCCTTCCCAGTTCGGCATCAGCTTTCCCAAGTTCTGAGGTGCAGATGCTTCGACTTCCCTGAGGACGAAATCTCCCACTTCAAATCTACGAAGCTTTACCCCTTTATTGTAGTGCATAGCTACTCTTCGCTGATAGGCTGCCAATCTGATCAAAGCTGTTTCCCTGACTTTTCCAGCAGATCCATGTTGACCTTCAACCCTTCATCATTATAGATCTCCTTAAACTGATTGACCCGAAGACTTGGAGATCCAATTTCAACTAGGACTAAGGCATCAATACCATAGGTCAGTCTGAAAGGTGAATCCCCTGTTGTAGTCCTCGGTGTAGTCCGATAAGCCCATATTACACTGAGAAGCTCCTCTGGCCATCTTCCTTTAGCTTCATTCAGTCTACGCTTGATCTTATTCAGCAGCTTTCTGTTGGTCACCTCGACCTGCCCGTTCTCCTGTGGATGAGCCACCAAAGTCCTCCTGTGCTGAACCCCAAGCTCCTTCATAAATCCTTCAAACTTTGATCCCACAAATTAGCGTCCGTTGTCCGATATCACCACCTTAGGAATTCTGAAACGAAACACTACTGACTCCTTAAACTTCAAGCATTCTTGTTCCGTTATCAACCTAAGTGGCTCCGCTTCTACCCATTTGGCAATAGCGACTATAACAAAACTTACCTGACCTTTAGCTTTTGTTGTTCTTAACTGTCCTACGATCTGCTTGCTTATTGATTAACAATTTAAGTTAAGTTCAAAGAAGCTTGTACATTTTTTAACTTGATTGATGCTGAATTATTGACAAGAAAGTATTAACACAGAAGTCGTGATAAATAAAGTTGACATTTCATTAATATTGAACGGTTTACATAAAAAGATACAAAATTTTTACACAAAACCTAAGTCTAAAAAGAAGTGATAAACTGCTTCAGGCATTATCCTCATCATCTAAAGAGTCCAGAAGAGCTGGATCTAATTGGGCTACAATCAGATTTTCTTTGCCACAACTTCGGCAAACTTCATAGCCTTCACCTTTAGAGTACATCTTCACAATTTCACTATTCAGCTCATCAGATTTTTGGTACTCCTCTTGGATCTGTTTCTGAAGCTCTTCAGTCAATGGAGGACCTAGCTCCTCCAAGGTTTGCAGCTTACTTTGAAGCTTGCGTCGTCTGACCAAGTGTTTTTCTTTATCGACTCGGGCCTTCATATGGACTTCATCGATTTGTTTTGCCAAGCTCAGATTAGCTGCGGCTAACTCCTCATTTCTAGTCCTCAGAACCTCGTTCTTATTAACCAAGTCAGCATTCATATTGGTCAGAGCTAGTTAACTGGTCTTAGTTGCCTTCAGCTCTTCCTTAGAGGTCTTCAGTTCTTCTTTGGTTTGAACTAAGTCCTTCCTGAAGGCATTCGTTGTTAAACTGTGCAATGTCCCGATCATGTCTTTCCTTCGCCAGGGAAGACTGCAGAATGGCGTTCTTTTTCTCGTAGCGTCTTCTGCGGCTTCGTCTTCAAGGTATTTGGGACGTAAACGCCTAAAGATAACATTTGCCTACATATGTTCAACATTATTCGATCAATTTCAAATAAATGAGCATGGAAATAAATAAAGAAGTTAAAAAGAAAATCATTTACCTTCGCTTGATAGCTCATGCCTTCGTCGATCAGATCCCGAATTGAGCTATTACCGAAGCGATGATCGTCAGTTTCCCGAACGAAAGCATTAAATAATTGAAAGTGGAAGTTGGCGTTGAATTGGGGCCATAAGGTTGGCGATGCCATAGCCTCGTTTTGAAACTCGTATGATGAGGGTCTTGAAGGAGAGAGCATGGGTTGATCATGAGTTGGTGACGGGTTGGTATAGATGTTTTCAAGAGATGGAGACTGATCAGGAATGGGCTCGCGTACTGGAGAGGGGGCAGATACTGAGCTCGGATGGCTATCAGATTGCTGTTTCCTTTTGCGGGTTAGTGTTGGAACGGGTTCAACTTGTTCTTCATCGTCAGAGACTTGAATCTCAACTGGAATTAGTGGGGAGAGATCGGTTGAGGAATGAGGCACTCAGAGCTCATCAACAGTCAGGGGGTGACTGTAGCTCTCAATTTTTTGACACGAAGGACTCGAGTCCGTTCGTCAAGAGGCATGTCAAGTAAACTCCCTCGGGTGGGTGCTAGGTTGGTGGTTGGTGCAAGTTCTTAGGACGGGTTCAAATTCTATTAGTGTTGGAATAGATCTGGCTTTTCGGATAGCTCTTTTCTTTCGGCGGGGTTAAAGGGATTCTTCCGGTGGAATGAGATCATCAGCTTCTGGATCGTTGGTTTGGGGTTCAGCGGTAGGTGTTGCATTGGTTAGGGTTGCCTTCAGGTGGAGCTTCCAATAGTGGAGTCTTAGCAGCTTCCGTAAATTTTCCAGCTAGAAAATCCTCCAAATCTCTCACATCTGAAGATGTTGGCTGAATCAAAGATACTGCAAAAAATAGAAAGCCATATATTAGAATTTGCATAACGTCAAACTTCAAGTAATTGTGTATCAAGATAGTTCAAAACTTACATTTGCTGTTATACAACCAGGCTTGCTTGGTAAGAAGTCCGTATTTCTACTCCTCATTCGGGAAATTATCAAAAAGCTCCACCATCTCATTCACACGTTCTTCGGGAATATCTCCGAAGTCGGCAGAAACTTTTTCATCGGTGGTCCAGTTCGGCAGGGATGCGATTTCTGGTCCCTTGATGAAAAACCATCCTTTGTGCCATCCTTTGTTGCTGGAAGGGGTGGAGACCAATGAACGCATATCAAACTTTTCACCTGTCTTCGGGGACTACTTGCTTATGGCTTTAAATCCCTTCTCTTGGGATTGACCGATCTTGTATACAGTGAAGAAGAATCGAGAGTGGGTTCGACTCCTACTTCGTGGCAGAAGGCGATGAAGGCTGGGATATGGATATAAGAGTTCGGAACTAGTTGGGCGAACCCTACGCCAATAAACCTTAGAAGGGTAACAAGGAAGATGTGCAAAGGGAATCGAACTCCCTTCTCAAGTAGAGTTACAGGAACAACCGTCCAACCTTCGGCCGTTGGTACATTCGCTCATCCGACCTCGTAACCCTCACCTGGTGGGTGTCAGGGATCTGATATGTAGTCTGAATCCTTTGTAACTCAATCTCTGTTATGTCAGAAGGGGTATTGGCATGAGAGTAACGCTCCTTATTCCTGAAGAATTCAGAGGGAGTAGGGAGGGGTTTTGAAGGTACCTTCTTGCTAGGAGTTGCAGCTTTAGGGTTTGAACTTGAAGTCGCTTTGTCAGGGTTTGGGTTAGGTGGAATGGTGGTAATCGGAGTCACGAGAATGGGTGAGCCTTACTCGGAGTCTTGGGGGGCCATTGATGGAAATTTACAGAGAATAAGAGAATTCGAGAGAGAGGAGAAGAGCTCAAACGTCTGAAATTTCAAATTGACAGGTAAAACTGTCACACTTGGGAAAAATTATCTTTTATACTGATGGTTACACGGTACACGAGGGCAGCACATTTATTTGACAGTCATAATGAATAATTTGAATGGGCAGCATCCGGGTTAAGTCTCAGGTATTCATCAGATTGGGCCTTTCAATTGAACTTCCGGTTTTACTTTGCCTTATTATTTTAATCCCTTACCGTTTGGGCCTTGATGACTTTTACTTTGGGCCTTTTTCGATCCTATTAAGTTCTTCATATCATGGACCCTTTATAGTTTTCTATTAAACATCTTGTTTAATAAAAAACTAGGGGACAATGTTGGGTTATGATATTTCACCTATTGGGCCGAATGGATTGGGCCTATTTATTTGGTTAGTCCATTGGGTCATCATTAATGGATCCTAAAGTTATTGGGCCTAATCATTGTATTATCTTTGTTAAGTCCTTATAGTATCGGGTCAGATCAGTGGGCTGACCCATCAAATATTTAAATATCTCCATCTTTGACTTGTAATGATGAAAAAGGATAGCTGTTGACCGAGATGTCTGCAAGGCATTAATGTGGATGAGATTCATAGTCGGCCGGTAATGGGAATAGTGACAGGAGATAGTGGGTGAGCTGCATGCAGTCGGCTGAACCATCAGGATTGGGGAACTGTGTCTGACGGTAGTGGGTGGCACGGTAAACTGGGCTAGAGAGTATATGATAGCAAGGAAGTCATCCAAGAACAGGTAATTGATAATTTTATCTCTCTCAATACACTAGATATTTTTATCCTCCATTGTTAACCTTGTGATCGCATGTACTGACTCTCACGCCTGAGCTATCCCCCGACAGTCGAAGCCGTCAAACTTTTGGTGTTGACTGTGTTTATTGTGCAGGATCAGAACGTCTTACGTGATTGGAACGTGGCAGAAGATCTTGGCGTTAACAAGTCTTTATTTAACATTTCATGCAAAAATTAAACTAGTCATTACTTAATATTTTATCCAAAAAATTGACGGAAGTATTGAATAAAATGACGTTTAACAACGGTCATGTCGCACGTGGGGTACCTATTTGTACTTTTACTCACAATTGGGGGTCAAAATACAAATAAATAAAATTCAAATACACTCATGTCTAATTTTCATATTTATAGAATTTTTTTATGTCATGTGAGTTCCTGTTGCTATTACGTAGAAGGTTAATTGATGTTTTGGTTATTGTATTAGCGATCAATTTTTATTTTTGTTACTAAATATTTTTTTTGTTAAAATGACATTACTAAAAAAATATTACAAACTACTCATTAGTTAACAATCCATCCAAAAATTGGCCAGAAGTGCTGAACTATGCATATCACGTGAGCCAAAAAAGCTCATATGTGAGTTAATTATTGGTGATATGACATGTTTTGTCATGTGTAATATCATGTGTATTGTTGCTGGCGGAGAAGAAATTAATGAACCATATATTCATGGCCAAGATGAATCACGACAAAATCGTACTATATTTTTTTTCTTTTTCTGATTTATGCGGTAATATCATGTGACACGTCATCAATAACTAACTCAAACGTCAATTAAGTAATGACAAGGTTATAACATTATTTTGAGTATAATAATATATATCTTTGTAACAAAAAAAGATTCACTAACCAAAATAAAAATAAACCCTTAGTACAACTGTACAATAACCAAAATATCAATTAATTTCCACATAACAGGCACCCACTTATCACATATTCAAGTAACCCACACGACAAGCTATTAAACGTTAGTCTATTCAACACAATCATCAATTTTGTGTACTGAATGTTAAGTAATAACTAGTTTATAACATTTTTTTAGTATAATAATATTTTTGTAACAAAAAAATTCAGTATCTAGAATAAAAATCAATCTCTAATACAATAACTAAAACATCAATTAACCATGTTACAAATTTTATTCTTTACATCTTTGTTGTTGAGCTTATGTACTGAAAAGTACAGTAACTTTGTGTCATTTTAAATATAAATATATTTGTAATTTTAAAGGGTATGAAAATAACCCATTTTAATTTTTAAATAAAGAGAATTGTGAATTATATTCCTGTATAAATATGTATATAGTTTCTCAAATATATGATCATCAGTAATAACTACATTCTCATAATTACAAAGAGATGTGAGTTATCCACGTAGAAAGATAATTTGGATGCTAATTAGTAAGTAGGAGGAAGAAATGATTTACATGTTCATGAAATTATAAGTTGAAATATAAAAAATGTATGACACCTTTGTTATCATTCTGTTTGTATCCAAATTTATTCAGAAGGCATAATACATATTTTGCCCATTAAATAGAATGACCTTATGTAGTAAGGTATAAACGAATCGAGTCGATTTAAGTATTGAGTTGTTCAGATTTGGTTCACAAAATTTATCGAGTATAAAATAAGGTTTGATTGAGGCTCATTTAGCTACCGAGTCAAGCACGATTCCAAATCAAGTCCGAGCAGTTTAAACTTTTCAAACGAATATGATCCGAGTATCAATAGAAAATTACAATTTAATGAAGTTCGAGTAATTTATCGAATATATTCCTTATACTGATTGCTTAAATAATAAAATTTGAAATTTAAAAGTTAAAATTTAAAAGTTCCAACAGTCAAAAACATGTTTTGACCATCATAACTATTTGACATTTGTATTGGCTTTATGCGTTAAAACTTATGATAGATGCAATATACTACAAACTCTTGTTTTTAATTTTAAAATCGTTATTAATTTATTAATCTTTTTTGAAGTAAATATGTGATATTTTTAAATTAAAATTAATATAAATTTAATCAATACATATTGTAGCTTATTTAGGAAAAAAAATACTATTACTTATAAAATTTATTATTTTTTTAATTCTTAGCAAAATTATTAAGTTTGAGAATGCATCAAATTGATTTATAAAAATTAATAATAATCTTATAATTTATAAAAGAGAGTATAATTTATCAATTACATTCCATTGGAAAGTGACTTTTATTTTATTTTAAATTTTAAGTAATTTATGGAGTGAGTATTGAATGGATTGTATCTGCAAATGTACATAAGATCAATATTAACATTTAAAAACTTAATTTGTGATATTTTCAAATTTGAAATTAATATGATTAATTTAATTTAAAATTTTAAAATAATAAAATTTTCAATTAACATTACTTTTATAATATTTATATTTATTTGGACATAAATTAAATAAATTTATATCAATTTTAAATTTGAATACTTTTGAAATTAATTTTTAAAAAATAAGTCAATATTAATTTTATAATTTGAAAATGAAATAGTAAAAAAGTTTTGCGATAATAATGTCAAGATGTGTATATTTGATGAGTTATCCACTTAAATGAGGGTGTGAAATGCCATTTTGTATATATAGATAATTGTCTTTTGACTCCCTCACTCTAGAGAGTAAAATCTATCTAATAAAATACAAATGATTTTGAATTTCCCGCTAACTCAATAAATCATCTGGGCCGTCCAAAGTTTGAGATAAATCCCACCGTTCATACATCTATCTAATAAAATACATCTAATAATCTAATAATCTATCTAATAAAATACAAATGACTTTAAATTTTCCGCTTACTCAATAAATTATTTTGGTCGTTCAATTGTACATACAGTGCCGGAGGCACGGGACCCAGCTAGTCTCTTATATAGAGATTAGAATATAAAGTTAAATAAGAATAAGAAAACTGTTGGATAATAATTTGTTGATATATTCTTCAAAATTGGGGATATAGAATTTGTTAAGGAAAATATTATGAATGCTCTAAATGAGTAATGTTATAGACATAAATTATATACAAAAAGTTGTGAACAAATTGTATAATAAAAATATTTTTTCCGTTTCAAAGTATAACGTAAAACATTTCCAACTTCAAAATTGATATGATTTTTTTAAAATTTTAGTCAATACAGTGATGGATATTATAAATTATCTAAAAAATTACTACTCATTATTAACTTTATTATTTAATAATTTTTAATGAATTATATCAATTTTAATTTGAAAAATATTTTAAATTGGCTTTCAAATTAATAACAATCTTATAATTTGAAATATAGGGAATATAAAAGTTAGAAAGTCGGACCTATAATTGGATGTATCATATTTTTTTGTTAGTATGCAATACATAAAATCTACTCATGGCACACATATAATTTGTGTACAAAGTATTATTGTAAGACATGTTGCCTTGCTCAACTCCTATTACAAATTTCTAGCGTTCAAGAAATTAATTTCTATAATTTCAATAATAATAATAATAATAATAGGACTATATATATTTACACAGTTGCATGTATAGTACACAATCACCTATGACGATGGTTTTTTTGGGTTATGGCGACGGTAAACTGTCGCCATAGATCAAAAAAACTATAACGATGGGTGAATTCGCTATAGTAAAAAAAATTGTTGTCATAGAAGACTGTGTACTATAGAGCTGTGTATATACATTTTTCTTCTAATATTAATAATAATAATAAAATGTCGGAAGTAATATTGCAACATCATTAATATTCTGGCACCACCCTTTCAGAATATCAATCTCAATTTACTTGCATAGCGATTAGGACTGAACAAAAAATGGGTATAATCAAATTACCGAATCGAACTGAAATAATTTAATTGATTTTTTTTGATAATTCGGTTATATCCGAAATTATTTACTGTTTAAGGTTTGTTAACGCCAAGTTTCGCCGGCACGTCCAATCACAAAATCCACGCGCTAGAACCTGTACAATAACAGATCACACAGAAGCTTGACGACTTGTGTCGCCGGGGGATAGCTCCGGTGTGAGAATAAGTACATGTCGTTATAAGGTTTAACAATGGAGGCTAAGTGTTTAGTGCTCAAAAGTATGTATTACATGTTAATTGTAACCCTGGCCTTGTATTTATAATGATCTCACCTCCTTAGAATTCTTCTCCCAGTCGGAATAGGACTCCTAGTCATGGTAGTTACCATAACTTGGGTCCAACACAATCTCCTTAAAAGATGCAAGTAGAATCCAATCTAATCACTACCTTTGGAGTTATCGTATTTAATTATAATTGGGATATCCAACTCTACACGTGGGGAGGCCCACTGTACAGGCCCAAACTAATCCCACCGTCAGGTCTGGGCTTCGGCCCAAAGGACTTGAAGACCCGACCCCGAACAGTACACAATGGGGCAAGGCTTCGGTCCCAGGGACTCGGATACCGAACCCGAAGACATCCACCAAGATAAAGGTCCGGCCCAGAAGGACTCGGACGCCGACCCGAACAACTTTAACTCTACTATGGGCTTCGGCCCAATGGACCCATACAACTCTTCTGATGTCGGGCCTTCAGTCCAAGTGGAGGTCGGTAAAATGTTCCCGAACATTTCCCCCCAGTCCCCGATTATAAGGTACTTATAATTGGAGACTTGAAAGGTTAGGTATTCGAAAGGTCACGACAGCTAATGATGAGCTGTTTGGGGAAGCCAAATGGCCTGTTCTTGATATTTGAAACGTTGCACGCCTTTTCATGCCTGGACCCACCTTAAGCATTTAATAGCCGCCATGGGGTTCCGTGCCGTACTCCTTATAAAAACCCCTATTCCCCCCTCCTTATCACTTTTACTGACTTTTCACTTTCAAACTCTCTGCTTTCAAATTTTCCGGCAAGGCGATTTCCAGCGAGATATTGTTCCTCTTCATTCATCTTTTTTCGGTCAACTTTGGTCACTCTACTCCTTTTGTACTTCATTTTTGTTTGTTCTTTCCCTAAAACTTTATATTTGTATCTCACTTTCCCTTCAATTTCATATTCAAATGGCCGATTCTTCCATCGCCCCCTCCTCAGACCGAGGTGGTTGGAGATTCGAAGGACACCGAAGAGGTTCCTCTCTAACCCCGATCAAAAAAGCCTCGACTGATGGAGGGTTCTGAACAGCATCCGGATCACCAGATTGTAGTCGTCAATCCGGTCCCCGCTCCCACTCCTTCTTCCGGCCCGAGCTCTTCCCAGGGGTCGCCAACCACTTGTTGGCCCAAGGGACCTTCAGAAGTGTTTCCATTCACCCTCTTCGATCACTTCAAACTCCCCGGTGACGACGAGCAGTTCAAGGATTACTCTTCTGAAGAGTTTCTTGTTGCCTACATCCGAGCTCAGACCCAGGTAATTCCAAGTGTCAATTTGCTTGTTGCTCCTAACTTATACTTTTACTGCAAGTGCTGATGTATGTATTTGTTACAGGCCAACGCTATACTTGCTCGAGCCATTACTCCTCTTGCCCGAACTACTAAAAAAGAAGTTCAGCTAAGGACGGATGTGCAGCTGCTTCGAGGCTGAGGTTCGGGGCCTGAACTCGGACCTGAAGAAAGAACGGGATCTCCACACCTGAGACCTGCAATAAGGAAGTCCCGAGCTGAACGTCGTGCCGAAGAGCTCAAGAAGAAGTATGCCACGCTTCTGGACAGAGAGGGATCATCTACTCAGGGAGGTCAAGGATCGGGAGAAGGCCGTTGACATTATCACCTCCAAGTTCTTCGAGATGCACGACAAGATGATGTTCTTGATCAAGGAAAACAACACTCTGACCGCCACTGTCAACGGCTTCCCCGAAGAGATCGTCGCGGCTCGGCAGCAAGCTGTTACTGAATACGAAGAGTTCGATGCTTTGAACGAGAAGGTCATGGCCTAGTTCGGTGATGGGTATGAAGCTTATCGCGAAAAGGCTCAGGCCAAATTGACTGCTACCGGGCTCGACGTCTGTGACAACCCGAGAAATTAGACAATTTATTAAAATCTTAAATGATCGATTTAAGGTCAAATAATAGACCTAGACAGAAAATAAGTGTTTGCGTTTGATATTATTGGGATGGAATTTTGAGGATTTCAAAATTCTATGAAGGATTTAGGTGAATTATTCAGGATTAAGAATTTATGTGATTAAGTTCTGTGAATATGGTTATGTATGTGTACTAAATGTGGTTAAGGGTCAAGGGTTGACTAGATAAATTATATATGTGTCAAACCATAATCATATTTTAAGAACGTCAACGTTCTGTTAGAAAATCCTAGCAATGGATAAGAAATCGTAGAAGTCGGTTCTGGAAACCCTAGTTTCAGTTCCGGAAGTCTGAAACCCTAATTCAGATATTAAAAACCCTAGATTAGGAATGCACTGATATGTATAGGGTTAAACGTCATTAATTATAAATTAATTAGGAAAAACCCTAATGAATTACTTGAAACCCGAATTGATTATTAGAAAGCCATAATACCCGATCTGGAAACCCTAATTTCAGATTTCGGTAACTTAAAACCCTAAATTGGGAACTTAATGGCGTAAGTGTAAATTAGGATTAATCTTAACAAAATGGTTACAAAACCCTAATTCTAAATTTGAAATCCTAATTACGGATTTGAAACCCTAATTTTATAATTAGGGAAAACGAAAGTGTTAATTTAATACTTTTAATGTTAATTAGAATATATTAATTCTAATTTTCAAGATAAGTAATTAGAAAACTCTAATCTAATTATGAATATTTAATTTCTAAATTAGAAAATTAATTTTCTATTAGAAACCCTAATTTAGGGTTATAAACCCTAATTCGTGATTTTGACTATAATTGCTTAATTGGCAAATTTAATTAGGAAATAATAATCCTAATTGGCAAGCTTAATTTATGATTAGGAAATTATAATATAATTATCAAATCCTAATTATAATTTAAAAATATTAAATTTCTATTTTTGAAACATAAATTAGAAAGTGAGGAATAATTTAAAATTTTTATAAGAACCTATATGGTTCGAAAATGTTAGCAATGTAAAGAATTAAATTTGAATATATATATATATATATATATATATATATATATATATATATATATATATATATATATATATATATTTGTTTATTATATAATAAACAAATAAAAGAAAGTTATTGTAACCTAATTTTATATATTAGGTATAAGAATTAACTAACTTAAGGGATAAATTTTATTATCTCGTGTTATCAAATATTTTAAAACCTAATTAAGACAAGTTTAATTGGGTTATGAAATTAAACATTTTAAATTCCAAATGGGATGGAATGGAAACCCTAAGAAACTAATTAGGATAAAATAAAATTTAGGTTTTGGGTCATATTAGTTTACATAGCCCAAATAATTAAATTGGAAGCCCAAAAGAATTAAATGAGTGACCCAAACCTAGCCCAATTGGTAAGGGGCATTGTGGTCATTTGATTAAGCATTATTTGGCATGAAAGAAAATCAAAAATTTAAGGAAATAGAGCATGGAAAATCCGGCCATATGGGGTTAGAATGGGAAAGAAAAATTTGTTTTTTTTTTGCAAGGTTGTCCCAAGTTTGTGGAGAAAACCTACCAAATCCTTACTAACTTTTCCAAGTGTCATATAGCAAGCTAAGCCAACACTTATGGTGAGTAAAGCAAGCAAACATGTGATAATTGGGTACATTGAAGACTTACAAAAGTTGCTAGCAAATAATCAAAAAGCTACACCTACTCTCATTTCTCATTCTAAGCTTCCATTTTGCTAAACAAACATAGTATAGAGAGAGAAAAACTCCTTTCCTCATTTTCGGCAGCCACTATAGTGGTAAAGGAGTGTTAAATTTCATGCATTCCCAAGTTCTTAATTATTTTGGCAAGAAGAGAAGATGTTCTAGAAGGAAGAAAGGTCTTCGGGTAAAGCGTTATAAATTGTGTTGCGGTAATCAACGGTTCAGGCAAGTTTCTTTTTACTAAACTCTAATAAGAGTGTTTTATTCAAGCTTATGGCTAATCATTGCTGATTGCCACGAAAATTGTACTCTATACATCTTGCATGTATAAGTTAGGTATGAAAGGCTGATCACATTCATTACCAGTTGGTTCAAAAATGTTTGTTCATGTTTAAAACTTGTTCAGTCAAAAGTTTGTTCGTGCTAGTTCTCAATTATATTGATGAATTATAGCCAGCTTATTATTCATACTCTTCAATCATGATATATCATTATATTATTGTATTTAAACTTACTGGGCAACTTTCATACTCATCCTTGCTATATCATGATAAAACATTGCAGATAGGGTGAATGCGTTCGGATACAGGAAAAGGTTAAGGCCAAGTTCAGCTTGGGATAAAATATGCGGCTATTATGTAATAGTATAGTTTGATAAAGGTGTTATATGTTAGAAAGTTATGAAATGTGTATTAAGTTAAGGTTACTCGACCTTGGGGATTATGTGTAAGTTTAATGTATAAACAATTTATGTTTATATCTTCCGCAAATAGTGATAGTAATAGTATACCGGATCCGAGGTGATTTGGAACCTGGATTCGGGGCTGCCACAGTTGGTATCAAAGCTGTTGGTTATGAAGCTTAGGTAGGAATACCTGAGACCAATAACCGCAGTGATTAGGATAAGACTAACTCAAATAGAGTTAGTTGGTCGGTAAGATTCAAAGACGAATCTCGGCGAGTGTAAAGCACAGAGTTCCCTAACTCTGATAATAAAGTTGAACAGTAATGGTGAATAGATCGAGTCTAAAAGACTGAAAGTGCAGGGATAGGAGATCATAAAACAAAACGATCATAGTGCATGGAATTGAATCGTAATATATACGATAAGATCACCCCATGATCTGATAAGGTTATGACAGCCAGAAAGAATCAATCTAATGATTGAAAAGTTTATAGCAAGATGTTGTGTATCAGTTGTACTATGAAATTGTACTATGAAAACTCATGAAAGAGTTATGGATTATGAATACGAATAGAATTCGTATTGAAAAAGGGGGTTAAATATTAGGTGGGGATTTCAATGAGGACTCATGTCGGCAACTGAGTTGTATGATTTCTTGTATGGGCGGGGAATTGTACTTGGTGTAAAAACTACTTAGTTGGTGGCATTGGTAACCATTGAAATGTTGTATCACGCTAGTTGTTATATATAGATAAATAGGTCATAGGTAGAGAATATATGATTAAGTACGAGTTCTTAGAACTCATACTTATGTGACATTCTTGACTCATAGTTATATGAAATGTTTATGAGCCCCTCAGCGAACGGACGCCAAAGGTCAAACTAGGGTAAGTTCTTAAACTCATATAATTGTGGCCAGGCTATGAACTCATAAGTGTGGTTTTATGAACTGGGTATAGTTGTGTGTGAATGAAGTGTTAAGGATAATAGGAATAGATAGAATGTTTAATCAAATGATTTGAAATATCAAAATTTATTTTTAATTATCACTCATGTACCATGTAACCTGGTGCAGAGATGATAAAAATGTGATAGAGTTGTAAATACAGGAATACTTAGTGTGAATTTGACCTTTGCGTGCGTTTTGAGTATCTTTGATAGATACCCGAGAAGTTTGAGTATCTTTGATAGATACCCGAGAAGTTTGAGTATCTTTGATAGATACCCGAGAAAATAAGTTCAAGATCTTGTGTGATCGCTCAGTATAAATGGTGTAAGGTGCACGGTGTAAGGTGTAAGGTGAATTTCAGGGAAGAAATTCTTATAAGGAGGGGTGAATGTGACAATCCGAGAAATTAGACAATTTATTAAAATCTTAAATGATTGATTTAAGGTCAAATAATAGACCTAGACAGAAAATAAGTGTATGCGTTTGATATTATTGGGATGGAATTTTGAGGAATTTCAAAATTCTATGAAGGATTTAGGTGACTTATTCAGGATTAAGGATTTATGTGATTAAGTTATGTGAATATGGTTATGTATGTGTACTAAATGTGGTTAAGGGTCAAGTGTTGACCAGATAAATTATATATGTGTCAAACCCTAATCATATTTTAAGAACAGTCAACGTTCTGTTAGAAAATCCTAGCAATGGATAAGAAATCGTAGAAGTCGGTTTCTGGAAACCCTAGTTTCAGTTCCGGGAGTCCGAAACCCTAATTCGGATATTAAAAACCCTAGATTAGGAATGCACTGATATGTATAGGGTTAAACGTCATTAATTATAAATTAATTAGGGTAAACCCTAATGAATTACTTGAAACCCGAATTGATTATTAGAAAGCCATAATACCCGATCTGGAAATCCTAATTTCAGATTTCGGTAATTTGAAACCCTAAATTGGGAACTTAATGGCGTAAGTGTAAATTAGGGTTAATCTTAACAAAATGGTTACAAAACCCTAATTCCAAATTTGAAATCCTAATTACGGATTTGAAACCCTAATTTTATAATTAGGAAAAATGAAAGTGTTAATTTAATATTTTTAATGTTAATTAGAATATATTAATTCTAATTTTCAAGATAAGTAATTAGAAAACTCTAATCTAATTACGAATATTTAATTTCTAAATTAGAAAATTAATTTTCTATTAGAAACCCTAATTTAGGGTTATAAACCCTAATTCGTGATTTTGACTATAATTGCTTAATTAGCAAATTTAATTAGGAAATAATAATCCTAATTGGCAAGCTTAATTTATGATTAGGAAATTATAATATAATTATCAAATCCTAATTATAATTTAGAAATATTAAATTTCTATTTTTGAAACATAAATTGGAAAGTGAGGAATAATTTAAATTTTTTATAAGAACCTATATGGTTCGAAAATGTTAGCAATGTAAAGAATTAAATGTGAATATATATATATATATATATATATATATATATATATATATATATATATATATATATATATATATATTTGTTTATTGTATAATAAACAAATAAAAGAAAGTTATTGTAACCTAATTTTATATATTAGGTATAAGAATTAACTAACTTAAGGGATAAATTTTATTATCTCGTGTTATCAAATATTTTAAAACCTAATTAAGACAAGTTTAATTGGGTTATGAAATTAAACATTTTAAATTCCAAATGGGATGGAATGGAAACCCTAAGAAACTAATTAGGATAAAATAAAATTTAGGTTTTGGGTCATGTTAGTTTACACTAGCCCAAATAATTAAATAGGAAGCCCAAAAGAATTAAATGAGTGACCCAAACCTAGCCCAATTGGTAAGGGGCATTGTGGTCATTTGATTAAGCATTATTTGGCATGAAAGAAAATCAAAAATTTAAGGAAATAGAGCATGGAAAATCCGGCCATATGGGGTTAGAATGGGAAAGAAAAATTTGTTTTTTTTTTGCAAAGTTGTCCAAGTTTTTGAAGAAAACCTACCAAATCCTTACTAACTTTTCCAAGTGTCATATAGCAAGCTAAGCCAACACTTATGGTGAGTAAAGCAAGCAAACATGTGATAATTGGGTACATTGAATACTTACAAAACTTGCTAGCAAATAATCAAAAAGCTACACCTACTCTCATTTCTCATTCTAAGTTTCCATTTTGCTAAACAAACAAAGTATAGAAAGAGAAAAACTCCTCTCCTCATTTTCAGCAGCCACTATAGTGGTAAAGGAGTGTTAAATTTCATGCATTCCCAAGTTCTTAATTATTTTGGCAAGAAGAGAAGATGTGCTAGAAGGAAGAAAGGTCTTCGAGTAAAGCGTTATAAATTGCGTTGCGGTAATCAACGGTTCAGGCAAGTTTCTGTTTACTAAACTCTAATAAGAGTGTTTTATTCAAGCTTATAGTTAATCATTGCTGATTGCCACGAAAATTGTACTCTATACATCTTGCATGTATAAGTTAGGTATGAAAGGCTGATCACATCATTACCAGTTGGTTCAAAAATGTTTGTTCATGTTTAAAACTTGTTCAGTCAAAAGTTTGTTCGTGCTAGTTCTCAATTATATTGATGAATTATAGCCAGCTTATTATTCATACTCTTCAATCATGATATATCGTTATATTATTGTATTTAAACTTGTTGGGCAACTTTCATGCTCATCCTTGCTATATCATGATAAAACATTGCAGATAAGATGAATGCGTTCGGATACAGGAAAAGGTTAAGGCCAAGTTCAGCTTGGGATAAAATATGCGGCTATTATGTAATAGTATAGTTTGATAAAGGTGTTATATGTTAGAAAATTATGAAATGTGTATTAAGTTAAGGTTACTCGACCTTGGGCATTATGTGTAAGTTTAATGTATAAACAATTTATGTTTATATCTTCCGCAAATAGTGATAGTAATAGTATACCGGATCCGAGGTGATTTGAAACCTGGATTCGGGGCTGCCACAACATCTCTATCCTTGATTCTTCTGATGAAGAGTCTGAAGCCGAAGATGACCCTCCTGCAGAATAGATATTTAGGACTTGTATATATTTGTTACTTTTTATTTGTACTTCGCCCAAATCGTAGGCGATCGGGTTTGTAAAAATTTCAAAGTATGAATGAGGTAGACTCTTTGCCCACAAATTTTTGTTATCAGTTTTATTCATGACTAATCTCGATCGGATATGTCTACTCAAACCTTTTGATCGGATTGTACTTAGAGTTTGTCTGAAATTGAAAAGTCTATCATTTTCACGATCAGTTATACCCGGGACTTATCTCGATCAGTGGTGTCTTTCCGAACCTCTTGATCGGATAGTGCCCGAGACCTATACTTTGAGAATTTATTGAACTCTCGGTCAGTTATGCTCGGGACTTATCTCGATCAGTAGTGTCCTTCCGAACCTCTTGATCGGATAGTGCCCGAAGCGTGTCTGTTCGAGTAGTAAGAAATATATGAGTATAGATGAAGTTAAACATGCAAAGAAAACTTTCATTTATTCCATTTGAACTGAAGCAGTTACATGGATAAAAGTAAGAACGATATAACTATTACTGGTAAAATTTTCTAAGTCTTCCATCATGCCATATATTCTTTACCTCCGAACCGTCCATTGCTCAAAGTCGGTATGTACCTGGCTTCGGACACCTCTACTACCTCATAAGGTCCCTCCCAGTTCGATATTAACTTGCATGTGTTCTGGGGGGTTGATGCCTCCGACTCCCGGAGGACCAGATCTCCTACTGTGAACCTCCTCATCTTCACCTTCTGATTGTAGTGTCGGGCTGTTCGCTGCTGATATATTGCCAACCTCATCATAGCTGAATCCCGAACTTCATCCAGCAAATCCAAATTCATTTTTAAGCCTTCATCATTGTATAGCTCTTTGTATTGGCTAACTCGAAGGGTGGGGGATCCGATCTCAATAGAAATGAGTGCATCGGTCCTGTATGCCATCCTGAATGGAGAGTCCCCAGTTGTAGTCCTTGGAGTAGTTTGATACGCCCATAAAACAAATAGTAGCTCTTCGGGCCGCCACCCCTTTAATTCATCCAGTCTCCGCTTTATCCCATTGAGCAGGGTTCGATTAGTCACTTCCACTTGACCATTTGACTGAGGGTGAGCAACCGAGGTCTTGCGATGTTGAATTCCTAACTCTTTCAGAAAGCCTTCAAATTTTTACCCCATAAATTGTCTGCCATTGTCTGAGACCACTGCCATCGGGATACCAAAACGATAGACCACTCCTTCTTTAAAAAACTTCTAACACTCTTGTTCGGTGATCTTTTGCAATGGCTTGGCTTCGACCCACTTCGTCATATAATCGATAGCCACGATCACAAAACTAACTTGTCCCTTAGCTTTCGGTAGAGGCCCCAGGATGTCTATTCCCAATACAGCAAAGGGAATTGGGGACAAGAACGAATATAGTTCTTCAGGAGGTTGATGCGGAATAGTACTGTTCAGCTGACACTTGGGACATCTTCTGACAAACTCCTTGGCCTCAGTATAAATAAACCGCCAATAATACCCCTGCCTCAAAATCTTATGTGCCAGTGATTTGGCTCCCATGTGATCCCCGCAGATTCTTCATGTACCTCTCGAAGTGTGTAGTGTGCCCCGACGGAGTCAAGCATTTGAGCAGTGAAGAGCTAATGGCTCTTCGATATAGGTCTCCCTCAATGAGAACGAAGTTCGAGCTTCGATGTTTGACTTGTCTGGCCAGGATTCGGTCCGAAGGGAGGGTCCCATAGGCCAGGTAAGAGATATAAGGTGTGAGCCAGCAATTGAGTCGGTCTAAAGATAGAACTTCTGCCTTCGGGACATTGGGTCTCTCCAGAACCTCTAGGTACACTGATCCATTGAAAGATCTTGCTTTAATAGTTTCCAATCTTGCCAATGCATCTGCTATTGTATTATCTGATCGGTCCACCCCCTGACAACTGTGTGATGTGAAGTACATAAGTTTATCCTTTACTTCGGCCAGATATTTTGACATCCTTGCCCCCCGAGACTCGTACTCGCCCGATAACTGCTTGACCACCAGCTGAGAATCACTGTAGATGGCCAACCTCAGTACCTCTAAGCTCCGAGCCAACCGTATTCCTGCTAGGATGGCCTCATACTCTACTTCATTGTTCGTGGCCTTGAATCCGAACCGGATAGCCTGCTGTACCTTGAACCCTTCGGGACTAGTCAAAATGACTCCTGCTCCACTAATGTCTGAAGTCGATGATTCATCCACATACAACGTCCACACAATCGGTCCTTGTTGAGTTTCTGTCACTGTGCTCACGTCCGACTCTGTAAAAGAACACTCCACCACGAAGTCTGCCAACGCCTGCCCTTCTATTGTCGTTCGGGGATGATACTCTATAGCAAACTGTGTCAATTCTATCGCCCATGAGGCCAACCGACCTGATACATCAGGCTTGTGCAAAATCTTCTTTAAAGGCAAAATAGTGCCTGAGCTTCCAGCTAGCAATTATTAAGGCATAGGCAAACTTTTCTAGGTTCGGGTATCTTGTCTCTGCGTCCCGAAGAACATGACTGACATAGTATACCGGGAACTGTTTTCCTCCCTTATCCCTTACCAGTGCCGCCCCCACTGCCTATCGGGCTCGCAACCAAATATAAGTATAAAGGTTCTAAAGGGATTGGTTTCATCAATAGCGGTGTCGAACCCAGATACCTCTTGATCCCTTGGAACGCGTCTTCGCATTTTGAAGTCCACTGAAAACTCCTATCATTCTTTGGACCCTTGAGAGTGTCAAAAAGGGTAGACATCTTTCAGCTGACCTTGACATGAATCTCCGAAGGGCAGCTATTCGGCCCGTCAACCTCTGTACATCCTTGTACGTCTTCGGAGATTTCATGTCTAAGATCGCTGCAATTTTTTTCGGATTAGCTTCGATCCCTCTTTTGCTGACCAAGTATCACAGAAATTTTCCTGAACCCAGTCCGAAGGTGTATTTGGTCGGGTTTAGTCTCAATTTGTGTTTTCGTACTGTTTCGAAGCAGTATTCTAGGTCTTCCAGATGATCCCGGACTAACATAATTTTTACGATCATATCATCCACGTAAACTTCCATACTCCGACCCAACTGCTTTCTGAGTACAAAGTTCATCATCCGCTGGTAAGTTGGCCCTGCGTTCAGCAATCCGAATGTCATCTTCCGATACGCATATATATCCCGATGAGTGATGAAGCTTGTCTTCAGGATATCATCCTTGCACATCGAAATTTGGTGATACCCCGAGAAAGCGTCCATGAAACTTAACATTTCATACCCCGAAGTGGCATCAATCAACTGGTCTATGTCAGGTAAAGGATAGAAGTCTTTTGGGCATGCCTTATTCAGATCCGTGTAGTCGATGCATATCCTCCACTTCCCATTTTGCTTCTGAACCAGTACCACATTCGCCAGCCATTCGGGATAATCGATCTCGAAGATGAACCCTGCCTCTAGCAATTTAGCCACCTCCTCATCTATAATTTTGTGTCTTTCCTGGGCGAAGGTCCTTCTTTTCTATATCACCGGTTTTCTCTTCGGGTCTGTATGTAGCCTGTGTAGCACCACTGACTCACTCACCCCTGGCATATATAACTAGGCTCCCAAGCAAAAATATAGGCGTATACCCGAAGCAAGTCCACTAGTCCAGTCCGAAGTGGTTCTATCAACCCTGCCCCAATTTTTATCAATTTTTTCGGATTCCCGGGTATCAACTCCATATCTTCTATCTCTTCTGCCGGCAGTGCCATGGGTTCAGTACTGCTCTCAGTGAATGGCTCTATCTGGATGGCCATTGTTTGTTTCTGTTTACTGACCCCGACCCCTGAGAAAATCAGAGTGTTCCGATAGCACCTTCGGGCAATGTCAAGATCGCCTTTTACCTCCCCGATCCCGTTCGGTGTCAAAAACTTGATTTTAAAATGGGGTATAGATGTTACTGCTTGCAGCGCTGCTAATGTCGGCCTTCCCAATATGGTATTGTAGGCCGAATCCACTTATACAACAAAAATTTTTACCATTATCTCTGCCATGCTGGGGGACTGTGCCGAACTAGACTGGCAGTTTATCGTACCCGACACATGCACCGGATTATCGCTGAAACCGTATAACGGACCCTCTCCACCTAATTCCATCTTCTTTCCTTCCAGATCCATCCTATGATAGGCATGCGTGTAGAGTATGTCGGCTGAGGATCCGTTATCAATCATCATTCTTTTCATGTCCACTGGCCCGACCTGTGCTTGTTATTACCAGTGCCCCGTCATGTGGTTCAATGTGGTCTGTAGGATAGTCCTCATCTGAGAAGGAGATAGATGTACCTGAATATGGTCTGTCCTTTCTGGGCGAAGAGTCGGCTAGTGACAGCATGGCCTCGAGATGCCCAGTCCTCTTCCTACCGGTTACACGTCCAATCGACCTGCCCTATATCACATCAATAACTCCTCGGGCTTGTGGGTGCGGTTGCGGCTGTGCTTCCCGAGTGGGCTCCTTGTTCTCCTCTCGTGGGGCTTCCGAACCTTCTCGACCGACCACGTATTGTACCAATTGCCCATTCTGAACATTCTTTTTATCAAATCTTTCAAATTGTTATAATCTTCTGCCGTGTGCCCCCTACTCTGGTGATACACACAATACTTGTTCCGACCCCTCTTCCCAGGCTTCGGGATCGCATGGAACGATTCGAAGAAGGCTTAGCCCCGCATCTCCTCCAGTATCTTAGCCCGATCCGTGTTGAGTGCGGTGTACACTTTGTTGACACTTTTGTTCAGAAATAGTGGCCTTCCACTGCCCAACCCTCCCCCATTATAGCTCTTCTTGCTGTAGTTATCTGACCTCCCCTGATTGTCCGACTTCTGATAACTCTTTTTATCTCGATCTCTGGACTTCTCATAAGACTGGGAGTGTGGTTTGAAGTTCCCCATTACTTCCTCAATCGCTATGTGACCCTCGGCCCTGTGGAAAGCTTCTGTTAAGTCGGCCGGAGGGTTGATCACCAAATCCTTCATCAGCTTCTTTGATTTCCCGATGTCTAGTCCGATTGTGAAGAATCCCAATGCTTGTGGGGAATTTAACTCCGCCACCGATCCCACAGCCTCTCGGAATCTTTTAACATACTGACCCAGGCTTTCATCTGACTTCTGTCTGACCTGTATGAGGGAGGTTGTGATCTTTCTCTGCCTCTTATTACTCCCGAATCGAGCGTGAAATTTTTCCCGAAGGTCAATCCACGAATTAATCGATCTCGTCGCCAGGGTTCCCATCCACTCCCGGGCACTCTTTTTCAATGTAATGGCGAACATGTGACACTTGGCCGCATCGAAATGGCCATAATATGTCATCAACCTGTCATATCCATCAGAATGGTCGTATGGATCCCCCAGCCCATCATAAGTCTCCATCAGGAGCATCTTCTTTTTGGGGTCGGCTGTCTCCTGATTAATCTCTGGCGAAAAGGGCGAACTATGCAGGCTGAAGGCACCCCCGTCGAACTCTTGGCTAACAGCAACTTCTCCAATTAGCCACCCTTCGAGCGAGGGGGTCGGACTCTCCTTTATGGGGGATGGTCGGGGTCTTTCCCTCTCATATTCAGGAGTCATGTCCCTCCTCCTCTGCCCCGACCTGCCTGGGTGCTCTGATCGTCGCTCTGCTGAACGGCTCCTCCTCCGACTTCGTCCATCCCTCGAGCGGCTTTGGTATCTACTCATTTCCTTATCTTGCTCTCCCCGTTGGGGTGACCGAGACCGACTACGATGCCTTACGCCTTTTAGAGGATGCCTCCTGTTCTCCCGCCATATTAGCCATCTGTAGTTCGAGCTCTTCCTGCTGAAGACGCAGGGCCATCATGGCATCTTTGTTCTGCTGCATCTTTTTCTGTAGGATAAATTCTCTCTGATCCCGACTGCCCTCGCCATGACTCTTTCCATGCACCTCCAATGCCCGCGAGTGATTTTCGTCTACCCGACTAGCCTGGTTGGGGGTATGATGGATGTCATGGAAAAGTCTTCTCCGGAGGGAGCCAGCCGGTTCCACCTGATCATCCTGGACTCTGGAACCCAGTCTGTCTTTTATCGACCCCCTAACTTGAGTGGTCTGGTGCGTCTTGGCCTTTTCACGGTCAGAAACTGCATACTCCATGCTCACTATAGCCTCTTACCGAAAAGGTCCGACTGTGATTGTAAGAACACTAAAAGCCTTCTTTCAAGCGCCAATGTTAACGCCAAGTTTCATCGGCGCGTCCAATCACAGAATCCACGCACTAGAACCTGCACAATAACAGATCACACAGAAGCTTGACGGCTTGTGCCGCCGGGGGATAGCTCTGATATGAGAATAAGTACAGGCCGTTACAAGGTTTAAAAATGGAGGCTAAGTGTTTAGTGCTCAAAAGTAGGTATTACCTGTTAATTGTAACCCTGGCCTTGTATTTATAATGATCTCACCTCCTTAGAATTCTTCTCCCAGTCGGAATAGGACTCCTAGTCATGGTACTTACCATAACTTGGGTCCAACATAATCTCCTTAAAAGATGCAAGTAGAATCTAATCTAATCACTACCTTTGGAGTTACCGTATTTAATTATAATTGGAATATCCAACTCTGCACGCGGGGAGGCCCACTGTACAGGCCCAAACAATCCCACCGTCAGGTCTAGGCTTCGGCCCAAAGGACTCGAAGACCCGACCCCGAACAGCACACAACGGGGCAAGGCTCCAGCCCCAGGGACTCGGATACCGAACCCGAAGACATCCACCAAGATGAGGGTCCGACCCAGAAGGACTCGGACGCCGACCCGAACACCTCTAACTCTACCATGGGTTTCGGCCCAATGGACCCATACAGCTCTTCTGATGTCAGGCCTTCAGCCTAAGTGAAGGTCGATAAAATGCTCCCGAACACGGTTAGTTAATACGAGTTTTATTTTTGAATTATTCGATATAACCGAATAACCGAATAAATAATTCAGACTTAATAGCCGAATAAACAATTTCGTTGGATCATTCTATCAATCACCAAACAGACATAAAAGAAATACATACAGTCGCCAACCTTGGTTGGGGGTGTGACTGAAGCTTTTAAGTAGACTTTGAGAGGGGTTTTGTCTGAAGAGAAAGACATTGTTACAATGAAGCTTCTTCTTAGTCTCATATTGGTGGAATTGTGGGTAAAGAGGGTGCGAATACGAGAGCGTTGGAAATTAAAGGCAAGGTGTTTGATGGCTGTTGACAGAGCCACATCTGAGGGAATATTTAATTGAGTGGTCGACATTTTTCCGATAAAAGTGTTCGTAAAGATTTAGATGAGGTTCTGTTGGTGTGGAATGGAGGGAGAAAGGTTAAAGGCTAAAAGTCCAGAGTATTCTGATTCCGAGTGCAGGACGTAGTTTGGAGGTTCGGTTATTAGCCGAATTATCGAATTTACAATTCGGTATTCGGTTATTTGTAAAATTCGATTAGTTATTCGGATATTGAAATTATGATTATTTCGGTATTCGGTTATAACCGAATAGCCTATTCAATTCGGTTATAACCGAATGATCAGTCCTAATAGCGACATTACAGTGTGTGTAGTTATTTTCGGTGTCCAATTATGTTTATTAGTTTCATTAAGGGGATTCATAAATAATTTTATTTATAAAGTTTTTAGTATTACATATATATTTTTGTTTCATGTAAACCCTTAAAATAATAACTTGTTACGAAATAGTGTGGTAAGATAATAACATTATAATAAAAATCGTTAAAATATTGTATCTTTAATATGTAATATTATTATCAATTAAAATGTGATCTTTTTTCCCTTTTTTTATTTACAAAAATAATTGACATATTACTCCTTTTGCAAAATTGAGGAAGTAATAATAGATAAAGGGTAAAATGCAATTTAACACCTATTGTTCAGTGGTAATTGCAAGTCACCACTTATAAGCAATAACAAATACTCTCTTGGTTTATACTTGAATTCCCTCCCTAGCTCCGTCCCAAATTAGTTCATCTCGTTTGTTTATTTGTCTAGTCTTATGGCTTTTGGTAGCATTGGAGGAACTTGTTTTCAAATTTTGGAATTTCTGAATTTTTGGAAATTAGCCTCAAAATCAGCATTGTTTGAGTTGTGAAAGACTTATGAGTGAAAAGTCATATGATAACCAAAGTCATTCATCTATATCACTGCTGGTTTCTTAAAATTAAAGGACCCATTTGAATTAAGGACATAATTATTTTAAGGCTAGTTTGATTGATATTTTACTTGTCAAATTAACTCGCTGGTGCCCCCAACCTGTTTTCACTTACTTTGTGGTTGGTCAAGGACAGGACATTGTCCTTGGTGTGTGCACATATGGAAGAAACAAAGTTTTTTTTATCCGTAAAGTAGAGTTTTCACCGTTGTTGTGAAAGTGGTGTTATTCAATTGATTACTAGAAGTTTAAAAAACTAAATTCCCACTTTTTTACTTGTGACAAATGTATGTGCTCTTCAGTTTGTTGCATCTCTTTGCTGTAAATGTGTACCTATACTTGAGATGCTTTCTCATTGGGCGTAAACAAATGTTTAGAGATAATGTCACTTGGGTCTGTGTACATGGATGCTTTCGCGCGTTTGAAGACTTTAGGGCTGCTATCCCTGAGTGCATTGGTTCCCCACCGGTATCAAATATTAATTTACGGGTATAACTTCTGTTGTTTGATATCTTTACTCTTTCTTTGTTTCCAGATGTTAACCTTGATACGCAACGTCAAATTTTCATTTTTTATATTAAACATTCTTTTTGTTTCTTCATGTCCTTAGTAGTTTTTTGATACTTGAATGTTGAACCTGTGACTAGCTGGACCGATTATAGTTATTTAGAACTGTGATTTCATTACAAAGATTTTTTTCTTTAATAGAAAACAATAAACCTAATTTTTGTGCTTCCTAGCAATTTGTAAGTAATTGTTGAGTCGTTGACATTTATAGTTATGCAGTTACATAGTTTAGCATATATATTAAGTGACTCCCGATTTTATATGGTAGTCTGAATTTGTCTATATGTAAAATTTTGGTAAACCATATCTTAGACCTGTCCCATGATCTATCGTATGAAGATGGAACACGAGTCGAATGTTTATGTCGACTTTGAGTAGTTATGTAGATGAGTACAAGTTTATTGCAATACATAGTTGTTGTTTGTCGCTGTGAACCGCTGTTGATTTTTCTAGAAATTATTTTGCAGTCATTTCGCTATTGCTAGAAATTCTTTCACCTCTTTGTCAAATCTTGCACATTTTATAGACAAATGGGGAGATTGCTGCTTCAGAGTTTTTTTTGGAATTTTTATTATAAATGATTTGGAGTCTGTGATTATTTCCACCCAGGTTCGTACGTGGGGATTGCCCGATGCCAGCTAGAGTGAAGAAGCTAGTTGTATAATAATGAAGGTTAGGGTTTTCAGGTGTCAAGTCTTTTTATAGGTCTTCTCGGGTGCAACATAAATTTCTAATCTTCATTTTCTTTTGGTCGGTGCTTATCTCATATGAATTATCATAATTTATATATTGCTTGAAATTTCGGAATTTACTATAGAGAAATCAGCCCGTGTCATAATATTTAAATTGGTTGAGATTCCGAAACCTGATATCAAGAGAAATCAGCAAATATAAGAGCTATAATCAAAATTTGCACAATTTCTTGCTTTCAGTTTACTCCAATATCTCATATGTGATTTTAGGCACATTCAGAAGTACATTTGCTAATAACACAAAGTGATATCTATTAACAAAAATTTAATATTGGTTATGCAATATGTGTAGCGATTTAATACTATGTCTAGCCATGTGAATTAAACATGATTTTCATGTTAATTAGTAGGTAGGGGAAAAAATAATTAACATGTTCATGAAAATTTCAAAGCTAAAACATAAAATAAGTATGAGAACTTTAGTATCACAAGCAATAGGGATAGGGTGTGCATGTTGCGGTTACAATGTATAACCATAATCAAACCTTATAGTGTGATAAATATTAATTATAGAAGTAATCATAACTGCGGTTAACGAAACCGTTCGATGAATAACGGTTTCGGTTAATATTTTGTGGTTATAATTTTTTTCTGATTAATATGTTACATATAAATAAACAAGTTAATAATAAAAGGAGTTTAAAAATTCAAATCACAACTATTACCCACTATAAAAGAGTATAATAGAGGGGGAGGGGGACACAGTTTCAAGAGAGTTATTTTCATTGTTCTCTTTAATAAAACTAGATAAGTACGGATTTGTTTTTCAAATAGCATAATTTTTTAAAAAAAAATTATTTTATATATAACAATTATAAAATATATTTTAAAATTTCACAAATTAACTTCCTATTGCTGTTAGAATGTCCACAAACTTTTCTCGAAAAGACAATTGTATGATTAATGAGCTAATAGAATCTTATAAGAAATAAAATTGTTGTAAAATACTTACTATTATGATAAAATAGGAAAGTAAAGTTTAATCATGAATTAATATATGTAAGTATAGTATAGTATAATATAGTGTGTGTATAATATAGTAGCGAAAGTAAATTTTTTAGTTCTAATCTTGACCGTTAATTTTTGTATTAGACGTTAATAATGATATTTGCTCATTTTTTACTTATACGATGTACTTGTTATGGATCATATATATATATATATATATATATATATATATATATATATATATATGTTTTTTATACTAATATATTGTCCATCCTCCCAAGGAGTACTCATAGTGCCTTCTAGTGACGAAGTCAGAAATATTTTTCAGTAGGGTCAAAATTATTATTAAAGTATAAATAATTTGGTGGGGGTTCGGGGGCCAATTTTTTTTAATACTTTTCTACTTTCGGGTTATATATATATATATATATATATATATATACACACACACAATATTACAATGACAATATAAAAAGTAATAATATATGGTATATATACACTATATTGACTCATAATAGACTTTTTTAATCACAACTGTTCATAAGTAAGTAATTTATTATTTATTTTTAAAAATAATATAAATTATAATATTATTTAAATTAAAATATTATAGAGATATACATATATTGAGAGGATATGAGTAATATATGGTTAAAATTTGATTGACAAAGTTATAAATTTTCAATTTAACCCCGTTTATTAGAAAATTTATAAAATTTTAGTGGGGTCAATTTATATATAATACTTCAAAATTTTAAAATTTACGTTACATTATATAAAAAAATTTACAGTGGGGTCAAATGACCCCACAAACTTGTATGTGGCTTCGCCACTAGTGCCTACTACAGCCAATGACGGTGGCGAATGGGTTTGCTCCTTCAATTGTGGTCGCATAAAAAATCATTATCGAAGTTAGAGAATCTGTCGACATTATTTGGGATTACGATATCGTCTTGGGATTGCTTTGGGAATTGAGGGGTTTAGCGTTGGGTGCCGGTGTTTGTACGGTACTGGTGACTGTAGGATTGGACACCCTTGGCTCATTTTTCAATACATCGAGTGTGACACCCCCAAAATAGGTCCATACAACCCATTTTGAGTCATCAAATACATGGTACAAAAATTAAAATACAACTTCATTTATACAACTATTAACTGTCGTGAAAAAAATACGACAAAACATAATCTGTGAGTTTTAATACAAATATTGTCTTGTAGACAATATCCAAACATAAATAAAGTCCTCATCACAATCATTATCACACTATTTTATAGAATAGTGAGGACTAATATAACAACCATCTTGGACCATCACTACATTCCCTGACTAGTTCCAGCTATATTCTCATTTCCTGAAGAGAACAATGAAAGAAAAAGGGTGAGCTCAATTAGCACAGTAAAGAATATTATGACTAAAATAATGTAGAATAAATTATGCTTAGTCCTCAACAGAGAAAAATCTGATAGAATACAATAAATAACAAGTTTTAGATCAACAACTGCAGCGGAACAAACAATCCATTAGAAGAGTCAAGTAGAGCATGATGTCTACTATCTTCTATGATTTAAAAGTTCAACATTAATATTTTAT
The DNA here is from genome assembly GCA_020205505.1 of Panax japonicus. NCBI lineage: Eukaryota > Viridiplantae > Streptophyta > Magnoliopsida > Apiales > Araliaceae > Panax > Panax japonicus. The sequence goes on from CM035103.1 coordinate 46,324,419, forward strand.
CTCTGTAACATAACTCAATAAATATTTCACATCAACGAATTATTCATGCACTACGAGCCAATGATATTCGTATATATCACTAGTGGTCATGATCATGCCAAATAATTGTCCATTTATACACTACGGGCCAAAGAGGACTTTCACCACATCATTTGTTTGTAACATTACAGGTCATGATTATACCAATCACAATTCCTTATCATAATCATACCAATCAACAGTCCATCTATGCACTACGGGTCAAAGATGACTTTCACCATAATATAAGCATGTGGATGATGACAATGATATAAGAAATCAATCAAGTGAGATCAAGGATAAATATTAAAGATTTATAATTCAATTTATCAAGAGTTTAGAAATGTCCAAATTGTCAACACGATAATTAATTGTGGAGTAAAATTCAAGAATGATATTCATGTACCAAAAATAATTTGGACAGAAAAAAATTAAATTTCGTTGTGAACAGTATTTATGAATAGTACCGAATAAATAGTACCCAAGTAAATAGTACCCCGTTGAAAGTCCAATAATAATCTAGAAGGGGGTTGAATAGATTATTATCGATTAAAAAATTATCTTAGGCCTTTTTGAATTTTTAGATAATTAATTTGCTGTGTTAGAAATTAATATGCAAGACAGTAAAAATTTAATCACACAATGCACAGAGATTTGTCTGATTCACAACATACATCCCTGGTATGCTAGCTACTGTGCCGCCCCCAAAAATAGGTATACATCATCTATTCTGAGTCGCCAAATACATGGTACAAATTAAAAATACAAACTTACTTATACAAACGTCGTGTAAAAATACGACAAAACATAGCTAAGAGTTTTAATAAGAATATTGTCATCTAGACAATATCCACACTCAAAGGAGTTCTCATTACATTTATTGTCACACTATTTAACAGAATAGTGAGGACTACTAATGCTATCATCTGGACCGTCACTCCGTTTTTCGACTCGTCCCAGCTATATTCTCATTTACTGAAGAGAACAGTGAAAGAAAGGGTAAGCTCAACTAGCCCGGTAAGAAATATTATGACTAAGATAATGCAGGATAAATTATCATTAGCCTTCAACAATGTTAAACTGATAAAATACAATAGATATCAAGTTTAACTGCAGTGGAACAAGCAATCCATTAAAAAAGTCAAGGATATTCATGTAATCATCAACTGCAACTATAATTTAAAAAGTTTTTCATCAACTTTATCGCTGAGACTCAGCTTAATAAATAAAATCGAATCATCCCTGCATCACGGTCAAGGATATTCATGTAATCATCAATGGTCATGATTATACCGAATAATCTCTGGTCATAATCATACCAACAACTGTCCATCAATGAACTACAGGTCAATGAGGACTATCACCACATCATTCGTTACATTACGGTCATGATTATACCGAATAATCCATGGTCATAGTCATACCAAGTCCATCTATGCACGTAAGCCACAGATGACTTTCATTACAATATAAGCATGAGGATGATGACAATATTATAAGTATTAATCAAACGAAATCAAGGATAAATATTAAAGACTTTAAATTTATCCAAATATTATCAATCACTTAATAAAATCATAATCTAATATTGGTAATATTATAACAATATTTTAATCACTTCTTAAACTTATAAATAATTTAATTTAATTATTTACACTTTACCAAATAATGCATTTAATCATTCAAAAATGTCATACTCATAAGATTTCATCACCAATGATCAAATCACTCATCAAAAATTTGCATATACCTTATATAGGATTTTCAAGCCCTTCAACTTCACATAACATATTTAACTCATATGTTTGTAACTAAATCATTTTCATAAAAAATTACCAAATCAACTTATTATTTTTCTATCTTTTGTCCAAACATATATACATATATTTCATACACAACATGTATTTTTTTATAATTATTCAACTCACTTAAGTATTTCTCAAAAATCAATTTTTAATTAATTCCTTAAGAAATTAGCTACCTTAAGGTTAACTCTAGAAATTTCTAAATCTTGGCAGGATCTTACACATGTTAACGTGAGCTTCCAGTTTAAATTTCATGGTCATCAGAGTTATAGAACTCCAGTTATAGCGTGTTTTGTTAGAAAAACTTAAATATTGAAATAGTCATAACTTGCTCATTTTAAGTCGGAATGAGCTCATTTTTGGACATTAGGTACTTTATACCATATATTTTCATGTCCCAAAAGGCCAAAATTTATTTCACAAACTAAGTGGCCGAAAATGCCCTTTTAAATTTATGGGTAGTAGTTTTTTGGTACTTTGTAGTTTTTGACTCCTTTGCTAAAATCAGTCCACACGAAAATTTACAACACCTTTTCCAGTGATTCCACTTGGATAAGTTAGAAAACTCGTAGATCTAACTCTAGAACTTGACCACACTCAAAAATTTGAAATGTAATAGGAGATATGGTCAATTGAATTTCATGTTCCATTTTCACTAAAATCTAATTTTTAACCCTTTGTGATTTCTAAGAAACTTTCATGTTTTCACATAACAACAAACATAACTCATCATAACACTTACTAATACTACATATACCCATGATTTTCATCAGTCCAATGTTTTTATTATGACTTTCAGAATTTTTGAAGGTCAAAAAAATTACGAAACTGCAAATTAAATGGATTTTCACCTGCCATGCGGTAATCTGTAAGACCCCAAATAATTAATAAATGAAATTTAATTTCCTTTAATTATTATTTTGAATAGTAAGGGTTGATTTGATTAATGTGGATAGTTATGGGTAAAATACGCAAATATTTCAAAATAAGCAAATGGTTATAAAATATTCATTGTTGTCGGGGAATATTCGTTTGGTCGTGGAATATTCATACTGTCGGGGAATATTCGTACGACGGCGCAGTCATGTGTGGGCCCCATAACGGAAAGCGATTGGAGGAAGAAAACGACAAATATAAGCTGTTTAAAAATAACGGCGTAGTTGTTACCGTTTACACTGTTGGAATACCCGGTGGTTAAAATACAGTAATACGCGTTGTTGCACAGTAGCACACGGTATTGCACAGTATTCTGAATTATTGATCCTTACGTAAGAAGGCACTACTCAATAATTGCTACAGGAGTTACTGTTCATTACTTTATTGATTCAATAATTGCTGCGTTGATATTTATATTATTATTGTTTCAATAATTGTCATTGCACAGTATTTTCCATTATCAGATCAATAATTCATATTATTTGAATAATATTATCAGATAACATTATTGGCAATGTCTAGAAAGTTCTGTCAATGAGAGGTTTGGTCATCTAATTGCGCGCCAGTAAGGAGAAATCCTTATTGGAAAGCCCCCTCTATCCTGGGAACGGCCTGGTTGTCAGTACTGTGATTCTGTAATATTATTTTTAATAATTAATTATTGATTATTATGATAAAGAAAATATTTATTTTATGTGGATATAGATGGAGAAAATTTTAATGTGACAATGGTTGAAAATTAATATTTTATCTTTTTCTGATAAAATAATTCATTTAAATATATTATTTTAATAATATATTAACGATGATATTTTTATAATGAATGTGGGATATACGAGTATATGAGGAGGTAGAGTATTTTTGTGGCATTAAATGTTTAACATATGTTTTGTGTGTCGGTGGACATAATTTTTGACCGAAAATTGAGTATAGACTGTAAAATCGCTCGTTTGTGGATTTTGGATAATTTCCGTTTGGAATTTGGAAAAATTTTCTTCTGCAAAGTTGTAGAGAATTGAAATTCCTATAAAAAGACGCGAGATTTGAATTTTCTGACAAATGAGCTATTTATTGTGAATTATTGAAGTTTCGGGGTTCCGAAATAATTGATTTTTGAAGGTTTAATTATTTTTTTATTTCAAAAACGTTTTTTTTTAGAAGGTGAGCATGTGGGAAATGCTAAAATCAGATTCCTTGGTGGTGAAATTGAATATTTGGTAAATATTAATATTTTATTAATTTAGTCTCCTTTGGCGTTCTAACATTTTCCTATAAATAGAGAGCTAAGTTAGAATTGAAAATCACAACAGAAACAAAGTTTTCTCTCTTTCTCTCTCTATATTATCGAGCGCATTCTTGTGAGTATACTTTGAGTGTTGCTATACGGTGCGAGTTTCTGTCAGCACTATACCGAAATTCAGTCAGAAGTACGGTTATTTTGAGGTAAGGGATGTTATTTTCTTCTTAAATGATATTATTTTCTTCAATATCATTATGCCGAAATATTGGTGAACGTTTTTATCAAATTTGGAACTTTTGTGCCGGAGTTACTATTCACGTATACGGTACTATTCACGTATACGGCACTATTCACGAATACGGCACTATTCACAGAAAAATTATTTTTTTTCTTTTTTTCGTCCAAAATATCTATTGTGGATACTAGCTTTGATTGTATCCATGTTTTGATCATTCTTGAATTTTACACCACTATGATTATTTTCGAGGTATTTTTGGACATGGATAAAACAAAGTACGAATCCTTAATTCTTGTCATTTTGTTTCACTGGATTCGCTTCTTTAAAAATATTTTTTTATCATCTTCAGTATTAAAGGATGTTATTATTGAATATATTTGGCCTGTAGTGCAAAGATGAATGATTTCTGATGAATATCTTTGGCCCGTAGTGCAAAGATGAACAGGTGTTTAGATGAACATGACCAACAGATGAATATCCTTGGCCTGTAGTGCAAGGATGAATATATGATTCAAGATGTGCATTGATTGATGTTACAGGGATAAAAAAATACTGTTGATGGACTGTTAAATTCATAGACATTAGTAGATTTCATCCTCTACGTAACTCTTCTATGAATTAATATTTTCCGCTGCGAATATTGATTTAAAACTTGTTTTCTATTGTATTCTATCAGATTTTTCCCTGTTGAAGACTAACGATAATTTGTTGTATATTATCTTAGTCATAATATTCTTTACTGAGCTAGTTGAGCTCACCCTTTTCCTTTTTGTTCCATTTTTCTTCTTAGGAGAAGAGAATATAGCGAGTACGAGTCGGGGTATGAATTGATGGTCCTTGAGAGAGTTGTTTAGTAGTCCTCACCATTTTTGTAAAATAATGTATCAATAATTATGATGATGATTTATTTGTATGTGGATATTGTCTAGATGGCAATATCTGTATTTAAACTCACAGATATATGTTGTAATAATAAAGTTGAAGTTAATTCTGTACCATGTATTTGACAACTCAGAATGGATGATGTATACCTGTTTTGGGGGCGTCACAGTTGGTATCAGAGCTTAGGGATATGATCTCTGGCGGAGATCGGGGAATAGAACTAGGAGGGGAGAGACAAGTAAATCCTTCGCTAGTGTGTCTTACCTAAGCTTATTTGCTAGTTGGTCAGTATATTGGGATATTATGTGATATATTGATTTCCTTAATTAACCCTTGTTTTATGACAGTATTTGAGAATGTCGATTGAGAATATTAACAATGGAAATGAGACCGTGGAGACGTCTGTACTCACCAACGAGGAGAACGTGCAACAGGTTGGCAATGTTCCTCCTGTAAACAACACCACTGATCAGACGATGAACGACACAATGTTTAGAAGCTTTTTGCAGTTCATGCAAAATCAGACAAGGGAGACTCGTGTTCAAAATACAAGAGGAAATGATAACAATTCACGGGTTATCACAGCCAAGCAGTTCAAAGAGTTGGGACCACCAGAATTTAAGGGAAAGCCAGATCCGATCATGGCGAAGACATGGGTCAAGCAAATTACCAAGATATTCGATGTCTTGGGATGCACGGAGGAACAGAAGGTTCCATTTGCCACCTTTATGTTCCGTGGCGAGGCAGACTACTGGTGGGAGTCTGTGAAGCGTACCCATCCAGCCGCACTCAGCATGTCTTGGGAGACGTTTCAGAAACTATTTAATGACAAATACTTTCCTGAAAGTGTTCGTCATATGAAGGAAGTGGAGTTCATCAGATTAGAACAAAATAACATGACGGTGTCTCAGTACGAGACAAAGTTTGCAGAGTTATCCAGGTTTGCGCCTTATTTGGTGGAGAATGAGGAACGTATGACGCGGATGTTTCTGAGAGGTTTGAAACCCGGCATACGAAAATATCTCATCTCTCATAAATTTTCTCTCTATTCAGATGTTGTTAACAGGGCTCAATTGTTGGAGCGAGATAACGAGTACGGTCAACCGAGGTACCACAATCAGGATCATACCGGAGATAGCAGTCAACAAAATAACGATAACCAGTGGAGAAAGAAAAAGACGGACAAAAATGGTAACCACTTTGGTGGTAATCATGGCCATGAAAATAGAAGAAGCGAGTCAGGAGGAGATTTTAAAAATAGGAGATTTAACAACGACCATGTGAAGACGACAGTTCCGGCAGCAACTGGTTCTAAGGGAGGAGAAAGACCACCGATCATATGCTACAAATGCAGGAAAGAGGGACATATCAGTCCAAACTGCCCACAACAGTTCAAGGTATGTTATAATTATGGAAAAGAAGGACATATCGCTCGAGATTGTACGGTAGCGAAACCTAGTTCAGCGGGGACGGTGACTCAAAAGACTGTCCCAGAAAAGCCAAAGTCAATGGTTCATGGAAGAGCGTTTGTTGTGACTGGTCAACATGCGAGGAACCCAAACGAGGTGATCACGGGTAAGCTATTTATAAATTCTTGCGAAGTTTATACCTTACTTGATACCAGTGCTACCCATTCATTTATCTCTCCTGCTTGCGCTCAACGTTTAAACTTGACTCCGGAGAAATTAGACTTTGACCTATCTGTGGAAACTCCGTTAGGAGAAACTTTTATCACATCCACTGTTTATAAATCTTGTTTCATTCAAGTTGGCACCATCACCTTACCTGTTGACCTGATCTCTTTAAAGATACTTGCTTTTGATGTGATTTTAGGGATTGATTGGTTAACTACTCATCATGCCAAAATTGATTGTTTTTGTAAGGTTGTTAGTTTTTATATTCCTAATCAACCTGTTGTTCGAATTCAGGCAACTAAACCATTAAAATCAATCACTGTCATATCTAATCATAAAGTTATTCGTTTATTGAAAAACGGATGTCAAGCTTTCTTAGCCCATGTTATGGATTTGAATAAAGACACGTCAAAATTGAATAATATTCCTGTTGTTATTGACTTTCCTGACGTATTTCCTGAAGAACTTCCCGGTCTACCCCCAGAACGTGAAGTTGAATTCTTTATTGATCTTGAACCTGGTACAAAGCCCATTTCTAAAACCCCATATCGAATGGCTCCTATTGAACTTCAGGAGTTAAAAGTCCAACTACAGGAGTTATTGGACATCGGTTTCATTCGTCCTAGTACATCTCCTTGGGGTGCTCCTGTTTTATTCGTAAAGAAGAAAGACGGGAGTATGCGACTTTTTATTGACTATCGGGAATTGAACCATGTCACCATCAAGAATAGGTATCCTCTACCTCGTATTGATGACTTGTTTGACCAGTTGCAAGGAGCACAATTCTTTTCAAAAATCGATCTTCGTTCTGGATATCATCAGCTGAAAATTAGAACTGAGGATATTCCAAAGACTGCCTCCAGAACTCGGTATGGGAATTATGAATTCTTATTCATGTCTTTTGGATTGACTAATGCTCCTGCTGCTTTCATGGATATGATGAACCGAGTATTCAAGGATTATTTGGATCAATTCGTTGTTGTCTTTATTGATGACATCCTCATATATTCCAAAAGCCGTAAAGATCATGAGCACCATTTGAATCTGGTACTCCAAAGGCTTCGTGAAAACAAGTTATATGCTAAGTTGAAGAAATGTGAGTTCCGGCTTGAGGAAGTAACATTCCTTGGGCACGTGGTGTCAAAAAATGGAGTATCTATTGACCCGACAAAGATTGAAGCAATACAAAGTTGGGAGCAACCGAAGTCGGTCACTGAAGTACGTAGCTTTTCGGGCTTAGCTGGTTATTATCGGAGATTCGTGGAAGGGTTTTCTCGAATTGCTACTCCATTAACTCAGCTAACTCGGAAAGATACAAAATTTGTATGGAGCGAGGAATGCGAGAAGAGTTTCCAAGAGCTTAAGAGGAGACTTATTTCGGCACCTGTTCTAACAATACCATCTGGTTCGGATGGATTTGTTATCTACAGCGATGCTTCAGGCAAAGGGTTAGGATGTGTTCTCATGCAACGTGGGAAAGTCATAGCCTATGCCTCGCGACAACTTAAAGAGTATGAGAGGAATTATCCTACTCATGATCTAGAGTTGGCAGCAGTCGTTTTCGCGCTAAAGATCTGGATGCACTATCTATACGGGGAGAAAGTGGAGATATATTCAGATCATAAAAGCCTCAAATATTTCTTCACTCAAAAAGAACTCAACATGCGGCAACGACGTTGGCTCGAGTTGTTGAAAGATTACGACCACACTATTCAATACCATCTTGGAAAAGCGAACGTGGTAGCTGACGCATTGAGTACAAGATCATATGCAGGAATGAGTGCAATGATGTCAAGTATACGCATAGATCCAACTTTAATAGAAAAAGTTAAGGTTGCTCAAGCCACCGATCCGGAGCTGATGCATATGAAGACGAAAGTAAAAGAAGGTGCCATTCCAGAAGCGAGAATTGATGAAGAAGGAATACTTCGAGTCCACTCCAGACTTTGTGTTCCTAACGATTCTGATTTGAAGTACAAGATCATGATGGAGGCACACAATACACCGTTTGCAATTCATCCTGGAAGTACCAAAATGTATCGTGATCTTCGACATACATTTTGGTGGAACAATATGAAGAGAGAGATTGCAAAGTTTATTTCAACGTGTTTAACTTGTCAACGTGTAAAGGCGGAGCATCAAGTGCCAAAGGGTCCATTGCAACCACTTGAGATTCCAAAATGGAAGTGGGAACACATTACTATGTATTTCGTTACGGGTCTTCCTACGGTTTCTCAAGGCATCAATGCTATTTGGGTTATTGTTGATAGATTAACCAAGTCTGCTCATTTCTTGCCGATACGGGAGAATTATTCCCTTGAACGTCTTGCTCAAATGTACGTAAATGAGATTGTAAGATTGCATGGCATGCCAGTATCCATAGTTTCGGATCGTGACCCAAGATTTACTTCAAGATTTTGGGTTAGCTTGCAAAAAGCTATGGGTACGGAGTTACGATTCAGTTCAGCATACCATCCTCAAACGGACGGACAATCAGAGAGGACTATTCAAACTCTTGAAGATTTATTAAGACTCTGTGTCCTAGACTTCAAAGGCAGTTGGGATAAATATTTACCATTGGTGGAATTCTCCTACAACAACAGTTATCAGGCAAGCATTGGTGTGGTCCCATTTGAAGCATTGTATGGACGAAAGTGTCTCTCTCCAGTATGTTGGGAAGAGGTGGGTGAAGCAACATTGTTGGGACCCGAGTTAGTACGTATGACTACGGAGAAGATCCAAACGATTCGACAACGTATACAAACGGCACAAGATCGACAAAAGAGTTATGCGGATCTTCATCGAAAGGACGTAGAATTTAGTGTTGGGGATCATGTATTGTTGCGTGTTGCCCCATGGAAGGGAGTTACAAGATTAGGGAAGAGAGGAAAGCTTAATCCACGATTTATTGGTCCGTTTCAAATTCTTGATCGAGTAGGTAATGTAGCTTATAGACTCGCGTTACCTCCAAGTATGTCTCGTGTTCATAATATTTTTCATATATATGTGCTTCGTAAATATGTGAAAGACTCGAACCACGTCATTGAGTTAGAACCGGACGAGATAGCCGAAGATTTAACGTATGAGGAGGTACCTGTCAAGATCTTGGATAGGAAGGAGCATGTCCTACGCACGAAGGTAATACCACAAGTTAAAGTTTTGTGGAGGAATCATGCTATAGAGGAAATGACCTGGGAGTTGGAAACGGAAATAAAAACGAGGTATCCTCACCTTTTCGAAACACCAGGTACGTATGTCAATTTCGAGGACGAAATTTCATAAGGAGGGGAGGTTGTAAGACCCCAAATAATTAATAAATGAAATTTAATTTCCTTTAATTATTATTTTGAATAGTAAGGGTTGATTTGATTAATGTGGATAGTTATGGGTAAAATACGCAAATATTTCAAAATAAGCAAGTGGTTATAAAATATTCATTGTTGTCGGGGAATATTCGTTTGGTCGTGGAATATTCGTACTGTCGGGGAATATTCGTACGACGGCGCAGCCATGTGTGGGCCCCATAACGAAAAGCGATTGGAGGAAGAAAACGACAAATATAAGCTGTTTAAAAATAACGGCGTAGTTGTTACCGTTTACACTGTTGGAATACCCGGTGGTTAAAATACAGTAATACGCGTTGTTGCACAGTAGCACACGGTATTGCACAGTATTCTGAATTATTGATCCTTACGTAAGAAGACACTACTAAATAATTGCTACAGGAGTTACTGTTCATTACTTTATTGATTCAATAATTGCTGCGTTGATATTTATATTATTATTGTTTCAATAATTGTCATTGCACAGTATTTTCCATTATCAGATCAATAATTCATATTATTTGAATAATATTATCAGATAACATTATTGGAAATGTCTAGAAAGTTCTGTCAATGAGAGGTTTGGTCATCTAATTGCGCGCCAGTAAGGAGAAATCCTTATTGGAAAGCCCCCTCTATCCTGGGAACGGCCTGGTTGTCAGTACTGTGATTCTGTAATATTATTTTTAATAATTAATTATTGATTATTATGATAAAGAAAATATTTATTTTATGTGGATATAGATGGAGAAAATTTTAATGTGACAATGGTTGAAAATTAATATTTTATCTTTTTCTGATAAAATAATTCATTTAAATATATTATTTTAATAATATATTAACGATGATATTTTTATAATGAATGTGGGATATATGAGTATATGAGGAGGTAGAGTATTTTTGTGGCATTAAATGTTTAACATATGTTTTGTGTGTCGGTGGACATAATTTTTGACCGAAAATTGAGTATAGACTGTAAAATCGCTCGTTTGTGGATTTTGGATAATTTCCGTTTGGAATTTGGAAAAATTTTCTTCTGCAAAGTTGTAGAGAATTGAAATTCCTATAAAAAGACGCGAGATTTGAATTTTCTGACAAATGAGCTATTTATTGTGAATTATTGAAGTTTCGGGGTTCCGAAATAATTGATTTTTGAAGGTTTAATTATTTTTTTATTTCAAAAACGTTTTTTTTTAGAAGGTGAGCATGTGGGAAATGCTAAAATCAGATTCCTTGGTGGTGAAATTGAATATTTGGTAAATATTAATATTTTATTAATTTAGTCTCCTTTGGCGTTCTAACATTTTTCTATAAATAGAGAGCTAAGTTAGAATTGAAAATCACAACAGAAACAAAGTTTTCTCTCTTTCTCTCTCTATATTATCGAGCGCATTCTTGTGAGTATACTTTGAGTGTTGCTATACGGTGCGAGTTTTTGTCAGCACTATACCGAAATTCAGTCAGAAGTACGGTTATTTTGAGGTAAGGGATGTTATTTTCTTCTTAAATGATATTATTTTCTTCAATATCATTATGCCGAAATATTGGTGAACGTTTTTATCAAATTTGGAACTTTTGTGCCGGAGTTACTATTCACGTATACGGTACTATTCACGTATACGGCACTATTCACGAATACGGCACTATTCACAGAAAAATTATTTTTTTTCTTCTTTTCGTCCAAAATATCTATTGTGGATACTAGCTTTGATTGTATCCATGTTTTGATCATTCTTGAATTTTACACCACTATGATTATTTTCGAGGTATTTTTGGACATGGATAAAACAAAGTACGAATCCTTAATCCTTGTCATTTTGTTTCACTGGATTCGCTTCTTTAAAAATATTTTTTTATCATCTTCAGTCTTAAAGGATGTTATTATTGAATATCTTTGGCCTGTAGTGCAAAGATGAATGATTTCTGATGAATATCTTTGGCCCGTAGTGCAAAGATGAACAGGTGTTTAGATGAACATGACCAACAGATGAATATCCTTGGCCTGTAGTGCAAGGATGAATATATGATTCAAGATGTGCATTGATTGATGTTACAGGGATAAAAAAATACTGTTGATGGACTGTTAAATTCATAGACATTAGTAGATTTCATCATCTACGTAACTCTTCTATGAATTAATATTTTCCGCTGCGAATATTGATTTAAAACGTGTTGTCTATTGTATTCTATTAGATTTTTCCCTGTTGAAGACTAACGATAATTTTTTGTATATTATCTTAGTCATAATATTCTTTACTGAGCTAGTTGAGCTCTCCCTTTTCCTTTTTGTTCCATTTTTCTTCTCAGGAGACGAGAATATAGCGAGTACGAGCCGGGGTATGAATTGATGGTCCTTGAGAGAGTTGTTTAGTAGTCCTCACCATTTTTGTAAAATAATGTATCAATAATTATGATGAGGATTTATTTGTATGTGGATATTGTCTAGATGGCAATATCTGTATTTAAACTCACAGATATATGTTGTAATAATAAAGTTGAAGTTAATTCTGTACCATGTATTTGACAACTCAAAATGGGTGATGTATACCTATTTTGGGGGCGTCACATAATCCACGTAAACAGATCATTTCCATAATTTAATAAGAAATGAATACAAAGGATCATTCACCATGCATGTGGTAATCCACACAGACAGGTTATTCCAACAGAATAATAAAGAATAGAATAACAGAAGGATTTACCATGCATATGATAGATCGCACAGACAGGTTATTCCCAACAGAATAATAAATAATGGAACCAGGTCATGCGTAACACACAGACAGGATATTCCGACAGAATAATAAAAAATGGAACCAGGTAATGCGTAAACGCACAGACATGATATTCCGATAGAATAATAAAGAATGGAACCAGGTCATGCGTAAATGCACAGACAGGATATTCCGACAGAATAATAAAGAACGAAATAATAGAAGAATTTTACCATGTATGCGGTACTTCGCATAAACACGTTATTCCAACATAATAATAATGAATGGAATAACAGAAGAATTTCACCATGTATGCGGTACTTCGCATAAACAGGTTATTCCAACATAATAATGAAGAATGGAATAACAGTTCTTACGAGTATTGAAAGAAAATAATTCTCTCCATGAATACGAAAGAATAATACCCCTTACCTTTGAAAGAAGAGTATTCCAACTGGTAGGGCTAGGATATACTCGAAAAAAACTTGCACTACACTCAAAACTTTCTTAAGCTCTAAAGAAATACGCTCAAGATTATAGAAGAAGATTCTCTGAACTTCTGGTGTGATTTCAATTCTAACTAAGCATCTTATTTATAGGAAAATAGAAATGATACTATGCAATAAAATATAATATTTATATATATTTATATATATTATTTAAAATCTAATAAAATAAATAAATTTATAAAATTATTATGTTTTATATAAAAAGATTTTACTATGCAAAATACTATGCATAATAGAATATAATATATTCTATTTATAGTCTAATAAAATAAATAACTTTATAAAAGTATTCTGTTTTATTTGAAAAGTTTTTCTGTTTTATTACATTAATAATACTAATAAAATAAAACTCATCATCATTATTATAATTTACACTATTAATCGACCATGTCATTCCCAGGAAAGAGGGGGCTTTCTAATAAGGATTTTTCCCTATTGGCGCGCAATTAGGTGACCAAACCTCTCCTTGGCAGAACTTCTAGACATCGTTAATATTGCAAATAATAATGCTAATAACTTTGTCGTCTCAATTATTGATTTAATAATATATAAAATATTGACAATAACTGAATCAAATAACGTGAGATACTACAGTAATTACTGTAGCAACAATTGAACAAAACTGAGTGACTTCTCACGTAAGCATCAATAATCAATAATGTGTGCTACTATGCAATCACGCGTATTACTGTACTTTTAACACCGGGTGTTTCAACAGTTAATGGTAAAACTTCCGCCGTTATTTTCATAAAAATATTTTTTTCTTTTTCTTAATCCGACAATAATTCTGTTGTGGGGTCCACCAATGATTGTGCCGTCGTACGAATATTCACTGTTAAAATGAATATTTCCTGACCAATCGAATATTATATAACAACTTGCGTACTTTACAAAATTTATAAATATTACCCCCAACTATAACATTATATCAAATTCATTCCATAATATTAAAAAAAAATATTTCTAGAAAATTAAATCTTTATTCATAAAATCTAGGGTCTCATAGCTACGTCTAGTCTCAAGCTCCTCTTCAGGACTTGAGATCCTATTACTATCAGTAATAAATACTCCTTCAACATGCGTAGAAGCCTTTACAAAATTTTATAGTCAAACTTCTAACTGTTCTCAACTAATCTATCTTGGACAGCAAGCTCCCTACTCCCTCCTCAAGCTTAGTTGTACTTCTTTTGAGTTCAGTTATATTCTATGATCCGGTCTTGAAACAACAGCCTCTTTCTCACCTCACAAGTACACTAGAGACCCAATGTGACACCCCCAAAATAGGTATACGTCACCCATCTTGAGTCGCCAAATACATGGTACAAAATACAAATAAAAACTTAATTATACAACTGTCGTGTAAAATACGACAAAACATATGCTATGAGTTTTAATACAAATATTGTCATCTAGATAATATCCACACTCATTGGAGTCCTCATTATATTTATTATCACACTATTTTATAGAATAGTGAGGACTACTATGACACCATCTCGGACCATCACTCCATTCCACGACTAGTCTCGACCACGTTCTTATTTCCTGAAGAGAACAATGAAAGCAAAAGGGTGAGCTCAACTAGCCCAGTAAGAAATATTATGACTAAGATAATGCAGAATAAATTATCATTAGCCTTCAACAATGTTAAACTGATAGAATATAATAGATAACAAGTTTAACTACAGCGGAACAAGCAATCCATTAGAAGAGTCAAGTAGAGTATAAAATCTACTATCTTCTATGATTTAAAAAGTTTTTCATCAATTTTATCGCTGAGACTTAGCTTAATAAATAAAATCAAATCATCCCTGCACCACGACCAAGGATATTCATGTAATCATCAATGGTCATGATTATACCGAATAATCCCTGGTCATAATCATACCAACAACTGTCCATCAATGAACTACAGGCCAATAAGGATGA
The DNA here is from genome assembly GCA_020205505.1 of Panax japonicus. NCBI lineage: Eukaryota > Viridiplantae > Streptophyta > Magnoliopsida > Apiales > Araliaceae > Panax > Panax japonicus. The sequence goes on from CM035103.1 coordinate 46,339,647, forward strand.
TGACAATGACATAATAATTCAATAAAACAAGTTCAAGGATAAATTTTAAAGATTTATAAATTAATTTATCCAGGAACCAATAACGTCCAAATTGTCAACATGATACTGCTTTGTAGAGTAAAATTCAAGAATGCTTAGAAGAATATTTCCATGAAAAGATACTGAATGAAGTGCAAATATAAAGGATATTCCACTAATTTCATGGAGTATAGAAGCCAAAATTTTAACCAACTGAGTATAATAGAATATATAAAATTGCAAATGAATTTTTGCCCCGCCATGCGGTAATCCACGTAGACATATCTTTTCCACAATTTAATAAGGAATGAATACGAAGGATCATTTACCATACATGTGGTAATCCACATAGACATGTTATTCCAACAGAATAATAAAGAATGGAATAACAAAAGAATTTACCAGGCATGCGATAGAACGTACAGACAGATTATTCCAACAGAATAATAAAGAATGGAACCAGGTCATGCGTAATTCGCACAGACAGGATATTCCAAAAGAATAATAAAGAAGGGAACCAGGTCATGCGTAATCCGCACAGACATGATATTCCAACAGAATAATAAAGAATGGAATAACAACAGAATTCACCAGGCATGCGATAGACCGCACAGACATGTTATTCCAATAAAATAATAAAGAATGGAATAAAAGAAGAATTTCATCATGTATGCGGTACTTCGCATAGACATGTAATTCTAACTTAATAATAAAGAATGGAATAACAACCCTTACGAGTATTGAAAGAAAATAACTCTCTTCATGAATACGAAGGAATAATACCCCTTACCTTAGAAGAAAGCTGGAATAGTGAGGTAGTAGACTTCTCTTCTCCTTTCTCTCTATAATTTCTCTCTATAATAATTGCTCTATAGCTTTAGTGAATTGGTGAGAAATGAAGGAAGAATAAGCTTCTATTTATAGAAAAATATAGTTTCGATAATTGCACGTTTTTGGGCTCAAAATATTACAGTATAATACCTCCCTCTTTTTCTTCATTTTTAATTTAGTCCTGCAAGTATTATCAAACTTGCATCACCTTTCCTAATAGTAAATAATGTGAATCAATAGTAAATCATGTGAATCAATAGTTCTAGACATGTAAAAATATGAATTACAGTATAGTACCTCCATCTATACCTCCATTTTTAACTTAGTCATGCAAGTATTATCAATCTTGCACCAACACCCCTAATAATACAAGAATGTGAATTAATAGTACACACATTTGAACAAATAGTTATAATCATGTGAATTAATAGCAATTAATTGCTCATTTATTCGATTAATTACTCGATTAGTCAGTATAACCTTCAGACATCAATTAATATCGAAATAATTATTGATTTCCACTAACACTAATAATTTCAACACAATGGAACTATCAATTTCATCTTTAATCAACACGAACTTATTCATCCGTAATATTATAACTCACAATATTTAATAACCAGGTCGTTCCCAGGAAAGAGGGGGCTTTCCGATAAGAATTTATCCTTATTGGTGCGCAATTAGATGACCAAATCTCTCCATGATAGAACTTCTAGACATTGTCAATATTACAATTTAATAATATGAATAACTTCGTCGTCTCAATTATTGATTTAATAATATAACATATTATGCAGATGATACTGTGACAATAATTGAATCAATAATATGAGAGATAGAATACAGCAATTACTGTAGTAATAATTGAGTATAACTAAGTGACTTCTCACGTAAGCATGAAAAATGAATACCGTGTGCTACTATGCAACCACGCGTATTACTATACTTTTACTAACGGGTAGTTCAACAGTTTTAACGGTAACACTTTCGCCGTTATTTTTATAAAAATATAATTATGTCATTTTCTAACTACGACAATACTTCCATTGTGGGGTCCACCAATGATTGTGCCGTCGTACGAATATTCCCTGTTAAAATGAATATTTCCCGACTAATCGAATATTATATAACCACTTGCTTACTTTGTAAAATTTGTAAATATTACCCACAACTATAACATTATATCAAATCCACACCATAATATTCAAAAATATATTTCAAGAAAATTAATTTTTATTCATAAAAGTTGGGGTCTTACACCCAACTTCCCGCTAACCTCTCTAAGACTCTGGTCTTGGTCAAAGAATTACTCGTCTTTCTTACAGGTACATAAAATAAACTAACTCTGACCTTTTCTCTTTTTACAAATGATTTTACAATAATGTGCTTCTTAAATAAGCAGATAAGAATTTAGTACAAATTGATGCTTTTTAAATAAGCATATATCAATTGAAGAGCAAATATATTTATAAAAGTTCAAAGACTTTTATACTTGAGAAAATATGCTTCTTAATAAGTATATATTAATTTATGCTTTGATCAAATAGCTTATGTGTAAGCAAATATGTAAATTATGCACTGTAATAAAAGTTTAAATAACTTTTATATTTTGTGAGAAAAAGTGCTTCTTGAATAAGCAGATATATCAATTTTAGCTTTAGCTAAAAAATGCTTTTGTATAAGCAGATATATATTTTAATGCAAATTTATAAAGAATTATTTATTCTTTATGGAGTAAAGAAAAGTCACTTTAAGTTTAAATAATTTTAGAGTGAAAATGCTTCTGAGGTAGCAAATAAGTTGTTTTAAGCTTAATTTGAATCAAATATGCTTCTATTTAAGCAGATATATTCGCTTAAGTTTGTGAAATAAAAGTTTAAATAACTTTTATATTATACAACAAGTATTTTATGAATAAATGAATTTATGATCAAATACTTGTGATAACATATATCAAGTATAATAAATAAATCAGTTAAGCAATACTTGATATAACAAATATATTTGTTTAACTCATATAATATATAATAATATTTTATCTATTATGTGATTGTATAAATAAAGTCACTTAGTACTATAAGGAATCATACGGTTCGATTCCCTTGTTAGAGTTTATGCCCTAGAGGTCAATTATTTGATATAATTGCTTAACGTTTTGATATTATATTTGATTGCATAAATGAATGCTTTTATTATGGTTTTATTTACTACGCTATATAAATGTTAACATAATAAAAATCCTTAGAATAGTGATACAAATTATATAGTTTCAAGTATGTGACTTGAACATGAGATTATATAATTACTATTAGTATCATTGTTCTTAAATGTCTCTAGTCGAGTATCATTGTTGATGGGACAACAATGATGCATTGAGACTAGTATGTGGATTGACTGATGGCCAAATCTCAATGGTCATAAATATATGAGATATTAAGTCAATGCATAGGTACATGTTAGAGAACGATGTACTGGACAGACCCACCATGAGAATTATACGTGGAACATTTTGCAAAGTGTCATTAGCAATTCTCATAGTGACAATGATGTAATGGTCCTCAGACATGTAATCACTATATTATTACATGAGAAATTATGTACTTTGATATCATCAAATGTCACCTTTAATAGGGTGGACTATAAAGGTGATTATTGGGTACATCATGAATCATGTGAGGAATATGAGTGATCTAGATGGAATTTAACCCTCCTATATATTAGGGATGATATCCATAGGACTCTTGATTGAGTAGGACTATGAAATGCATGGCTATGCTCAAATAGTGATTTGTTTCATATAGTCTACTCATTGATCAAGAAAACTCAGATTAAATTATGAAGAGTATTACACATTCCATGACTCGAGTTTAATCTTGGATATCAAGGTTAAAAGGATTAAATTATATTGAAACATTGGTCACGAAAAGGTTGCATCGAATCATTGATCTTATTATTACTTAGGTAACAGAACAGTGATGCATTACTAGATGCTACTCACTGTTTATAATTTATAATATGATTTTAAAATTATTGCCAACGTAATAATAACCTATAGGGTCACACACATATAACGTTATTAAAAGGGAATTAATTTAAAAGATTTAAATATATCAGTATGATTGATAGTATTTAAATTATGAATTTAAATTAATAAGATAATTTATATATATATAGGTATTTTAATTAAGTAAGACTTAATTAAGATATATATATATATATATATATATATATATATATTCGAATTTTATCAAATTAGGGTTTTGAATAGTTGCTTTTACACTATATATATGATATGTAGCCGCCACTTTAGGGTATTCATTCACAACCCAAAATCCTAGCCGCTCTTTAGAGAGAGACTAGAGAGAAAATTCTGAAATTTTCATCCTTGGTGGCTAGTACCGAAATTCCTTCTTCTGCAGATCGTAGGACGATTCGTGCAGAGCATTCGTGTGGATACCGTAGAGACGCAGTCCGTTTGAATTGCGTTGGAGATTCGACCGAATCGATTCTAGCTTTTATAATCGGTACAATTTCTAACCTCTGAATTATTGATTTTTCGTATGGATCCTGTTTTAGGGGTTTCAGGAAATTACTTTGAATTGTTCAATTTCCGTTGCAGTTTTCTATGTCGAAAAACTCTTCATCCCTTAAGAGAAATATCTCGGTAGCCATGCGGCTTCTAAGTACGACAAAATTTATATTTTCACAATTGATATTTATATAAATATTTTCAATAGATTACTACGATTCTCAAATTCGGTTCGGATGATTCTCCTTTTTGGAAGAATATCTCAGTGTTGTTTTGAGCTATCAAGTGTCATATCTATTTTACAATATTTATATAAATAATGTCAATAAAAGGTTACTGAAGACTATAAAGAATCGTACGGTTCGAATTCCTCTCCGTAAAGGTGTATCACGGTAGCCTTGTGGCGCCCAAGTATCTTTTTATTTGATAAATAAATGAAATATAGATATATAAAATTGTGTATAACAATGTATATTTGTATATCTATAAATATAAATAAGCAAGAGATAATTCAAATAAATTAAATCAAACAACTTATCTTAATTTGCTTAGACCAATTTTTCTTTTCTCAAATGATTAGAACTTTGATAAGAAGAGAGACAAAGCTTCTTAGAGAGAGAGTATGTAGGAATGAAATACGCTTTTCTTGAAAGTGAATTGGCAAATTGAAAATGAAAGAAAGGCCTCCTATTTATAGATTTTTGAAGTCAGGGGCAAAGTGGTAATTTTTGAAATCTGGTTTTGAAAGAGTTGTCTGAATTGCTCATTTTTGAATTTAACGGTCCAGATTCAAACAATTTTTATGTGTAAGGACTTAAAAATTCGCCCGAACCAAATTCCATCAACTTAGCATTTAATGATTATTTTGACCACATGTTTTAAAGCTTCTAATGGTTTTAAAAACAGCCAACACACGAGTTTAGACCTAAAATGAATGTCACTTCACATGGTTTAACAAATTTTCCAGTTGTATAATGATGCATGCAAGATTGATTTATATATATATATAAATATATATATTACGCACATGCCACATGATTTATATATAATAATATATATACATTATACAACACACACACACACGCATATACACATTTAATTTATATATATATATATATATATATATATATATATATATTGTGACGCTCCCAAAATAGGTATACATCACCCATCTTGGGTCGCCAAATACATGGTACAAAATTTAAATACAACTTAATTATACAACTGTCGTGTAACATACGACAAAACATAAGCTGAGAGTTTTAAAATGAATATTGTCCTCTAGACAATATCCACACTCAATGGAGTCCTCATTACAATTATTATCACACTATTTTATAAAAATAGTGAATACTACTATAGCCATCATCTCGGACCATCACTTCATTCCCCGACTAGTCCCAGCTATATATTCTTATTTCCTGAAGAGAACAGTGAAAGAAAAGGCTGAGCTCAACTAGCCCAGTAAGAAATATTATGACTAAGATAATGCATAATAAGTTATCGTTAGCCTTCAACAATGTTAAACTGATAGAATATAATAGACAACAAGTTTAACTGCAGCAGAATAAGCAATCAATTAGAAGAGTCAAGTAGAGCAAGATATCTACTATCTTCTATGATTTAAAAAGTTTTTCAACAGTTTTATCGCTGAGACTCAGCTTAATAAATAAACCACATCATCGAATCATCCATGCACTACGGGCCAAGGATATTCATGTAATCATCAATGGTCATGATTATACCAAATAATCCCTGGTCATAATCATACCAACAACTATCCATCAATGCACTACAGGCCAATGAGGATTTTTACCACATTATTTATAATATTACGGGTAATGATTATACCGAATGATACCTGGTCATAATCATACCAATCAACAGTCTATCTATGCACGTAAGCCAAAGATGACTTTCATCACAATATAAGCATGATGATGATGACAATGATATAAGAATTCAATTAAAAGAAAGCAAAGGATAAATTTTAAAGATTTATAATTTAATTTATCCAGAATTTAATAATGTCCAAATTTTAAACATGATACTGCTTTGTGGAGTAAAATTCAAGAATAATATCCATGTATCAAAAATAATTTGGACAGAAAAGAAATAAATTTTTTAGTGAATAGTACCTGTGAATAGTACTTCGAGAATAGTACCCCGTGAATAGTAACCCGACATGAAAAGTGCCCCAAATACCCGAGTGAACAATATTTGAGTGAATAGTAATCGACTGAATAGTAACCCGTGACTAATAACTCGTGAATAGTACCCTGACATGAAAAATGCCCGAATACCTGAGTGAATAATATTACAGTAAATAGTAATTGAGTGAATAGTAATCCGTGAATAGTATCCTGTGAATAGTACTTCGGGTGAAAATATTGATATTTAATAAGAAAGTTCATATCAATATTCCAATAAAATGATACAGGATGAAGTGCAAAACTCAAGGATATTGTACTAATTTCAAGAATTATAAAAGCAACACTTACCATAGTAAGTTTAGATTTAAGAATATGAAAAAAATTAACATTCGAAAACTACAAATGAATTTTCACCTGTCATACAGTACGTAATCCTCGTAGACAGGTTATTCCGACATACTAAAGGATGAATACAAAAAATAGTATTCCTTATGAATACGAAAGAAATAAAACCCCTTACCTTAGTAGAAAGTTGGATACTGCAAAAGTGAAGTAGCAGAATACTCTTCTTCTTGCTCTCTATAGTTTCTCTCTCTATAGTGTCTCTTGTGAATCTTAGTGAATTGGTGAGAATGAAAGAAAAATTAAGCTTCTATTTATAGGAGAATGGACTAAATAGTAACTAATTCACGAACGGTCCATATTGATTCACTATTAGAACGGACGGTCCATATTGATTACTATTAAAACCACAACCAACGGTCCAAATTGATTTACTTTTAAAACCACCACCGACGGTCCAGATTAATTTACTTTTAAAACCATCATCAATGTTCCATATTGATTTACTATTAAAACCACCATCAACGGTCCAGATTGATTTACTATTAAAACCAACATCAATGGTCGAGATTGATTTACTATTAAAACCACCACCAATGGTCCAGATTAATTTAACTTATTACACTTTTGTACCCCTAAAGTTTTCCAAGTTTGCATTATTCCCCTCTAACTTTTGTAATTCACTTATCTTCAATAAACACGTTCTTAATACTTCAATAATTATTCATCATTAATATTATAACTCATAATATTTAACAATCAGATCGTTCTAAGGAAAGAGGGGGCTTTCCAACAAGGATTTCTCCCTATTGGCGCGCAATATATTAGGTGACCAAACCTCTCCTCGACAGAACTTTCTAGACATTGTCAATATTTCAAATAATAATATGAATAATTTTGTTAACTCAATTATTGATTTAATAATATAAAATATTATGCAGATGATAATGTGACAATAATTGAATCAAATAATGTGAGACACTATGCAATAATTACTGTAGCAATAATTAAGTATAACTAAGTGACTTCGCACGTAAGCATCAATAATCAATACCGTGTGCTACTATGTAACCACGCATATTACTGTACTTTTACCACCGGGTAGTTCAATAATTTAACAGTAAAACTTCAACTGTTATTTTTATAAAAAGATATTTTTGTCATTTTCTAACTACGACAATACTTCCGTTGTGGGGTCCACTAATGATTGTGTCGTCGTACGAATATTCTCTGTTAAAACGAATATTCCCCGACCAATCGAATATTCACTGACACAACGAATATCAACTTGCTTACTTTGCAAAATTTTCCAAATATTACAACAACTATAACATTATATCATATCCACACCATAATATTGAAAAATATATTTTAATAAAAATTATTCTTTATTCAAAAAATTTGAGGTCTTACATATATATATATATATATATATATATATATATATATATATATATATATATATAACTTATATAATATATATATAAGCAATAAAATAACTATGCCCAATTTTAAAATCTTTAAATAATAAAATTAATTTGAGTAGAAAATGCTCATATGTCAAAAATGATTTAATTAAAATCTCCATCTTCTTTCTTACCAAATTCAGTCAACACAAGCTTTTAATGCTCAACAAATGGCTTTGTTCCATTTCATTCCCAGCATGCAATTTTCAGTTAAGGCTTTGAACCATTAATGGTCACATGCCTTAAATTCCTTTTGATTTTAAGCATATACACATGTACATGAATATACATACATATTCAGATATATAAATATTTTCAATCATATATGCTACCATAATGTTTTAACACTTTATATTAAATAATCAAGATCAAGAAAATCAATTAGGTAAGATTTAGAAAATATTTTTGGTCAAAGTAAATAAGATAAATAAACAATTATAATAAAAATCCTATGGAGAGAATTCTACCATTTAATTAATTTATTTACTAATTATTATTATCATCAAAATAAAACTAAAAGTTAGAGACACCCGTGAATAGTACTCCGAATGAAAATATTGAAATTTAATAAGAAAGTTTAGACCAATATTCCAATGAAACGATATTAAATGAAGCACAAAATTCAATGATATTCTATTAATTTCAGGGATTATAGAAGCAATACTTATCAAAAAAAGTGTAGATTTAGGAATATGAAACAAAATAATATCACTTACATATTATAGAGTATATATGGAAGAAAATTATATTGCTTACGAATATTGAACGAAAATAATATTCCTTACGAATATTGAACGAAAATAATATCCCTTACGAGTACAAAAGAAATGATATCACATACAAGTATGAAAGAATATACGAAACTACAAATGGATTTTCACCCTTCATGCGACAATCCGCGTAGACAGATCATTTCCACAATTTAATAAAGAATGAATACAAATAGTTATTCAACATGCATGTGATAATCCGCGTAGACAAGTTACTCCCGTAGATTAATAAAGAATGAATATGAAGAGTTATTCACAATACATGCGGTAATCCGCATAGACAGGTTACTCCCACAGATTAATAAAGAATATAATGACAACCTTTATGAGTAAAAAGAAAATAACATCCTTTACGAATATGAAAGAAATAATACTCCTTACCTTAGTAAAAGAGTAAATCTGACTGGTATAGTGGAGATATTCTTGAAAAAAACTTATACTATTTGTTACACTCAAAGTATCCTTATACTAGAAAAAAATACGCACAATATTATAGAAGAAGAACTCTCTGATTCTAGTGTGATTTTCATTTCTTAACTAAGCATCCTATTTATAAGAGAATGACAATACATTATTTAAAATTTTCACGGGTGAACAGTACAGAAAATCACGAACGAATTTCACGGGCGAAATTCGGTGGATTTCTGATTTTTACTATTCATCACTGTGCAATAAAATATTCTAATAAAACAAAAAATTTAAATAAAATATAATATATTATATTTATAATCTAATAAAACAAATAACTTTATATATAATATAAAAAATATTCTGTTGTATTACTATTATAATAATAATAAAATAAATTGAGACAACTTTCTACCGTTGATTTTAAAAAATGAGTAAGTGGAGGTCCATGTAATAAGTCAAAATTACAACAAATACTTCATAACAAACCCCTCTATTTATATCAAAAATTGAATAAATAGTTACCGCAATTCATTTATCTTTAATCAACACATTTTTAATCTTTCAACAATTATTCATCATTAATATTATAACTCACAATATTGACAACCAGATCATTTTCAAGAAAGAGGGGTCTTTTCGATAATGATTTCTTTTCATTGGCGCGTAATTAAGTAACCTAACTCCTTTCCTCGACAGAAATTTTTAGACATTGTCAATAATACAAATAATAATATGAATAACAGCATGTGTCGTCTCAATTATTGATTTAATAATATAAAATATTATGCAGATGATATTGTAACAATAATTGAATCAATAATATGAGATACTATGCAGCAACTATTGTTGCAATAATTGAATAAAATTAAGTGACTTCTTATGTAAGCATCAATAATTAGAGATACTGTGCAACAGTGTGCTACTGTGCAACCACACATATTATTGTACTTTTATCAACGGATATTTCAACAGTTTAACGGTAAAAGTTTTGTCGTTAGTTTTATAAAAAAGTTATTTCTGTCGCTTTCTATATCTGACAGTCATTCTGTTGTGTGGGGTCCACCAATGATTGTGTCGTCGTACGAATATTCCCGACAAAAAGAATAGTCCCCGACCAAACGAATATTTTATGACAATTTGCTTATTTTACAAAATTTGCATATGTCACCCATAACTATAACATTATATCAAATCACACCTTATTATTCAAAATAATATTTAGAGAAAATTAATTCTTTATTTATAAAAAGTTGGAGTCTTACATCGAGTGCGTAGCAACATATCCGAGATGTATGTTGTGAACCAGACAAATCTTTGTCAATAATAAATTTAATTCAACAATTTTAGATTAAGCAATGTGGGAGTAACATAAAGTATGTAGTTGAAAGCTAATTATTAGCAAAATTTCATTTATACACACGAATCATGTCATGCTTCTTGTTAACTGTTGCATGTTGGCCTTCATTCATACGTCTCTTTTGTATAAAAGACGTACAAACTTAAGATCTGAACTTGAGTTATATTGCCATATAGTCTCAATTATTTTTCTTTTGGCAAAAGAATTTTGCACCCATGCTTTAATCATGCAGTTAGCAGCTTCCACTTGTCCTGATCAGCTCTTTGTCAACACTTATGGGTTGCGAGGTCTCTGTAGTAAATTTTTCTAAGTAACTTCATGTTTGATTTGCAGCTAGCCTCAAATGACATTGCAAGCATTTATAGTTGGAGAGAAAAGTTCCTAGAGATCAAACTACAAACACTTAATAGTCATTCCTCATTGCAGAATATAAATCATCCATTTGCATTTGCATATCATGTTTATTAAAAAAATATTTTGAGCAAAAAAGATTTTATATTTGCAAGCACATTATTCATTCCTCGTTGAGCTATAGTTTGAGCAATCTCTTCAACTGTTGCATTCATAACTTTCTCTCAATCAACAGAATCCATGGCATTGTCATCCTTTTCTTTTTCTTTACTACAATAAGTTCTTCTCAATTCATCCTAATAAACTTTAAAATTTTTAAGATAGACGGGCGGGCCGGGTGCCTGCGGCCTGGGCCGGGCTAAAATTGGGTTGGGCCGAAAGGCTTGGATTTTTCGGGCTAAAAAAAATAAAGCCCATAGTCCAGTTTTTGACTGCCGGCTCGCGGGCTTGGGCCCTTTTTGCCAAGTTTAATCACTGGGAAGTTTAGTTTTCTCCAATACCTCAAAAATGTATGTAACTGAACTGATGGATAATTGGTGACATAATATATTTTAGGGAGGAATTGAAATATAATTTTAGAGAACACTCAACAATATTTTGATTTTATTTGCTTCAAATGATTCAAGTATAATAGTATTTATAGGACTCTTGGGATACTTCTAGAACTATCATAATAATTACTAAATGTCCAAATTCATGTATGTGAACATAACCATTACATGTTCCAAAACATTTTAAATATATTTATATACATATTTATTACCTATTTATGTACTTAATTAATTGATGGACAATCTAGAATATTAATTTGATTTAGTTATCAGTAAGACAAAAATTTATGTTTATAATTGTCTATTTTATCCCAATATAAATATTTAGTTTTCGATCTCATATATATAATTATAACTATATTCTCAAGTATTGAGATTTATAGAGATCGATGATAAAGATAACTTGCATGCTAATTAGTAGGTATGGGGAAGAAAATGATTAAAATGTTTATGAAATTACAACTTGAAAAATAAAAAATGTATGATAATTTTATTATCATTCATCCAAACAGTTCATTTCATTAGCATGTTCATGAAATTATTGGTTGAACCATAAAAAATGGAGTAATGCTACACGGACAAGAATACTGGACCGGAAAACTGGACAGGTTCAGTTTTTTTTTCTTGTGACTCCCAAAAAATATATAGTATTTATTCCAACAGAAATTTTTACAAAATAGAATGTTTTAGGTGTAATTTGGATACACATACAAAAACAGGGTTATACAGACTGTATAACCCTGTTTTTGTATGTGTATCCAAATTACACCTAAAACATTCTATTTTGTAAAAATTTCTGTTGGAATAAATACTATACATTTTTTGGAGTCACAAACAAAAAAAAAAAACCCCCACTTGTCCAGTTTTCCGGTCCAATAAAACTGTCCGACGAGACTTATTCTAAAAGATGTATAAGAACTTTGTTATCCAAATATTTGGCAGTTTGTTAGAGGTTTAATTTAGATTTTTAATTCAGATTATTTTTAAGCATCAAATCTTTTGGAACAGTACGTTTATCAAAAATTGAAATTAAGAGGTTGGCTGATTATTTATAGCTGCAAAATGGGAAAAAAAATTGGGTATGACATACGAGATAACATTTTTAAACATGGTTCAAAATATCGACCGTTAGATCGAAATATCGGTTTATCGGTTAAGTGTCAGTAAGTGTTAAAGTATGTACAATCTTGACACGAATTTCAAAATTAAGAATTATTCAGGTAAAAGTTAATGTTACGATTTCGGACCAAATAAAAGAGAAATAATGGTGTAAAGGTGAGAAACATCTCCAAATATATTTATGTATATGTTGAAAGGTATAAAATAGAGAAGGCAAAACAGAATGAATCTTTTTTCTATAAATTATACTTAAATTGTAGCTATGTAGTACCTAGAAGGAAAATATTTATTTTTATAAACTATATATTGCAACCTAATTAATAGTAAAAATAGATGAATATGTGAATTACTTAGATATAAAAAAAATAAGTATTATATTATTTTAAACTCTTCAAATTTATTGTAGAATTTTCAAATTTATTAACAATTAATTATATAAAATTATTTTAATTAAATAAGATAGTTTAGAAGGAAGAATATTTTATAAAAATCATCTTGCATAACATTAATTTAAGTTATTATTACTCCCTTCGTCCCATAGTTATAGGCTGATTTTTCATTTTGGGATCTGCCAATATATAGGCTACTTACTATTTATAAAATTTAGTTAGCTCATTGTTTTACTTTTATGCCCTTATAATAAATATTCAACCATTACTCCTTTTTTTGAAGAAACAACATTCAATGTCATTATTGTTATCATCACATTTAATGTTGTTGTATTCTCAATAAAAGAATTCAACTTTTTAGGCTCAATAAATGAATTTGGAATAACATAAACGTTTTGTGATTGGTTGAAAGTTTATGTAGATTAGAAATTCATCTTTGGTCAAAGTTCTATCTTAATGATCAGTATACGTATATCAATTAAGTTGAGAGTTTCAGTGTGATAAATAAGGAGTAATTAACTTATTCATTAATAACATATTAAGGGGTATATGTAAAAAAATTTTGTTAAAATTGCCACTTAAACTGATTTTTTTAAACTATGTGCCAAAAGAAATCAGCCTATAACTATGAGACGGAGCCCGGAGGGAGTATTATTTGGCAAAGTACAACGTTTTGAATTATAGGGTAAAGTAAAATTAGATGACACAAAGTGCAATTAACTATTTAAATTATTCCAAATAGTTGACTATGTTAATTTTATTTGTATTATTAAAATATAAATGATTCAGTTTCGATTCGTGTATGTTTCAAATACTCGTAAGTAGTTTGAATAAAAACGAGTCGAATTGAGAACTCGAGTACAATAAAACGAGTCGAATTCAAATTTGAACAAAGACTGCAAAATTGTATTCGAATTTGAGTACGAATATGAGTACCTTTAAAAAGCTTCGAGTAGAATCTGAGTACGGTATTGTTCGACTCAATTCGAGATCATTTTCACCCCTACTTATTCTAATAATAATTTTTTATCCTTGGAAATTATGGAGCACATAATATATCAAATTAAAACTAGCAACCAGCAACTAACAACAAAAACTTCAAGATGTATTTGGGCTCGACGAAGTTTTTGCTAGTTTTTTGAACTTATCTTGTTTTTCATTCTCAAGTTTCGTAATTTTGTTATTTCTTTCGTCATTAGGATTTCCAGATAATTATTTTATATTTAAAAGTAAGGTTAATTCTTATTATTCAGATTTTATCAATATATATAGTGTCTGCGTAGTTAGTTCTATGATTTTATTTTATTTTGTCAATTCGTGTGATTGTAAAGTTTCATAAATTCAAATTATGTGATTGTTTCTATTCTTCTATTAGTACTCATTCATTGTGTCATCAAGTCTTTTGTTTATTTCTTTTCTTTTCAGTCCCTTAAAAAAAACTTAAAAATAAAAGAAAATGAACATAAAATTTAAGTTTTGCATACAATATTTTTTTATTTGTTACAAAACTCAAAAAAACATATGTTATGTTTATTTGCAAGAATTACACTTGAGATATGATTATTAATCCCAAGTATCTTGTTTGTTTTCAAATTTAGATTTTGTACTATTAATAAAATGATTATAAAATGGTTAAATAGCACATCTGTCCCTCCAAGTTTGCAGATCACTTTCAAAGTCGTCCTTAAAGTTTATTTTTCTTCAGTTAATTCATTAAAGTGACATTTTTGGCGTTTTCGTTTCTCCAACTCGACTCATTTTGACCAAATTTTGACACAACCTGACCAAGTTTGACCCAACACTAATTTTTAATATTTTAAAATAATATTTTTTAGTATTTTAAAATAAAATAATTATTTTAAAAATAGTAATTTTTAATATTTTTAAAAATATTACTTTTAAAATAATAATTATATTTAATATTTTAAAATAAAATATTTTTAAAAATAAATATTATTTTAAATATTTTAAAATAAAATATTATTTTTTAAAAAAATAAATAATATTTTAATTTAATATTTTAAAATAAAATATTTTCTTAAAATAATAATCATTTTAAAATAAATAATATTTTTATATTTAAAATAAAATATTATTTTAAGGAACAAATATTAGAAACTTTTAATTTTCCAAAAATGAGTAAAATTTCATAAAATATAGATTCAAAAAAGTAAAGTTAAATTTTTTTAAATCTTAATTATTTTTGTTTTATGAAAATAAAGTTTTATTTTTTTGAATATATATTTTATAATACTTTCCTCATTTTTTATAAAATGAAAAATTTTCTAAACATTTTTCCTAAAAATAATAAATACTTTTAAAACATCTTAGTTTATTTTTTTAAAAAAAATTGAATCAATTTTTTTTATTTATCTTTTACTATTTTTTGTTTTTTGTATTTTACTTTCTGTTTTTAGTTTTTGTTTTTAAAAATTCTAATATAAGAATACATATAATAATGATAATGATATTAGCTTTTTTCCTGAAAATAAAGTTTTATATAAAAGATGAAAAAAATCTACTCTTTTTTTTAAAATAAAGTTTTATTTTCTTAATTAATTTTTTTGAATCTATATTTTATGAAATTTTACTCATTTCTAAAAAAATAAATTTTAGTATTCTTTCCTAAAAATAATAATTATTTTATAAATTTTTTAAAATAATATTTTATTTTCAATATAACAAATAATTAATATTTTTAAAAAATATTTTATTTTAAAATATTAAAAATAACAATTATTTTCAATTTATTTTAAAAAATATTTTCTACTGAACATAATTATTATCTTGAAATTATTTTAAAAATAATATTTTATTTTAAAATATTAAAAATATGATTATTAAAAAAATATTTTATTTTAAAATATTAAATATAATTATTATTTTAATTTTTTTAAATAATATTTTCTATTAAAATAAGAAAAACGATTATTTTGAAAATAATTATTTTATTTTAAATATCGAAAATAATTATTATTGCAAAATTATTTCTAAAATAATAATTTATTTTAAAATATTAAATATAATTATTATTTTAAAATTATGTTAAAATTTTTAATTTAGTTTAAAATATTTATTTTATTTTAAAATATTAAAAACTGGGATTAAGTCAAACTGGGTCGAGTTATGTAAAAATTTGGTCAAAATAGGTCGGGTTGGGGTCAAATCAATAGGTGGAACGAAACGCCCAAAAAATGTAACTTTAAGGACCTAACTAACGAAAAATGAATTTAGAGACGACTTTAAACGTGAGTGACAATTTTGAGGGACCGAACTGTCATTCAACCATTATAAAATGATTTAATACAAATGATTATTTAATAATATGCTCAACCATATATTACAATCCCCGCCATTGGGATTAAAAATTTCTAAACAAAATTATCCTCAACCTTTATTCTAAAATGACCATAATATCCTATTATATCCGATAAGTTTATTATCGGTAAACTGTTCATTGGTAAACAGTTTATTATTGGTAAATAGTTTATTATTGATAATGAGCTTGTTATTTAAACAGCTTATTATTTAAACATCTTATTATTTAAACAGCTTATTCGTAAACAACTTATTGGTAAACAACTAACCAATAAGTTGTTTACCAATAAGCATATTATTAGTAAAACTTATTATTGGTAAATAACTTATTGGTAAAAAAAAATTATTTAAACAACTTATTATTGGTAAACAGCTTATTATATAAACAACTTATTATTAGTAAACAACTTATTATTTAAACAACTAAACTTATTGGTAAACAACTTATTATTTAAACTACTTATTAGTAAACAACTTATTATTAGTAAACAATTTATTGGTAATCAACTTATTATTTAAATAACTTATTGATAACGTACTTATTATTTGTAAACAACATATTGGTAAATATCTTATTATTTGTAAATAGCTTATTAGTCCTAGTCATATTTAAATATTGGCTTTTTGTTTGTCAAAACTTATTTAAACAACTTATTGGTAAACAATTTATCGTTCATCATTTATTGATATATAAACAGGTTTAAATTATAGTTTAAAATATGTTATTATTGATAAGTGTATAATAGTCCAAACGATATTTTTTTATCCAATTCTTTAATTAATCATGGAAAAAACAAACACAACATAAGATTATTTTAAGTTATCCCATGAATAATCTCATAAAAAACAAATATGTGACTGCGACTATTTAATCATAGGATTAATAATTTTAAGATTATAATCCCATAAATTTTAATCCCGAGATTATAATTCTTATAAAGAAACATGATCATAATGTTATGGACAAAGTAGTTTACCAAAATGCCTAGCCGATACCTCCACTTTAAAAAATCAATTTTGGAATGGAGGGAGTATATAGCATTCTAATTTTATTTACTTTGCTCAAATATTTTGTCTTTTTATAAATAAAAAATTATTTATAAAAAAATAAGCATCCCTACACTGAAGTCAAATACTGGATTGATCACATGCTTGATGTGGGTGCCCGTGTTTGTGCACAGACGTTGGTGGCTGTAGGATTGAACGCCCTTATTGCAGCGCGGTGGCCATTTATAGTTTGTTCGTTAGACGTGTTGGCCAAGTAGTTCCTCCCTTCGTCCCAAATTAATTTTTTTTTTCTTTTTTTAACGTCATTTCAAACTAATTTTCTCTCCTTTTTTTTCATATTTTTAATGACATCACTCTAATAGTTATTTTTCATTATTTTTATTTAGATCATTAAGGTTGATAACAATTTTTATTTTTGAATAGGGTGATGTCTCCTCCCAAATTTATCATAAAACTAATTCGAAACTTTCCAATTTAATGAACAAAGTTGATATATTTTTCCAATTTAATTTACCTTCCGTTTAATAACTACTCTCTCAGTTCCTTTTCAATTTTAATTAAGTATTAATTATTTAATTTTCAATATTACCCTAAGTATTAAATATGACTTTGGTTCTTCCACTATTTTTTGTCTAATAAATAACATCCTCTTTTTCCAATAGAAGGATAATAATATAGACAACTGATATTATATTTAATGTTATATAATCATTTCTTTAATAATTGTGCACAGCTCTAAAACGACATATATTAAGGGACGGAAGGAGTATAATTCCTTTCCACTATAATCACATATATTAAGAAATCACATTAATTATAATGTTAAGTAATTAATATTTATTTGAAATTTTATTATTACCCATGCAATAATTAATTACTTTTCTTCTTCTCTCCCTATTACTCTAATTACTCTTATAATTATTCCTCTCTCTCAATTACTCTATTTTTAGGGGCAAAATAGAAAGAATTAATTTGTTCTTTTACTTATACTATTTTATGAATATAATTATACTCATATTTAATCAAGAATAACAAATTCAAATTAGGTAAAACAATCTATTTGAATCTGTTTTTTTTTCTCAAACTATATTATCTTAAGGTGTTTTAGATTCCTTTTGTGCAAGTAGCCTGCAACTAATGCAATATAGTATAATAAAATATTTTGTTTAACAATAAAACTCAATTTTATGCTATATAAATATCATATTTTGTTTACGATAAATATTTAAGTAAATTCTCTTTTTGCATCAAAAATTTTGAGCTTTATTTTCAAGAACCTTCAACCTTCTCAACAAACAAGGTATCATTTGAATGGCTCTCTACTGCATCAGAGGATCATACCACATGAAATATCCACAACTATGGGGCTGTTAAAAAAGACATTTTTTCAGAATAAGCTTCATATCAAAGGAAATTGAAGAAAAATCACTTACTCTTGCAGTTTGACATCCATAGAATCGACGACCATGATTCAATTCAGTCCAAGAAGTTATCAACATAGTTGTGCGGAAACAATGGCAGTGATTAAATCCGGCCATTTAAGTTGACACCATCCGTTGTAACATGTATGCCAGGAGTTATGCTGTGTTGGGGATGTAGTGCATGCACCAGAATCAGACACTATGAAAATTGAATCTTATGTTTCATGAATCCTATATTAGGTTTAATAGTACTGATTATGTTAGACATAGGTAGTGTGAGCTATGCATCCTGGATAATGTTGAACTGCGATAGTAGTGACCTTTTTAATACTAGGCATAGCTCTCTAGGATATTGAAGCACATTTATACTGGATCCTATAGATGTACCAACAAATATACAAGACAACTCAAAAAAAAGAAAAAAAAAATACCCCTCATGCAATCAGACCTAATCCTTACAGCAGAAAGACAATAAGACTTTAAATTTCAAAGAGAAACTAAGATATTAGAATAGCCACAAGATAACCAGAGGTCCAGAACACTTGTATTTCCTCTTCAAAAATACATAAATTTGGCCGTGAACTACTACTATTCTACTTAGATATATGCCATAACCCACTTGAAAAATAAAATATTGAAAACACTCATTCAACAGAAAATAACGAAATGTACAAAAAATAGCATGTTCTTTGTGTTGCAGTAGAACAAAAGGAACAATTGTGGTGAAAAAACCCAATGAAAAAAACCCAAATAGCAAAAAGACTTAAAGGGGTCAAGTACAACCTAGAAATCAGGTCAAAACAAAACCCAGAAAGAGTAGAAATCAAGAAGGTAGATGTCTTCGTCAAGGAATTCGAGATCGAAGTTGATATCAAGGAAGTGGAGATCGAACTTTCGAGCTAAGTTGCTTGACTCTTGGTTTTGTTTTGGTCTGAAATAGGAGGGATTCGAATTTTACAATTTACTATTCCTTTTTTTGTTTTGGTCTGCTTCTTTTGTTTTGGTTTGAACGGATGGATGTTATGTTTCGGAGAGAAATAGCGAAAAATAAGTAATGTTAGTTAAGGAGTAATACTTAAGATCCGAATTAATTTTATATAATTAAATATATATAAAATACACACACTCTCATATTGCGTATAAGAAAATATTTTTGAAAAATTCAAATTAGTGTTATGATGGGAGAGAGCTCAGGCATGAGTTGTCCCTCACCTCCCATGTTCTTTAATATATAAGGTTAAAAATATTTTTAATCACTGAACTAAGATCCGATTTATATTTGTATTATTGAATTGAATTTTTTTACAGTCAACTAATTGAACTCTCAATTTTTTATAATGATAATTAAAATTGTAAGTCAATTAAGTTTTAACGGCAAAATTACGTGAAAGTGCCTACTCAGATTTTTTTTCCCCGTGGAAGTGAGAGAAGGTCAAGGTGGAAAATTAATTAAATTAAATTAACTAAATAAAAACAATTCAAGATCTTCTTCCACTGCATCATCCCCACCCATTCACCAACTGAACATCATCATTATTCTCCAAGCCATTTCATTTAATTAACTCTTCCTCTTCCACCATCATATACTCTCTCCGTTCCTTAATATATGTCGTTTTAGAGTTGTGCGCAAGTATTAAGGTAATGATCGTAAAACATTAAATATACTATCAATTGTCTATATTGCCCTTGAAAAAAGAGAGTGTTATTTATTGGGCAAAAATTAGTGAGAGAACCAAAGTTATATTTTATTACTTGGAATAATATTGAAAACTAAGCAATTAATGCTTACTTGAAATTCTCAAACAACTTATACTCTCTCGGTTCCATATTAAGTGTCGTTTTAGAGAAAAAAAATTGATTCCTAATTAAGTGTCGTTTGTAGATTTTTAGGAGAAATTTTCTCATATTTTTCTGATTTACCCCTAAATCTCTCTTTTCAAGTGTAACATTTTCCAAGTAAATTTATTTCCATAAAAACACCACCTAATTCCTCTCCACTTTCCAAGAAAATTTATTCCTATAAAAACACTACTTACTCTATTTTATTCTCTCTCTCTTATTTAAGGAGAGATACACGTTAGTTTGCACCTTAATTCGAAGAGAGAGACTACCAACACATAAGGATAAATATGGAAATTGAGACCTATATTAATTACAAAGTAATGATATTCTTAGTATGTGTGTTTTATGTAATAACGACACTTAATATGGAACCGAGAGAGTATTTAGGAACAAAAATATTTTTCTAAATCGACTTATATTAAGGAACGGATGGAGTATAATAAATATAGATTTGAGAGAAATTCAAAAAAAAATGTAATCCAAAATTTTTTAATCTCTCTTTACACGTACATATATATCCGAGAGTATATATACACATATACATATAGATCAGAGTCGTCCCATGTTTCCCCGTTGACGAAGGTCGAAGCTTTGCAGAAGGCTGCGATGATGTTTGGTCGGACAGAGGTGGCGGTTGAGTCATTTAAGGTGGCGATAGATTGAATAAGGAAGAATAAATCTACCGCCCAATTTATACTATTTTCATCACTGTGTATGGTTTTTTATGATTTTTTTTCTTTGGTTTATAATTTGTGATAATTTTCATTAGAAATTTAGGGCGAAGTAGCTAATATTCGCAAAACCCAGAAACAAAAATTGTCACAGATCAAGCTTCACGTTGACGCCATGGCGGTTGGGCTTTCTTCTTCTCCTTTATTGTTTTGGAATGGAGGTTCCTGCTTGTCAAAGCGGAGTTCGTTATCATATCCTTTTGCCTTGGGGAGGAGCAGTCTTTTTCCCTCTTCATAAACCCCATTAACTTGTTCATTTGTTGCCATTTATGCCCCCATCACCATTGATATAGTTTCGCTACTAATTCCATATTCCCAATAAACAAAAATGTTATGGGCATTTGATATGAACATGTTTTGGGTTTCGGTTTGATGAGAATGAATTTTGGGTTTGGTTTGATCTATACAAATTTAGAGTTTTGATTCTTGATGTGAACGAATTTGGGTTCCATTAGATGCGAAAGAATTTTGGGATTTAAAAAATAATAATTGATTTTTGAAGTGTTTTAATATTTTTTTTATATTTAAGCCTAAATTTAATAATTTCATAATATAAATAATAATTATATAGTCCAAACGATATTTTTTTATCCAATCATTTAATTAATCATTAAAAAAACAAACATAACATGATATTATTTTAAGTTATCTCATAAATAATCCCATATAAAATAAATATATGACTGTGACTATTTAATCATAGGATTAATGATTTTAAAATTATAATCTCATAAATTTTAATCCCGATATTATAATTCTTATAAACAAATATATATGATCATAGTGTTATGGACAAGGTAATTTACCAAAATGCCTAGCCCATACCTCCACTTCTAAAAATCAATTTTGGAATGGAGGGAGTATATAGCATTCTAATTTTATTTGCTTTGCTCAAATATTTTTTCTTTTTATAAATAAAAAATTATTTATAAAAAAATAAGCATCCCTACATTGAAGTCAAATACTAGATTGCTCACATGCTTGATGTGGGTGCCCGTGTTTGTGCACAGACGTTGGTGGCTGTAGGATTGAACGCCCTATTGCAGGGCGGTGGCCATTTATAGTTTGTTCGTTAGACGTGTTAGCCAAGTAGTTCCTCCCTTCGTCCCAAATTAATTTTCTTTTTCTTTTTTTAACGTTATTTCAATCTAATTTTCTCTCCTTTTTTCATATTTTTAATGACATCACTCTAATAGTTATTTTTCATTATTTTTATTTAGATCATTAAGGTTGATAACAATTTTTATTTTTGAATAGGGTGATGTCTCCTCCCAAATTTTTATCATAAAACTAATTCGAAACTTTCCAATATTTGAGTGAAACTTTCCAATTTAATGAACAAAGTTGATATATTTTTCCAATTTAATTTACCTTCACTTTAATAACTACTCTCTCAGTCCCTTTTTAAATATTGTTGTAAAAAATTGTTTTTAGTTTTTAATATTTGTTCGGGAGCATTTTACCGACCTTCACGTGGGTCGTAGGCTTGACAGTATAAGGGTTTTAGGAGACCATTGGGCTGAAGCCCATGGAGAGGTTGGAGCTGTTCGGGTCGGCGCCCGAGTTCTTTTGGGTCGGAGCCTCATCTTAATGGATGTCTCCGGGTTCGGTATTCGAGCCCCTAGGGCCGGAGCCTTACCCTGGTGTGGGGTGCGTGGGGTCGGGTCTTTGAGTCCTTTGGACTGAGACCCAGACCTGGTGATGAGATTGTTTGGGCCTGCACAGTGGGCTTTTCTGCGTGCAGAGTTCGGAATCCTAATCATAGTTGAATAAGGTAACTCCAAAGGTAGTCGTTGGATTGGATTCCACTTGCACCTTTTAAGGAGATTGTGTTGGACCCAAATATTAGGTATCTTACCATGTTTAGGAGTCCTAATCCGACTCGGAAGAGGATTCTAAGGTGATGAGGCTCTATAAATACAAGGCCAAGGTTACAATTAAGAGGTAATACCTACTTTTGAGCATTAAACACTTAGCCTACATTGTTAAACCTGGTAACGGCATGTCCCAGCGGCACAAGCCGTCAAGCTTCTGTGTGATCTGTTATTATGCAGGTTCTAGCGCGTGGATTTTGTGATTGGACGCGCCGGCGAAACTTGGCTGTTAACAATATTTATTATTTGAGAATTTCAATTAAGTATTAATTATTTAGTTTTCAATATTACCCCAAGTATTAAATATGACTTTGGTTCTCCCACTATTTTTTGTTTAATAAATACTATCTTTTTTTTTCAATAGAATGATAATATAAGCAACTGATATTATATTTAATGTTATATAATTATTTCTTTAATAATTGTGCATAACTCTAAAACGACATATATCAAGGGACGGAAGGACCTTTCCACTATAATCGCATATATTAAGAAATCACATTAATTATAATGTTAAGTAATTAATATTTATTTGAAATTTCATTATTACCCATGCAATAATTAATTACTTTTCTTCTTCTCTCTCTATTACTCTAATTCTCTAATTACTCTTATTCCTCTCTTAATTACTCTATTTTTAGGGGCAAAATAGAAAGAATTAATTTGTTCCTTTACTTATACTTAAATATAATTATACTCATATTTAATCAAGAATAACAAATTCAAATTAGGTAAAACAATCTATTTGAATCTTTTTTTTTTCAAACTATATTATCTAAGGTGGTATAGATTCCTTTTGTGCGAGTAGCCTGCAACTAATGCAATATAGTATAAATAAAATATTTTGTTTAACAATAAAACTCAATTCTATATATGTTATATAAATATCATATTTTGTTTACGACAAATATTTAAGTAAATTCTCTTTTTGCATCAAAAATTTTGAGTTTTATTTTCAAGAGCCCTCAACCTTCTCAAACAGGCAAGGTATCACTTGAATGGCTCTCGGCTGCTTCGAAGGATCAAAATACCCACAACTATGGGGCTGTCAAAAAAGACATTTTTTCAGAATAAACTTCATATCAAAAGAAATTGAAGAAAAATTACTTGCGCTTACAGTTTGGCATCCATAGAATCGACGACCATAATTCAAATCAGTCCAAGAATGAAGTTATCAACATATATAGTTGTGCGATG
Source organism: Panax japonicus (assembly GCA_020205505.1). Classification (NCBI taxonomy): domain Eukaryota; kingdom Viridiplantae; phylum Streptophyta; class Magnoliopsida; order Apiales; family Araliaceae; genus Panax; species Panax japonicus. Next base: position 46,364,325 of record CM035103.1, read on the forward strand.
ACAATGGCGGTGATTAACTCCGACCATTTAAGTTGATACTATCCGTGGTAACATGTATGTCAGGAGTTATGCCGTGTTGGGGATGTAGTGCATGTACCAGAATCAGACACTATGAAAATTGAATCTTATGTTTCATGAATCCTATATTAGGTTTAATAGGATCCAGTTAGCATGAAGTTCATTTTTGGATAAGTTGGTCAATTGGCCAATAAAATGCTGACACACATAGAGCATCGCCTGCGTGTCAGCACTCTATTGGCCAATTGACCAACTTACTCAAAAATAAACTTCATGTTAACCATTTCCGATTTAATAGTATTGATTATGTTAGACATAAGTAGCGTGAGCTATGCATCCTGGATAATGTTGAACTGGGATAGTTGTGGCCTTCTTAATATTAGGCAGAGCTCTCTAGGATATTGGAAGCACATTTATATTTGGATCCTATAGATGTACCAACAAATATACAAGACAACTTAAAAAAAAGAAGAAAAAAAACACCCCTCATGCAATCAGACCTAATCCTTACAGCAGAAAGACAATAAGACTTTAAGGAGGGTGTATTCAATTAAGACTTTAAAAGTTTGGTTGTATTCAATCAAGACATTTAAAGAGTTTATAAAAGTTTAGTGGTATTCAATTACAACTTTTGTAATGTCTTTAAAAGTTAGGTGGTATTGAATTAAGACTTTTATAAAGTCTATAAAAGTATTTTGGTATTCAAAAAGTCATTGATTTTTCAGATTTCTATTAAATGGTAGAGTTTGACAGACTTTAGAAGAAAATTTATAACTATCAACCCATATCCTAAGTCTGACCTTATCTCTAAGACTTTTAAAGACTTCCAAATATTAAACACAAAGGTAGAAATTCAAAGTGCCTTGTAAAAAATTGCACTAGAGATTTTATGAAAAATTCAAGTCGCAAAACTCTCCGGTAAATTTTTAACTTAAAATGAATATAAATTAATCTAATTTTAGAAAATATAATTATTAAAATTATAAACCATTTATTTTTTTTTACTAAAATTATTAAAAATTAGATAAATTACACAAACTTTTATTATAGGAATATCTCGTTATGACTTTGAAAAATCACACAGTAAATTTTGATTTTTACTATTATATATATATATATATATATATATATATATTATATGATATATACGAATCTTGATAAATTCTAAAACTCATCAAAATTAAAAAAAAAATTAAAAGATGACAACGGTCGACTGTTAAAAAATTAGTTACGTAACACTTTAATTAATTAATTTTTAACATCATAAATAAATTAAAAAGTCACATAATTATTTTTTTAACGGTCAATTTTGGTTCACTAACAACTATTAATAATTTTAAGAAAAAAAATCTCCTTGGCAATTTTGTCTGTGGCTTATCGGTGACTAAAAATCTCCTTGGTAATTTTTTTATAACTTGGTGGCAATTTACTCACATGTATGAAGTTTTGCGATCATATAGATTTTCATTATCATATTATTTTATAAAAAATAGAGTTTGATACTTTTTGTCTCCTCTCGAACAGATTACTTCCTTCGGGACGGACTAACGGACAATATCCTTCGGGACGAACCAACGCCCTCCCGAACGGATTACTTCCTTCGGGACGGACTGACGGACAATTTCCTTTGGGACGGACTATCGTCCTCTCGATCGGGCAATATCCTTTGGGACGGACCAACGTCCTCCCGAACGGTCAAAGTAAACATTTGTACAGTTCTTTAGAACGAATACGTTTAGTTCCCCGGAACAAACTTGATAAGGTTGGTTCTTTATATCTTCGGTAGTGAGAAAGTTGGTTCGGTTGTGATAAGGTTGGTTTTTTATATCTTCGGTTGTGATAAGGTTGGTTCGGTAATGATAAGGTTGGTTCTTTAAATGTTCGGTAGTGATAAGGTTGGTTCAGTTGGTATAAGGTTGGTTCGGTAGTAATAAGGTTGGTTCTTTATATCTTCGGTAGTGATAAGGTTGGTTCGGTTGGTATAAAGTTGGTTCTTTATATTTTCGGTAGTGATAAGGTTGATTCAGTTGTGATAAGGTTGGTTCAGCAGATGGAGTTCAGGTGTGATATTTTGTCTTCGGCAAATATGGTCGTTTTGTTGGGATAAATTTGTATACTCTCTCATTTATAAGTTCCCTATAAATAAGAGATTGGGGGGCAATGTTGGGATGTGATTATTTGGGTCTAGCCATGGTGCAACCCAGTCTATTTAATGGTCCGGATCTGGTGATGACCCGTATGTATTTATTGTGACAGTGGAGAGTCCTTATTAAAATAGGATTGTGTTTCCTTATTTGGTGGGATAAGGGTGGTTTAATTAGGATTCCTACTCCTAATGGGATTCAGGAGTTATAAGGTGATTCTACAAAAGGAGTCCTTCTCCTAATTGAATGCAGGTGGAGGTTACTTCTATATATACGGCTACAAGCTAGGGTTGAAGGGAGAGGACAAGATACAAGAACACAAATACACAACTTGTACTCTGCATATTATCATCTTGTACTCCCAATATTATTTTAGTGGATTACTATCTCTCCCCGTGGTTTTTTTTTCAATTGGATTTTCACTGTAAATTCTTGTGTTCATACTTTATATTTTTTTATTTATGTTTATGTGAGTGTATTTCGTGAGTTTGATTTCACAACAATTACTCCATCAAATCGTTGACGCTATTTTGGCCTGTTGTTTTGGTGATTTCGTCAGGAGTACAAAATCAGGTGTTAACAATGCTCATACTAAAAAATCGTACGCATATATAGTATATATAGTTCAATGAAAAGTGAGCTTAGTTTTTGTGCCGCGTCTGTAGCTTCTAAAGTTTTATTCGTATTCGAGTATCCAAATTTATCATGAAATGAGTAGAATAATATGAATGCCTTCAACATATATAAAATCTTATGCCACAATAATTTAATGAAATAATGAGAATGAAAAAAGAGTGAGAGGTTGTACACATGAGCTAACTAACAATTAATATAAGCTACAAGATATATTAGAAGTATACAAAAGTCTATCAAAATCTTGGTAAAAAGTCTATTAAAGTCTATCACTTATTTAATGGAGTCTATAAAAGTCATTTTAAAAAAGTCTTTAAAGTCTTTAAAGTCTTTAAAAGTCATTAAAATTCACAAACTTTATAAAAGTCTGTCACTTAAAAAAAGTCTTTAAAAATCTTAATTGAATACACCCCTTAAATTTCAAAGAGAAACTAAGATATTAGAATAGCCACAATATAACCAGAACACTTGTATGTCCTCTTCAAAAATACATAAATTTGGCCGTGAACTACTACTATTCTACTTAGATATGCCATAACCCACTTGAAAAATAAAATATTGAAAACACTCATTCAACAGAAAATAACGAAATGTGTGACAATCCCAAAATAGGTATACAAGAACCCACCTATTTTGAGTCGCCAAATATATGGTATAGAAAAAGTAACTACGACTTCAATATCACAATTGTCGTGCAAAATACAATAACACATATGCCGTGAGTTTTGATACAAATATATACCAACTGTGACTCATGTCCCAACCTTGGATAGCACGTCACAATGACACCTTACATAAATGTACAGTCAATAACTGTTTTAGAAATTAAAATATTTGGAAAGTACTCAAGGAAACCTTCGTACATGGGAGGCCATGCGTCTAGGTTATGATAGATATCATATGTCCACAGAATTATCCTTGGTTGATCCAATAGAGCCCAAAGAAAAACGAGAAGATTACTATCATGTTCTTTCCAATGTTGAGTCTTCTCTTGACATATAACTATCTCCACTGTCTGCAATTGAAAATTATATTTCAACCAAACTCCAAGGTCATACATGTAGTGCTCGTAGATATACTCAGCAAGATGATGTGCACAATCCTGTCTTATGATAACACGAGGTTGTATGTCATTAGACATCTTGTATGATAGTGACAAAACACCCTTCCAAAGTTGGGTTCGCCTCACCCTATTTGATTCACCAAATATAACTATTAAATGACATATAAAATACAACACACTTATCTAAAGTCCTCAATAAAATCATTTTTATACTCTTTAGGGAGAACCTCAACAACTATAAACCACCGTTCTATTCCCCTGTTATCCCCGCTCGACCCAGCTACACTCTTATTACCTGAAAGGAATTGTGAAGCAAAAGGGTGAGCACAACTAGCTCAGTAAATAATATCATGACTAAAGATAGTTAAATTATCAATAGCCTTCATCAGTAATAAATCAGAGATTTAGAACATATGGTAGATGATAAAAACTTTTCAACCATAATTGCAGCGAAACGAACAATCCATTAGAAGAGTCAAATAGACTATAAAGTCTATTATCTTCTTCACATTAAAAGTCCACCAACAATATTTTATCCCTGTAACATCAATCAACAGTTCATTTCCACAATCATATGAATAACACATAATCATAATTGTGATTCTAATTACTCTTCTCATCCAGGACGAAGATAATTTTCATCACCTGTCTTTACCTAAAATATCAAAGATCATGGTTATACCAAATCACAGTTCTTGTCCATAATCATACTAATAAATTCATCTTTGCACTACGGGCCAAAGATATTCATCAACAAGTCATCTTTGCACTACAACCAAAGATATTCAACAACAGATCATCTTTGCACTACAGGCCAAAGATATTTAACAACAGGTCATCTTTGAACTACGGGCCAAAGATATTTATATCTCAAATAAATACATAATCATTTCAGAATTTATACAAACCATAATTATAATCATGTTGATCAATTCACAAAGAGATAAAATTTCACAATAAAATCCATATCAATATTTATAACACCCTAATCCAAATGTTATAAATCACTTAATAATATCAAAATCTTAATATTTTTAATATTACAACAATATTTAATAATTTCTTAAACTTATAAACAATTTATTTAAATTGTTTACACTTTACTAATTAATGCATTTAATCATCATAAAATGCTAAGCTCATAAGATTTCATCACCAATAACTAAAACCCTCATAAAACATTTGTATATACCTCATATATGATTCTCAAGCCATAAAATCATATTTTCCAATTTTCTTCCTTCATATAACATATTTAATTCATTTACTCATAACTAGACTATTTTTATGAAAAATACAAAATCAGTTCTAAAAATATTTCTTTTCTGAGATGTAGCATAATATAGTCCCATATTGAACATATATTTTTTTTAGAATTTTTAAAAGTCATTTTCTATTTTTCATATGGCCAAAACCGCCGAATATTTAGACATTTATCATAAATTGTATTTTTGTCCAAAAATTCCGAAATTTACAGAATATACTGATATCATATAAATGTACTCCAAATAAAAATTTTATCAATTTTGGAGTTAACCACAAAGAGTTATAAGGATTTACTTTTAAAAAAAATTTTTCTCATAAAATTCATAACTCTCAATCTATTCATCCAAAAATCGTCATTTTTGGACACAATCTATAACACTCATCAAATTATCATTTTAAATTTTTCCAGAATTTTTGAAGGTCTGAAAAGTTACGAAACATGAAAAACATAACAACCCTTAAAATCCCTTACCTCAAAAGAGCAGTATTTCTAACCGGAATATCGGATGAAAAGTCGGAGGAAACTTTGTTCCGAATAGCAACTCTCAAAATATCTAAATACTCACAAAAATATTCTTGATAATATAGAGAGAGAAAACTTATGTTTCTGGTATGATTTTCAATTCTAACATAAGCACCTATTTATAGGAAAATGCTAGAACGCCAAAGGAGACTAAAATAATAAAATAATATATTCTTTTTATTTTCTCCCGCACATTTCCTTGACTAGAAATTAGCCACCAACCAGCCCTCATGTTTGAACAAGAATTCAGCACATGGTTTCAACAATTGATAAAAATGGGTCCTACCCAATAATTTAATAAAAATTATTTTATTTTTTGAAACTTTAATAATTCATAAAAAATAGCCCGTTAATCAGAAAAATATGTATTTTACGTCCATTCTGCCTGAAATTGAATTCTCTACAACTTTGCAGAAGAAAGCTTTTCCAAATTCCAGACCGAAAATATCCAAAATCCATAAACTGATGATTTTAAACACCGTTTTAACACCTTTTAAAATTCATAACAAATCATGCTTTAATTTTCAACGGTTCAAAATTTATGGACATATACTCAACTCATATATGTATAACATATCCAAAAATCACAATGATCCAACAGTCGAATTAAAATTATAACTCACGCAATAAAGTTTTAAGAACACCGATTTGATCTTTTAATACCTCCAATCCGACAAAATACTGATAAAACACCTCAATATTAATTCTTTCACTTATAACGACATAAATAAATCCATTATTTATATCTGCATCAAATAAATATTTCCTTATCATATAAATCAATAATTAATTATTCACAAATAATATTACAGAATCGCAATAGTGACAACCAGGAAGTTCCCAGGAAAGAGGGGCTTTCCGATAAGGATTTATCCTTACTGGCGCGCAATTAGATTATCTAACCTCTCCTCGACAGAACTTTCTAGACATTGCCAATAATGATATCTAATAATATTATTCAAATAATATGAATTATTGATCTGATAATGGAAATACTGTGCAATGACAATTATTGAACAACAATAATATAAAATATCAACGCAGCAATTATTGAATCAATAAAATAAAATATTGAACATTAATTACTGTAACAATTATTGAGTAGTGCCTTCTTACGTAAGGCTCAATAATTCAAAAATAATGTACAATACCGTGTACTACTGTGTAACAACGCGTATTATTGTATTTTAACCACCAGGTATTCCAACAGTGTTAACGGTAACAACTACGCCATTATTTATAAAAACTCAAACTTGTCGCTTTCTTCATTCGACAGTTATTCTGTTATGGGGCCCACAAATAGTTGCGCCGTCGTACGAATATTCCCCGACAACAAGAATATTCCACGATCCAAATGCATATTCCCCAACAGAAATGAGTATTTTATAACCACTTGCGAAATTTGAAAATTTTATATATATCACCCTTAACTTTAAACTTTTATCAATTTCACTATTTACTAAATAGAAAAATTGAATACTATTATTTCATAAAATTCGAGGTCTTACAATCTCTCCATCCTTATGAAATTTCGTCCTCGAAATTTATGTACCTGGTATTTCGAAGAGTTGAGATTACCTTGCTTTCATTTCGGATTCCATCTTTCTTGTCCTCATAATTTCTCCATTGCTCATCTCCTGTAATTCAGATATCATTCTAGAATACAGCTTCAAAACAAGAGGTTAATTGAATAAATTAACATATCACATAATATCCCGATATTATGACTGACCAACATAAATAAGCTTAGGTAGGACACACTAGCGAAGGATTTAATCATCTCTCCCCTCCTAGTTCTATTCTCCGATCTCTACCAGAGATCATATCCCTAAGCTCTGATACCAAATGTGACAACCTCAAAATAGGTATACAACAACCCACCTATTTTGAGTCGCCAAATACTATGGTATAGAAAAAATAACTACAACTTCAATATCACAATTGTCGTGCAAAATACAATAACACATATGCTGTGAGTTTTGATACAAATATATACCAACTGTGACTCATGTCCCAACCTTGGATAGCACGTCACAGTGACACCTTACATAAATGTACAGTCAATAACTGTTTTAGAAATTAAAATATTTGGAAAGTACTCAAGGAAATTTTCGTACATGGGAGGCCATGCGTCTAAGTTATGATAGATATCATATGTCCACAGAATTATCCTTGGTTGATTCAATAGACCCCAAAGAAAAATGAGAAGATTACTATCATGTTCTTTCCAATGTCGAGTCTTCTCTTGACATATAACTATCTCCACTGTCTGCATTTGAAAATTATATTTCAACCAAACTCCAAGATCATACATGTAGTGCTCGTAGATATACTTAGCAAGAGGATGTGCACAACCCTGTCTTATGATAATACGAGGTTGTATGTCATTAGACATCTTGTATGATAGTGACAAAACACCCTTCCAAAGTAGGGTTCGCCTAACCCTATTTGATTCACCAAATATAACTATTAAATGACATATAAAATACAACACACTTATCTAAAGTCCTCAATAAAATCATTTTCATACTCTTTAGGGAGAACCTCAACAACTATAGACCACCGTTCTATTCCCCTGTTATCCCCGCTCGACCCAGCTACACTCTTATTACCTGAAAGGAATTGTGAAGCAAAAGGGTGAGCGCAACTAGATCGGTAAAGAATATCATGACTAAAGATAGTTAAATTATCAATAGCCTTCATCAGTAATAAATCAGAGATTTAGAACATATGGTAGATGATAAAAACTTTTCAACCATAATTGCAGCGGAACGAACAATCCATTAGAAGAGTCAAATAGACTATAAAGTCTATTATCTTCTTCACATTAAAAGTCCACCAACAATATTTTATCCCTGTAACATCAATCAACAATTCATTCCCACAATCATATGAATAACTCATAATCATAATTGTGATTCTAATTACTCTTCTCATCCAGGACAAAGATAATTTTCATCATCTGTCTTTACCTGAAATATCAAAGATCATGGTTATACCAAATCACAGTTCCTGTTCATAATCATACTAATAAATTCATCTTTGCACTACGGGCCAAAGATATTCATCAACAAGTCATCTTTGTACTACGGGTCAAAGATATTCAACAACATATCATCTTTACACTACAAGCCAAAGATATTCAACAACAGATCAACTTTGCACTACAGGCTAAAGATATTCAACAACAGGTCATCTTTGCACTACGGGCCAAAGATATTTATATCTCAAATAAATACATAATCATTTCAGAATTTATATAAACCATAATTATAATTATGTTGATTAATTCACCTTTGCACTTAAGCTAAAAATATTCAATTGTAAATTCAATGGTCATGATCATACCAGTCAATGATTCAACTTTGCACTACTGACCAAAGAGAACCCATAGTCATGAACATACCAATAATCTACCCATCTTTACACTCAAGTCAAAGAAAAATTTCTTCACCAGGATTATAAAAATGTTATATATGATAATAAAAATAATATTATCAAAACATGGATTCAATCAAAGATAGTAACCATAATAGACATCTTGAACAAAAAGGAAAACTTCATTTTTTGGTGAATAGTGTCGTATTCGTGAATAGTGCCGTATACGTGAATAATAAGCCCGACACAAAGAGATAAAATTTCACAATAAAATTTATATCAATATTTATAACACCTTAATCCAAATGTTATAAATTACTTAATAATATCAAAATCTTAATATTCTTAATATTTCAACATTGTTTAATAATTTCTTAAACTTATAAACAATTTATTTAAATTGTTTACACTTTACTAATTAATTCATTTAATCATCATAAAATGCTAAACTCATAAGATTTCATCACCAATAACTAAAACCCTCATCAAAAATCTGCATATACCTCATATATGATTCTCAATCCATAAAATCAAATTTTTCCAATTTTCTTCCTTCATATAACATATTTAATTCATTTACTCATAACTAGACTATTTTTATGAAAAATACAAAATCAGTTCCTAAAAATATTTTTTTTGTGGGATGTAGCATAATATAGTCCCATATTGAACATATATTTTTCTCAGAATTTTTAAAAGTCATTTTCTATTTTTCATATGGCCAAAACCGCAGAATATTTAGATATTTATCATAAATTGTACTTTTGTCCAAAAATTCCAAATTTATAGAATATACTGATATTATATAGATGTACTTCCAATAAAAATTTCATCAATTTTGGAGTTAACCACAAGGAGTTATAAGGGTTTACTTTTAAAATAATCTTTTCTCATAAAATTCATAACTCTCAATCTATTCATCCAAAAATCGCCATTTTTGGACACAATCTATAAAACTCGTCAAATTATCATTTCAAATTTTTCAGTATTTTTGAAGGTCTAAAAAGTTATGAAACATGAAAAACATAACAACCCTTAAAATCCCTTACCTCAAAAGAGCAGTATTTCTGACCGAAATATCGGATGAAAAGTCGGAGAAAACTTTGTTCCGAATAGCAGCTCTCAAAGTATCTAAATACTCACAAAAATATGCTTGATAATATAGAGAGAGAAAACTTATGTTTCTGGTATGATTTTCAATTCTAACATAAGCACCTATTTATAGAAAAATGTTAGAACGCCAAAGGAGACTAAAATAATAAAATAATATGTTCTTTTTATTTTCTCCCGCACATTTCCTTGACTAGAAATCAGCCACCAACCAGCCCTCATCTTTGAACAAGAATTCAGCACATGGTTTCAACAATTGATAAAAGTGGGTCCCACCCAATAATTTAATAAAAATCATTTTATTTTTCGAAACTTCAATAATTCATAGAAAATAGCTCGTTCATCAGAAAAATATGAATTTTATGTCCATTCTACCTGAAATTGAATTCTCTACAACTTTACAGAAGAAATTTTTTCCAAATTCCAGACCAAAAATATCCGAAATCCATAAACGAATGATTTTAAACACCGTTTTAACACCTTTTAAAATTCATAACAAATCATGCGTTAATTTTTAACAGTTCAAAATTTGTGGACATATACTCAACTCATATATGTATAACATATCCAAAAATCACAATGATCCAACAGTCGAATTAAAATTATAACACACGCAATAAAGCTTTAAGAACACCGATTTGATCTTTTAATACCTTCAATCCGACAAAATACTGATAAAACACCTCAATATTAATTCCTTCACTTATAACCACATAAATAAATCCATTATTTATATCTGCATCAAATAAATATTTCCTTATCATATAAATCAATAATTAATTATTCACAAATAATATTACATAATCGCAACAATGACAACCAGGCAGTTTCCAGGAAAGAGAGGGCTTTTCGATAAGGATTTCTCCTTACTGGCGTGCAATTAGATTATCTAACCTTCTCATCGACAGAACTTTCTAAACATTGTCAATAATGATATCTAATAATATTATTCAAATAATATGAATTATTGATCTTATAATGTGAAATACTGTGCAATGACAATTATTGAACAACAATAATATAAAATATCAACGCGGTAATTATTGAATCAATAAAATAAAATATTGAACAGTAATTACTGTAACAATTATTGAGTAGTGCCTTCTTACTTAAGGGTCAATAATTTAAAAATAATGTATAATACCGTGTACTACTGTGCAACAACGCGTATTACTGTATTTTAACCACCAGGTATTCCAACAGTGTTAACAGTAACAACTACGTCCTTATTTATAAAAACTCAAACTTGTCGCTTTCTTTCATTCGACAGTTATTCTGTTATGGGGCCCACAAATAGCTGCGCCGTCGTACGAATATTCTCCGACAACAAGAATATTCCACGACCAAACGAATATTCCCCAACAGAAATGAGTATTTTATAACCACTTGTGAAATTTGAAAATTTTATATATATCACCCTTAACTTTAAACTTTTATCAATTTTACTATTCACTAAATAGAAAAATTGAATACTTTTATTTCATAAAATTCGGGGTCTTACAAAATGTACAAAAAATAAAATGTTCTCTATGTTGCTGAATAACAAAGGAATAATTGTGGTGAAAAAATCCAATGAAAAAAATTCCAAATAGCAAAAAGATTTAAAGGGGTCAAATAAAACCTAGAAATCGGGCTAAAACAAAATCCAGAAAGAGTAGATAAATAAATTGCGACAAATTTTCAACCAATACCATTATAATGAAGGAAAATAGTTAAACCCTTAACGAATCAAAGTCGAGATCAAAAGGTAGATGTTGATTCTTCGTCAAGAATTCGAGATCGAAGTTGAGATCAAGGAAGTCGAGATCAAACTTTCGAGCTAAGTTGCTTGACTCTTGGTTTTGTTTTGGTCTGAAATAGGAGGGATTCAAATTTTACAATCTACTCTACCTTCCTTTGTTTTGGTCTGCTTCTTTTGTTTTGGTTTGAACGGATGGTTGTTATGTTTCGGAGAGAAATAGTGAAAAATAAGTAATGTTAGTTAAAGAATAATACTAAAGATCCGAATTAATTTTATATAATTAAATATATAAAAAATACACACACTCATGTTGCGTATAAGAAAATATTTTTGAAAAATTCAAATTAGTGTTATAATGGGAGAGAGCTCAATCATGAGTTGTCCCTCACCTCCCATATTCTTTATATATAAGGTTAAATATATTTTTAATCACTGAACTGAGATCCGATTTACATTTGCATCATTGAAGTAAATTTTTTTACGGTCAATTAATTGAACTCTAAATTTTTTATAAAGATAATTAAAACTGTAAGTCAATTAAGTTTTTAACGGCAAAACTACGTGAAAGTGCCTACTCAGATTTTTTTACCGTGGAAGAGAGAGAAGGTCAAGGTGGAAAATTAATTAAATTAAATTAACCAAATAAAAACAATTCAAGATCTTCTTCCAGTACATCACCCCCACCCATCACCAACAGAACATCATTATTATTCTCCAAGCAATTTCATTTAATTAACTCTTTCTCTTCCACCATCATATATAATACATATAGATCCGAGAGAAATACAAAAAAAAATGTAATCCAAATTTTTTTAATCTCTTTTTATACGTACATATATATCTGAGAGTATATATACACATATACATATAGATCAAAGTCGTCCCATGTTTCCCCGTTGACGAAGGTCGAAGCTTTGCAGAAGACTGCGATGATGTTTGGTGCGACAGAGGTGGCGGTTAAGTCGTTTGAGGTGGCGATAGATTGAATAAGGAAGAATAAATCTATCCGCCCAATTTATACTATTTTCATCACTGTGTATGGTTTTTTATGAATTTTTTTCTTTGGTTTATAATTTGTGATAATTTTCATTAGAAATCTAGGGCGAAGTAGCTAATATTCGCAAAACCCATAAACAAAAATTGTCACATATCAAGCTTCACTGTTGACGCCATGGTGGTTGGGCTTTCTTCTTCTCCTTTATTGTTTTGGAATGGAGGTTCCTGCTTGTCAAAGCGGAGTTCGTTATCATATCCTATAGCCTTGGGGAGGAGCAGAGTTGATAGACTCTACGACATGCTTGCGTGAGGTGGTTCGTCGCCCCGATAGTTTCTAGCAAAGTTGTAGGATGAATTGCTTGCAACACTTTAACCCCTCGCCTATATGTAGACGTTAATCTTGATACAATTGCTCGCGCTCGAAAATCTGCGTTGAATGGACACCAATGACACCTTGACCCCTCGCTTATATTGAAGCGGTAATCTCGGTACAATCGACGATTGATGCGGTAGAAGACGCCACAAACAACTATTAATTGTTGTATGATAAGTCAAATTGAATCTCAAAGAAATAACTAAGAAAAATACTTAAAAATTCTTCAAAGAACCAAAAGTAGAGAATAACCTCATAAATATATTGAATAATGAATAATGTATAATGTGTTTGATTACATCAACTTGAACCTCTATTTATACTACCAAAACAATCCAAATCCTAGTAAGAATTTATAAACTATAACCCTAAATTCTATAAGAAATAGAAGTCAGTTTAGAAAAGAAATTCTAATAAAAAAATCCTAATTAGAATAGAATTTAAAATTAAGAATCCAAATAAAAAAATAAAATCCTTCGCCACGTATGTAAGACCCCAAATTTTTTTTAAAATAAAAATAGAATTTCCTTTATTTATTATTTTGAAATAGTAAGGGTTGATTTGATTAATGTGGTTAGTTATGGGTAAAATGCGTAAATTTTATAAAATAAGCAAGTGGTTATAAAATATTCATTGTTGTTGAGGAATATTCGTTTGGTCGTGAAATATTTTTACTGTCGAGGAATATTCGTACGACGGTGCAGCCTTGTGTCGGCCCCATAACGGAAAGCGATTGGATGGAGAAAACGACAAGTATAAGTTGTTTATAAATAACGGCGTAGTTGTTACCGTTAATACTGTTGGAATACCCGGTGGTTAAAACACAGTAATACGCGTTGTTTCACAGTAGCACACGGTATTGTACCAATTATTGAATCTTACGTAAGAAGACACTACTCAATAATTGTTACAGTAATTACTGTTTAATATTTTATTTTATTAATTCAATAATTGCTGTGTTGATATTTATTATTACTGTTGTTTCAATAATTGTCACTACACAGTATTTTCTATTATCGGAGCAATAATTCATATTATATGAATAATATTATTAGATAACATTATTGTCAATATCTAGAAAGTTCTGTCTAAAGAGAGGTTATTTAATTGCGCGCCAGTAAGGAGAAATCTTTACCGGAAGGCCCCCCTCTTTCTTAGGAACTGCCTGGTTGTCAGTATTGTGATTCTGTAATATTATTTGTGAATAATTAATTATTGATTTATATGATGATGAAAATATTGATTTTATGTGGATATAGATGGAGAAAATTTTAATGTGACAATTGTGGAAAATAAATATTTTATCTTTTTCTGATAAAATAATTATTTAAATATATTATTATATTTTAATAATATAATAATGGTGATATTTTTATAATGAATGTGAGATATATGAGTATATGAGAAGAAAGAGTATTTTTGTTGCAATTAGATGTTAAAAACATGTTAAACATGTCGGTGGATCCCATTTCTTGACTGAAATTTGATTATAGCGTATAAAATCGTCCGTTTGTGGATTTCGGACAATTTTTGTTTGGAATTTAGAAAAACTTTCTTATGCAAAGTTGTAGAGAATTGAATTTCCTATAAAAATACGCGAGTTTTGAATTTTTATGATAAAAGGGCTATTTATTATGAATTATTAAAGTTCTGAAGTTCCAGAATAATTGATTTTTAGAGGTTTTAATTATTTTATTCATGAAAAGCGTTTTTTACAAGGCCACATGTGTGGTAAATGAGCTAAATATGAATTCTTAGGTGGTGGGCTTGATTATTATTAAATAAAATTATTTTAATAAATTTTCTACTTTGGTGTTCTAAGTATTTTCCTATAAATAGGGTGCTTAGGTTAGAATTAAAAATTACACCAGAAACTGAAGTTTTCTCTCTATTTCTCTCTCGATATATTGAGCGTATTCTTGTGAGTATTTTAATACTTTGAGTGTTGCTATACGGTGCAAGTTCAAGTCATTGCCTATATCCGGTGTTTCAACTAGAAGTACTGTCTTTGTAAGGTAAGGGATGTTATTTTTTTCGTAATGATGTTATTCTTTCAATAACATTATACCGAAATATTGATCTGAAGTTTTTATCAAATTTTGAACTTTTGGTGTCTGGGTTACTATTCACGTATACGACATTATTCACGTATACGACACTATTCACGAATACGACACTATTCACAGAAAAGTTAATTTTTGTTTTTGTCTAAAATATCTATTATGGATACTAGCTTTGATTGTATCCATGTTTTGATCATTCTTGAATTTTACTCCACTATGATTATTATTGAGGTATTTTTGGATGTGAATAAACCGAATTACGAATCCTTAATCCTTGTCTTTTGTTTCACTGGATTCGTTTCTTTAAAAATATTTTTCATCATCCTCAGTCCTAAATGATGATGTTACTGAATATCTTTGATCTGTAGTGCAAAGATGGTTGATTTTCTTATGAATATCTTTGGCCAGTAGTGCAAAGATGAACAGATGTTGAGATGAACATGACCAACTAATGAATATCTTTGGCCTGTAGTGCAAAGATGAATATTTGATTCAAGATGTATATTGATTGTTGTTACAGGGATAAAATATTGATGATGAACTTTTAAATTCATAGATAATAGTAGATTTCATTCTCTACTTAATTCTTCTATGAATTATTATTCCCGCTGCGAATATTGATCTGAAATTTGTTGTCTATTATATTTTATCAGATTTTTTCCCTGTTGAGGACTAACGATAATTTGTTCTATGTTATCTTAGTCATAACATTCTTTACCGGGCTAGTTGAGCTCACCCTTTTCCTTGTTGTTCTATTTTTCTTTTCAGGAGGCGAGAATGTAGCGAGTACGAGTCGGGGTGTGGAATGATGGTTCTAGAAAGTTGTCTTAGTAGTCCTCACCATTTTTGTAAAATAATATATCAATAATTGTAATGAGGACTTAGTTGCGTATGGATATTGTCTAGATGACAATATTTGTATTTAAACTCACAGTTTTTATATTGTATTAATAAAGTTATAGTTGTTTCTGTACCGTGTATTTGACAACTCAGAATGGGTGATGTATACATATTTTGGAGGCGTCACAACGTAAGAAACCATTGTCGCGTAAAAGCAGTCGGTCCATGCCGCGTAATTATATTGCAACTGATATTCTTTTATAGGACAAAATCCATGCACTACTAAAATTAATATGGTCCAGCTGCTTGAAAAAAAAATGTTGCCCCATCCCAAAACAAGATGCTGACATGTTGAATCATTGCTCCATGATTATTAATGTTGAAAAGCCCACTTGAAAATTTAAGTTGCTGAATATGTTAAGTCTGATAACTCCTTTGCATGCAGCCCATGTGATTGTAGCATCCCTTTGCAAGCGGATTGAATTAAATGGACCTATTGGGTCAACCCAATAACACTTAAATTGTACTCCCTTAAATAATCTTTAACCCAATTACTTAAAATTATTTGTTGAACACTTGACACTCGAGTAGATAAATTGGCGAAAAATTCTGACCCGGTCAATCTGTCATCATTCCCCTCCTCTTCAAAAGGATTTGTCCTCAAATCTGACATCCTCTCCCTTCGAAAAGGATTTGTCCAAAAATCTGATCCTACATCAAAACAATCAAAGTTAGAATCACCAAACAAAACATAACCACAAGTCTCACCTGGTAATTTAAATGACTAAGCAATATCAGTAACACAAGCAAGAATTTGAAAAGTTCCAACTCCTCCTGGATCAAATATCAAAATGAAAAACTCTTCATGTGATAGATTTTCCCAATGGCGAATTCCCGGATCAAACGGAAATCTAATGGT
Organism: Panax japonicus; assembly: GCA_020205505.1. Classification (NCBI taxonomy): domain Eukaryota; kingdom Viridiplantae; phylum Streptophyta; class Magnoliopsida; order Apiales; family Araliaceae; genus Panax; species Panax japonicus. The sequence continues at coordinate 46,381,392 of CM035103.1, forward strand.
CTTAGCCCTTTGCAGAAACACAATCGTCAATGCACCTGGGTCAAATATCAATACTTGAAATTCATCATGTCGCATAAGCCCATACACCTGAATCCTTAGATTAAACACAAAATAAAACAAATCAACAAGTTCCTTTTGTCTAATCACAAAGAAATCAAATAAATCAAAATCACATGCATAGTCTACTAAAATAATATTTAAAACACTTCCCTGTAGACTCTCAATGCATTGATCGAATTGAATTGCACGATCCATATTTCCCTCGACGAATATGATCCTATCACGAATCTGCAAAACACAACCAACCTTTCTCCTTCCATTGACATTAACACAATCAAAATCACATAATAGCACCAACGGAATAAAAAGGTCACAGTCATAAGTTGAAAATTCAATAGCATATCGACGATGTTCACAAACAAACTCAACACATGCTAAAGAATTTCCCAAAATGTTGACAAAAATCAGAATATCATCAAAAGAGAGAATAACAAATTTTCCCATAAAAAAATGCAAAATATAATTCAACAATTCCATGAAAGTATGCAATGCCTTAGCTAATCCAAGTGAACTAACTAAACATGCAAATAACTCATCTCTCAAACCATCTTAATGATAAACACTCCTTGAATCAAAATCATATGATAGCAAATCATGCAATGAAGATTGCTCTAACAAAACAACATGATTACTACCATTGTCAACTAACGATAATTCATGTAAAGATTGACTAGCATGAAACCCTAAGTCAATATTTGAATAAGAAAATCTAGAATTAATTTCATGCAAGTAAGCACATCGAAAACGAGAATATATATCATGATCATAAACTAACTCAACATAAATGAGATATCCTCCATAGTTTATGATAAAAACGATTCTGCCATCAAAATAGCTAACAATAAATTTTTCAATGGAAGCATGCAAAACATGTTTTAAATAACTCATGAAAACACTAGATGCATCAGTTAATCTAACAGAAATAACTAACCACCTATATAACTCATACGCTAAAACAATTTTCCATTTATCACAATCTCTCGTGCTAAATTGATTAGGCATTCATTATCACATGTAGATAAAACACAAGTACTATGCAATTTATCAAGCATATTATCTAAACAAGAAAAAGAATAACGATATTTGTTTACCAATTCAAAATCGACGAATAAACTCGTTGTCCCATCCTCCTTAGGTACTATGATCTCATAATCAACATATGAACTCATGTCTTCTCTCACGATACCCACATTCACCAACTCTCCAAACCCGCCTTGGTAACTCCGTCGTCTCCTCGAAAATACTATCAGTTGATCGGTACGGAATGATAGTACGAGGTATTTCATCAACAACCTGTACAAGAGACAAAACAAAATTAGACAAAGAAGAATCATTAGTGTTAGTATTCAAAAGCGTCGTCTTGTACGAATGTACAGTCATTGGCTTTTCAAAATATAACTCACTTTTCAACTCACTCTCTTCTTTATGCTCACCCTCTCGTTTGTTTTTCTCTCGTTTATTTTCAGGGTCACTCTTTTCATTCTCTTTTTTCTCAATCTCTCTTTTCTTTTCATTCTCACTCTTTTTAATTTTTTCTTTTACATTATCAATCTTTTGAACAATTTCTTTTTGTCGATCTTTTCCACATGTATTTCCTTTTACAAACTCATCTTCTTGATTACTTTCTTTCAGATGTTCACCATCTTGCTGGATTTCATCTTGAACACTCGAACCTAATAACTCTCCTTGGACTGCATATTCTATAATTTCTTCCACCTCCCCCCGCTGATCTTGTTTCTTTTGCGCCTTAGAGGTATATTGTAGCTGCATCCAATAATCTTCCTTGTTTACTTGTTTACGAACCCTCTTATTATTGTCTACTGTAAATAGCCTTAAAGGTTGCTCTACATATCTTTGAGATGTATACTCCTCCCTCCTGTCACGCTGTACTGGAGCAAATCGCTTTCTCATTGCTGTTTTTAATGCTGCCCATGTCTCGAACGGACGCTCCCCATGTTTTTGTTTGCTAAGCTGCCACTATATAATTGTATGATTGGAAAGTATTCCTTTGAGACCCATAAGAACTTTCATAATTGTAGCCATACATGTTTGCTATAAAACAAAGGTTAGTAGATAAAAATTTCCTCACACACTCCCTTACGTATTTCGCTCCAATAATGATGAATCACTCGTGTATCGCTCAAATTTGGCTTTTACCCTCTAATAATCTTACACTCTTGCCTTTTACCTCTAATATTCTCTCTAATAGGTTCTTCTTGAATTCCCCTAGCAAAATTATTGGTTTTACTAATCAATTCAATAATTACTTATCACGAAACAAAAATATAGATGGTGTAACTATCAGAATACCACAAAATCACCGATTGATTGCCTTGTACTCCTCTTGTATGCTTCAGATTTGTAAATTGTAGCTCCGTTTCAGAATTGATGATGATGGAACGGTATAAAATCTTCGTTGGAATTTGATGATTTGATGGTGTGCTATAAGTTTGGTTAGCACAATGAAAATAGAATATGATTTTTTTTTCTTTTTTTTCTTTTTTTCTTTTTTTTTGTAATATGTATTTCAACAGAAAATTAAAGATAAGTAACTTGCTAGAAAGGTTTAGCTTTGATACCAAATGATAGACTCCACGGCACGCTTGCGTGAGGTGGTCGTCGCCCCGATCGTTTCTAGCAAAGTTGTAGGATGGATTGCTTGCAACACCTTAACCCCTCGCCTATATGTAGACGGTAATCTTGGTACAATTGCTCGCGCTCGAAAATCTGCGTTGAATGGACACCAACGACACCTTGACCCCTCGCTTATATTGAAGCGGTAATCTCGGTACAATCGACGATTGATGCGGTAGAAGACGCCACACACAACTATGAATTGTTATATGATAAGTCAAATTGAATCTCAAAGAAATAACTAAGAAAAATACTTAGAAATTCTTCAAAGAACCAAAAGTAGAGAATAACCTCACAAATATATTGAATAATGAATAATGTATAATGTGTTTGATTACATCAACTTGAACCTCTATTTATACTACTCAAAACAATCCAAATCCTAGTAGGAATTTATAAATTATAACCCTAATTTCTATAAGAAATAGAAGTCAATTTAGAAAAGAAATTCTAATAAAAAAAATCCTAATTAGAATAGAATTTAAAATTAAGAATCCAAATAAAAAAAATAAAATCCTTCGCAACGTAAGTAACCATTACCGCGTAAAAGCAGTCGGTTCATGCTGCGTAATTATATTGCAACTGATATTCTTTTATAGGACAAAATCCATGCACTACTAAAATTAATATGGTCCAGCTGCTTGAAAAAAAAGGATTAATTACATATACTAGTACATTTTTAAAAATAATTACAATAATGGTGCATAGATAAAATAATTACAAAAATAATACACTTTTTCATATTTATTTATAATATTAGTGCAATTAGGATTACTTAATTTAAGGGATCATTATCTGGTGGTTTTTTATTTAAAACACGTGAATCTCTGTTAACCCTTCTTTTTCTCTCAACTCCCATAATTTGTGTACTGATATTTCTCTCTCTAAAATCTTTTTCTTCTTCTTCTTCTTCTCTTTCTCCATAACTTTTGTTCTCGTATTTCTCTCTCTTCTTTTTCTTCTTCTTCATCACAGATGTTAGACTAATTGGTGGCGTAAATTAATTTTTTTTAATTTACGTTTGTTGCACTTGTTAATCAACAAATCACACAGTCGAATACGCGACTTTCTCTCTCCAACTCTCTCACAACTGAAAGGATTCTGGTTTCTCTCTCTCTAAGGCTTGCTTCTAATTTCTGTTAATTCTCATTCTACTAATTAATTGTCAATATGATCATATATATACGCTATGTTTCTAACAGAATGGAGTATTGATTGTTTGGATTTGTGTTGTTTTTATGTTTTGTATAGAATGATTGAAACAAGGAAGAAGGATGGAAAGAGGAAAAGAATAACAGAGGGTGATTTTATTAAGGACTTGAAGAAATTTATTTGGGTTTGTGCAGTTGGATTCTGATTTTGATGTTCATGTAGTTAAGACAGAAGCTCAAGTTCATAGTCAGAAGATATTTCCAACCAATTTTTTTTTAAAGGTGTGCTAATTTAAATTTTTTTATTGTTACTATCATATAACTGTTTGGTTACTTCTGCATTATGTTTTGGTTACTATTATTTGTGATTCGGATACCATTTTTGTTACCTTGATTTGGTATTTTGGTTACTTTTTTATGTTGCTATGGTTACCATGTATTTGCTTAGTATACATAGTTGACTAAACTGGTTTTGGTGTACATGTTGTTTATGTATTGGTTACCATTAAAACATGTTTTGGTTACTATCATATAAATATTTGGTTACTTTTATAGTATATTTTTGGTTATTGTTATTTTCTGATTTGGATTCTATTTTTGTTTCCTTGAGTTTTGGTTACTGTTTTTTGTTGTTCTAGTTATCATGTATTTGCTTAGTATATATGGGTTGACTAAACTGTGTTTGGTCTATATGTTGTTTATGTATTGGTTACCATTAATATATATTTTGGTTACTAATATATAACTGTTTGGTTACTTCATTGGTATATTTTTTGTTGTTGTTGGCTTATGATTTGGATACCATTTTTTTCCCCTCAATTGGGAAACTGTTTATGATATAAATATTGTTTATATCTGATTACTAATGATTGTGTAAATCTGATTTTGTTTATTTGCAGTTATGGAATCTTTACTATGAGGAATGCAATAAAAAAATTCATTGAAAAGTTGTATATTGGTGTGATATGGAAGTCTCCGGCATTATTACCAAGAAATTGAACCCAAGACAGTTGAAGAAGTTTAAGACATCATTAGTTTGTGGATGTATTATTTTTGTAAATAATAAACTCAAGTCATAATAAATCATGTATTTGCTTAGTATACATTGATGTATTATTTTTGTAAATTTCTTCAAATATCTTCTACAAGGGTTATGCTCTTCTAGAAAATTCATTGGAAAATTTATGGTTAAATGTACATGTGAGAGTATACATGGGTTGCCTAAACTGGGTTGGATATACAGGTTGTTTCTGTTTTGGTTACCATTAAAACATGTTCTGGTTACTTTTCATATAACTATTTGGTTACTTCTTTATTATGTTTTGGTTACTGTTACCTTATGGTTTGGCTACTATTATTGTGCCCTCGATGTGGGATTTTGGTTACTGTTATTTTTATTCTGGTTAATATATAATTGTTTAGTATACATGGATTGCCTAAATTGGGTTTCATTACATGATGTTTATGTTTTGGTTACCATTAAAACCTGTTTTGGTTACTATCATATAATTATGTGGTTACTGTTTTATTATGTTACATTATGGTTACTATTATTAGTAACCAGATAGTTACAAGCTTGTATCAAGACAAACATCAATTGTTAAATGTACATGTGAGAGTTTACATTTATATATATGGTTACTTATAGATCTCATATTAAAATAAAAATAGTTGAGAGGTGCAGTTGGTATCAAAACATGCATATAAGGGTAACCATTTTATTTTTTGTTAGTAACCAAATAATTAAAAACTTATATTAGAACAGTTATCAAGTGCTTAATGTACATGTGAGGGTTCTCATTTATCTAGCTGATGAATACTTTTAAATTACATAGTTATAAAAGTTATTTTGGAAATGGTCCAGTTGGTAACTAAATATGAATATAGAGGTAACCATTTTATTTTAGATGAGTAACCAAATTTACATAAAAATATTTCAAAACAGTTACCAATTGTTCAATGTATATGTTTACTTTATATTGACAACTCATGATGGAATAAAAAATTAAAATATTAATCAATAACAATTTTAGTTACTGTACACCATCAAAAATGTTACCAAACATGTGGTTAATGGTTACTAACAGTAAACAATTATATATTCCTGTATTTACACTCTTTTTATTTATGTTCCGTTGAAGTAAAGCACAATTGGAATCATCTCCATAGTCTAACAACTGAATAAACATTATAAAGTAACCAAATCATTATTAGACAGTAACCAAACTGCATAATCTTAGTAACCAGAACATAAACAACATTTTTGCATGCCATTTTGAAGGCCTAAATGATTGAATTTGACAAAAAAAAACCATGTACATTACGAGCAAAGCTCGTGACTTTTGATCGTTGGCCCGTTTCCAATGAAATTAGGCTCCGAAAACGTCAAAATCTGACACTCCAAACTTGACAAAAATTACCAAATTGCCACTGGATCAAATCTTTCCATAACTATAAAAAACATCAGTACAAGTGTACATTACCAAATAAACATTATACAGTAACAAATTAAATAGTATACAGTAATCAATATATATAATCAGATTAACAGTTGTATGAAGGTAACCAATGAAGTCAATAAGTAACCACCAATATATAAGAAACAATTATAAAACGCAATAACATTATACAGTAACCAAATAAACACCTTACAGTATTTAAATACATATTAGACAGTAACCAATATATCAGATGAAGCAACCTTTTAGTATGTTTTTGGTTACTGTTAGCTTATGGTCTGTAAAGTAACCAACTCAATGTCAGACAGTAACCAAACTACATAAAGCTAGTAACCAGAACATGAACTAGGGATAATATTATGCAGTAACCATTGTAATTTTACACAGTAACCAAGCCAGCATTATATACTAACCAAATTCAGATTAGACAGTAACCAACAGTTGCATGAAGGTAACCAATGTATTCAATAAATAATCATTAATATAAAAAAATCAGTAGAATAAACTTTAAAATTATAAAGCAAGCATATAAACATTATACAGTAACCAAATCAATAATAAACAGTAACCAATTTATATGTATTTAGTAACCAGAGTGTAAAACATTTTAAAATGCATTTTGCATTCAAAACATTCATAATTATTTTGACTTTTTGACCATTTAAAGAGCGAAAAATTTGAGAAAGATAACCAATAGAGGAATACGTAGTAAACACGGGGTAGCACTATGCATATAAATTGAAAACTCAAATACCTCAGTATACAAATTTGTAATGGATCAACAATCAGTGCAGTACGATCAACAATCAGTGCAGTTGCAGTAAGTTTCTGGTTATAGATCTTGAAGTTGCTGTCAATCTTTTATGTTCTTCTCCGATCTGCAGTTCATCAATTTCTGGTTATAGATATTGCAGTTGCAGTAAGTTTCTCCGATCTGTTCTTCTCCGATCTTAGAGCTGTTGTCGATCTTTTATATTTTGTTCAGTTGCTTGAATTTAGGGAGAGATAAACGTGTAGGGAGAGATAAAGATCCGTAATTTTAGCAACGTAATATTATGTTGTGTTATTTTTGTAATTATGTTGTTTGTGTTTTATTTTTGTAAATACTTTCTAATTTTTGTATATTAGTGTTAAGGACCCAAAAAAAACGTTGCTCCATCCCAAAATAAGATGCTGACATGCTGAATCATTGCTCCATGAATATTAATGTTGAAAAGCCCACTTGAAAATTTAAGTTGCTGAATATGTTAAGTCTGATAACTCCTTTGCATACAGCCCACGTGATTGTAGCATCCCTTTGCAAGCGGATTGAATTAAATGGACCAATTGGGTCAGCCCAATAACACTTAAATTGTACTCTCTTAAATAATCTTTAACCCAATTACTTAAAATTATTTGTTGAACACTTGACACTCGTGTCGATAAATTGACGAAAAATTCTGACCCGGTCAATCTGTCATCAAGAGTCTCTTTCCCTCTTCATAAACCCCATTAACTTGTTCATTTGTTGCCATTTATGCCCCCATCACCATTGATATAGTTTCGCTGCTAGTTACAAATTCCCAATAAACAAAAATGTTATGGGCATTTGATATGAACATGTTTTGGGTTTCGATTTGATGGGAATGAATTTTGGGTTTGGTTTGATCTATACAAATTTAGAGTTTTGATTCTTGATGTGAACGAATTTGAGTTCCATTAGATGCGAAAGAATTTTGGGATTTAAAAAATAATAATTGATATTTGAAGTGTTTTAATATTTCTTTTTTATATATGTTTAAGCCTAAATTTAATAATTTCATAATATAAATAATAATTATATTAATTTTGAAAAATAAAATAATAATTAATTTTCAAATTTTTTGTTATATTTTTGAAGTTCGAATTTATTTTTATGAATTTTAATTTTTAATTTGTGCTTATTTGAATTTTAATTTTTAATTTGTGCTTATTATGAAAATACTTATGAATAATGTTAAAGACATTACTCAAATTCAAAATTTACCCAAATTTCTCTTATTTTAATAAAATATATAATATATCTTAATACAATAAAAGACATATTTGTCAAAGAAAAAAAATACTAATAATTTTTCACTATTAATGTTGAGGGTAATATAACAATTTGCAACAAAAAAAATCAACAAAAACTAGTTAAACCTATTTAATTTTCAATATGGCAACAACTAGGATGATAACACATGAAGCAGCTGACGTGGATGTTCATTTAAAAGCTAACGTGAATGTTCGGTTAAAAGTCAACCCATTTAATGAATTTTGTAACGATTTGAAAATACTTTGTAGTTCAATGAATCGATTTAAAAAAAAAATCAATTCAATAATGCATTTATAAATCAAGATCGAGTAGAATGGGTAAAGTGGATTTAACCCTTAATATATATATAAATGACCTCACTGAAATTTTGCAAGTTTTCTAATATATTGTTTGGGACTTTCTCAATTGAATTTCAGTCACATAACTTATACCTCCTTTTATATATGCATCTTTCTTTAATCTTCATAAATTAGATAATAATCTATTTATATCATTTTTTAAATATTTAATTATTGATTGTATTTAGTTGTAATCAAATACTTGATCACTATCACTTTCAAAATTAGATATATTTCTAAAAAGATGTTTTTAAGCAATTTTTTTTTCAAACATGTCCTTAACATTTTTAACTTATAATAGTGGCATAATAATAATTGATATACTTGTATATAAATGATGTCATATTAAGAATTCCATGTGATTTTATATTTTATTTTATTATTTTAAAACCCCGACTCAGTGAGTACATAAGAATCTATCACTACGCTAAGATATCAGCATATAATTTTATAGTTTAAAAATAAAATTATATCTTTAATTTTAAAAAGAACTAAATACTAGTAAAACATTTCCCCTTCTTCCGAACACCAAATTTTCTGTAGTCAAGGCCATAAATCCAAAACATGACCCAAACAAGAATAAACGCAATTTAATATATAAACTATTTGATAATAACTAATTCAGTTTCTTCAAACGTCTCAATTTTTAGCGAAAGATCGGACGACGGTTCGGTCCGTCGCGTATATCAGAGAACAATCGTCTTAATTTTTAGTGACACATCGAACCGTTGTCATAGCATATAAACCGTTTATCTGTTATAGAGCGACGGACTAAACCGTCGCCCGGTCCGTCGCTAAAAGTGGTGAACAGGGTACGCAAAATAAAGAGGTATACACTAGAAACAGACTATATAGAGGGGAATGGATGCGAGTTATATTCCAATATAAATATGTAAAGAGATGAGAAATATAATTTCCATGTTACTAGTAGGTTGGTGAAGAAAACAATTATTATGTTCATAAAAAGTTAACACGAAATACGTGTATTGGGAACTTTGTTGTCATTCATCCAACAGATTACTTTTAAATATTTATGTAAACTTTGTTGAAAATGGGTTTGACAAAATAAATGTTAAAACATTTTGAGGTTTAATTTAATATAGGACTCACACTCTGGAAATATCGGGTCCATGCACCAATGCGTTCTCCTCCGCGAAGAGTAAAACATGGTATATTTATGTGTTCAAATCCATTAAGAATTGAATGAGAAAATTGATTCCAAAATCATCTACTTGAAATGTTAAAAATTGCAAAAGTTCAACATAGGGCATTAGAGCGAAAAATGAAGAATTTATATATGGGATGTTTGCTTAATGGGAAGGTCCCTAAGGGGCACCCTACTTTTGTAAAAGGGAAAGGACCTAGCCAAGGCTTGGTTTGAACCCACACATGCTCCGCCGTATAGTCGGACGAGCGGGCTCGGGCCTAGTGATATATAATTTTTTGGACAAAATCTGATATTATCAGATTTTATTTAAGTTATTATCAATAATACGTAATTTTGACAAAACGGTTTGTGCGCCAACGATAATAAACCGCGTAATTATTCTATAAATTAACCAATATGAGCGTGCATTAAAAACACATAAGTTTTCCCGCTCTGGTTTCTGTAAAAAATTTCCCGTTTCAGTAAAACAATTTCCCGTTCCCGTTCTCTGCCAAAGTGTTATCACTGTGCAGTAAGTTTTCCATTTTTTTTCTTCATGCATGCATCATTATTATTCATTCGGTTCAGTACATAACATAGAATTGTGTTCGAAATGTTCTTAATTTTGAAGTGCTTCTAATTAAGAACTGAAAATCCGTTTTATCATGAGAAGCAATTATTCAATTAATCATTTAGCACCAGTGAGAGAATAAATTTGCTTTAAGGAGACTTTGTGAATTCAAAGGACTCGAATTTATCTATTTAATATTTCCAAAATCTAATTTATTTTTTCTTATTATTCTGTTTTCCTTAACTTTGCCATTAATATATATATATATATATATATACCGGACCTGATCAAATCCGGACCCAATTTTTTTTTTTGTTGAACTAAAAAAAAAAAAATTTATGGAACTGAAATTTTTCAATAATACAGTGTTTTGGGTGTGTTTTTAATACCTACACTAACCAATGTATGTACAGTCTGGCCAGACTGTACAGACATATTTTGTTATAGGCATCCAAATCAAGCCCAAAACACTGTATTATGGAAAAATTTCAATTCCATAAATTTTTTTTTTTAGTTGTTTCAAAAAAAAAAGCGAAAAAAAAAATGTCCGTATTTTAGTACAGTCCGGGATCCCAGACTGGATCCGGACTGTATATATATATATATATATATATATCCATCCACAGCAACCGGTTGTTGGGGAGTTGCTCTCCAACAACCGATTGCTGTGAATGAAATCCCTATATATATATATATAATATCAGTATTATTACAGGAATTACAAACCTAAAGTTAAATTAGCTTTTGACACATACAAGTATTGCATGTCAAAAATGAGAACACAGCAAGATAAATCTTTATTAACCGAAAGATTTCTCATTCAAAAATTTCCTTTTATTATACAAAAGCATCAAGAAAGAAATTTCCATAATCGAAAAGAAAAGGGAGAGATTTGAAAGTAATGTTTCGTTAATATTTCTGGCCACCCAAAAAAAAGATTAAGGATAAGAAAATCATATCTTTCGGCTCAACAATATCCTCAAAGAGGTGCCATCACTCACCATATGACAACAAGTTGTTAATAATGTACAATTTTTATATTATTTGTTTTACTTCAAAAACATATTCGGCAACAAAATTTTATATACATTAAAACTCAAAACATAATAACTAACACTAAAGAATACAATTAAGGACACAATTATATGAAAACTTCACAATTAAAATTCAAAAATAAAATACTTGACATTGAAAACTAGTAGAACAAATGAACAAATACTACATAGAGAATAAATGATCAACCAAGTCAACAATCATCATACATTACAAGTCTAATAAGTAATAAAAATTACACCATATAGCTAGTTCATAGGTTATGATGAGTCATGTATACAAAATTACTTAATCACTTAACTTGGGTCAACTATCAAGGGATAAGCCTTAGCGGCTCGGCGTCTAAGACGTTGCCTTGTTCTTCTTAGCGCTAGGACGCCTAGTCGTCTCCTAAGCGACGCCATGACAATTATGGATGAGATAAAACAATTACTCGAAACTTTTGATCAACGCTTGACCCATGCGAAGCTCTTTCTTGCTTTTGCTTTACCAGGTTTTTTCCTTTCCACAACTCTCGAGTCCCTTGTCAAGAACCCAGCTGCCAGACATGAAAAATGTATCATTAGGACGTGAAGAGGTCGAACAAATATAAATCTCTATATGGTCGAACTTGTCAGTTGAATTTAAGGTCAACTGATGTACACTTGGGAGAACCACTAAACAAACTCGGTGTTCTAAAAATCCCCGCCCGCCTAGGCACTAGGCCCTCTAGCGTCTCGCCTAAGCCCCAAGCCGGCAAAAGAATCCCTCCAATAAATTAGGCGGGGTCTAGGCGGAGAGATTTTTTTATTTTAATAACTACCAAAACCAGATCTTGATATATTTATTTTTCTAATTATTTATCATATTCATAATGCAAGTTGTAGCATATCAAATCACAACAAGAAGTGAACAATATCAAGTCAAAATGGATAATTTTATTATAGTTATAATTTTTTTAACTTATAACAACTTCAAATTATATAAATGATAATACATTTGTAATAGTTAGTTTAATTCAATATAATTTTTAAATTTATGTTTAGCTTCTCAAGTTTTAATATTGAATTGAATTTTTAAAATTTAAAATTTTATTATTTAATAGCAATATTGTTTATGAATAAAACTAATACGTTAAAGATATGTTTGAACTTTGAACAATTACATGTTTGTGTTTAAACTTTGACATTGACAATATGGATATGTGTTTGAACTTTAAGCTTAGGCTTTTATTATCTTTATTATAGATTGCTTTGCTTTATATTATTGTTTTGTTTGGATAAATGTAAAATAAAATATTAAAATTGGCTTAAAATAAAAAATCTCGCCTAAACTCCGCCCTGGTCCCGCCTATGCTCTCCGGCCGTCCGCCCAGCGCCTTTTAGAACATTGAACAAACCTAAAGTAATTTAGGGTTTCTATTTTTCGAAAAAGTAAGGTGTCCCATGGTTGAGGATTAGAACCAGTAACCTTTAAGACCTTGACTGTATCTCTTATTCCTCATGGTTACACGCTAAACTCGATTATGTCAGATTTTTTTTTTGGTTCAGAACTAAAAGAAATGCCACATTAAATGGCATGTAAATTAATAATTGTTCAATTTGAGGAAGATACACATTAATTTAAGGCATGGCCAAAAAAAGGAATAGATAGAAAAAGTCTGTTCTTGTACCTTCCTTAAGAGGAGGACGTAGATCTGGTTCCCAGTTTTGCAAGGCCCTGCTGATACCCAGACGAATCGCACCCACTTGACCTGTTTAATGGAGAATAGGTCATCCAAGCCTAGTGCAAAATTAAGGAAGCAATATAAAATAAGGCTGAAAAGATAGTAAGCTTGAGAAATTTTCCAACAAAAAAAATAAATCAACTTCCATCATCCATTAAGTTATGTTTCTCTGATCAGTCAAATTACAATCTTAAAAGCCTTGTTCTACTTGGTCAAACAAATCCACAGGATTCACAATGCCTACTCAATAGACATCCAACGCAACTAAATTCCCCCACCCCCCTCTTCCCAATTTAAAGTATAGAACTTACGATCACACTAAAATATGTAACGAATGAGACGACAACAGTACGATGTTTTAAATTCACATACAAAAATTCACACTAAAAGCAAATATGTAACGAATGAGACGACAACAGTACGATGTTTTAAATTCACATACAAAAATTTGAATAAAAACAAAAGAAGTGCGGCTCAAATTTCTAATAAAATCATCATAACTTCTGTGCAGAAACACATAATATCCTCTTACCAAATGATAAAAAAAGATAATATCATACAGATGATAACAAGCTAGAACGTACAGGTCCTAACGGAAGTAACACCAAGAGAAGTATTCTTACTTTTGTGCTAACATAAAATTGTTACCCCAGGTGATGCAGGACAAGCCTGTCCAACTTGGTTGAACCAATAGAGAAGGCTTTTGAAGCAAATGAAGCTTGGCACTTGACTTTAACAAACTAGTTGATAAGTTGTGAGATGCTTTTAAGCAACTGATGGTTGAAACTGAAGTAGAACTAATGTTCTTGATCTCGAACTCGGGTTCAAACCTACTTTTGAACTAAGTTTGAACATTTGTTAAATTCATGATTTATTACCCCTGGGGAACCTAACATAACCACATATCTTTATGAAAATCATCAGATGAACAAATACATTTCGCTATAACTAGGAAAAAAATAAAAATAAAAGGGGTATAAGCAATGTTCCAAAATGAGGAATAAACATTTATAATTAAATATACTGAATGCCAAAGCATAGTCTCTACAACCAAGGACTCCACCTGGCATCTTTAGAATGAATCATACAATATAAGAGGACATTTGAAGAACATTCAGTCCAAGGTGATTCTTCCACGTTTCAATTGTTTATTCCACCTATTTATCTCCTTTGAATCTGATCACATTCAATCTTATGGTAACTCATTTATGGCTGTTTTTTTATTCAGTTTGGGTCAAAAGAATAACCCAAAAACCATAGTTGTCAAAATCGTACGATACGCAATGTACGATTCGACACGAAACAGGAGAGAATCAATTCATAATAGTAGCAGAATCGATCTTTGTATAAGAATCGTACGAATCACAGCTGAATCGCATGTAGTGAGCGATAGATCGATACTCCATTGATACAGAAATACGGGTAAAAAAAAGCCCAAATAAAAAAAATTGTTAGCTGTTTACCCCCATCGCGCTCGATTCCTATAGCCAGCAATCGCGAATTCAAAGTGGGTTTGAAACCCATTTTCAGATCATTAAAAATACCTTCAAATTAGTCCCAGAAACTTCAGTCAACTTCTTTGATTAGCCCCAAAAGTGAGTTACGTGTGCGACCCATAGCTTCCATCATAATCTTCAACTCTCTATCAGTGTCAATCATCATCGGCGACTCTATAGCTTCAATCGGAGTTGTTACGTGTTTCGTTTTGAATTCATGTCCAACTAAAGTCATACGGAATTGTGACCTCACAGTAGGTATTAGATGTAGTAAATATTATATTATATTGCTCCACTCACTTAAAGAGTAAATAAAATAAAGTAATAAAAAATATATAAAGTAATATAGATAGTAATAAAATATATAAAGGACTACTATATACAACATTAACATTTAACAAAACTAATTTACTTCTTTTATTCTTTTTTCTGTGCTATATACTTTTTAGCATTATAATTTATTTGTAACTAGTATGTTAATATTAATACAATTAATGATAATCTTAATTTGTGTTTTTAATTAATATATTTTGTACTCTTTGTTATGAATTTAAGTCATAAATTATGTTCTCAATATGAGTAAATATTATAATTATTATTTGTATCTATTATTTCCGTATCTTATAATACGATTCACGATACAATACATGAAACACAATACAGGGGTTTTCGATTCACGATACAATTCACGATTTGACAACAATGCCAATAACATATAGGGAAACACAAACAAAGACACTGTATTGTCGGGGAGCTTCAACTACATTTAGTAACAGACTAACATCTGGAAAACAACAGGATGTATAAACTATAGCGACCATCCAGCATGGATTTTGCCTGGCAGGGGAGCTGAGAGATTAGGAACAAATGCACACAAAAGAAAAAGTGGAAGGGAAAAAGAAGAAGTTGAAATGCATTTCTTATTTTCTATGGAGAAAATACACATACGGTATACGTTGTTTTATGTTAAAAAATTCTCATGTCAAGGAAAATTGATAGAGAAGAAAAAACGAGTAAAGGTAAACTAGATTAACTATTTAACTGTCATCCAGGAGTAACCTGAAGTTAACAAAACAAAAGTTGTGAAAACTTAATGTACACAGATACAGGTCTAGGCTAATGGCTAACCTGAGACACCACCTCCCTTCACAGTACAGCTGACATCCCAAAGGCCCAAAGTCTTTGTCTCGGAGAAAGGGCGAAGAAGAGCAGCACGATGATCAAGCATAGGGAAATAGACATCAAATTGTTTGTCATTAACTACAAATTGGCCCTCGCCAGGTTGAATCCAGACACGAGCTATACTGCATTTCCTCTTTCCTGTTCCATAAGCCCTTCCCTTATTATCTACTTGCCTCACTCGTGCATTTGCAATTTCCTCTCGTTTT
This sequence comes from Panax japonicus, assembly GCA_020205505.1. Classification (NCBI taxonomy): domain Eukaryota; kingdom Viridiplantae; phylum Streptophyta; class Magnoliopsida; order Apiales; family Araliaceae; genus Panax; species Panax japonicus. The sequence goes on from CM035103.1 coordinate 46,397,450, forward strand.
TGGCGCTCTATATCTGCCCTCGAAGATTTTCTAGTATTTTTTTCATAACGCATGTCCTCTATCTCATGTAGAGGGGGTAATCCTTGAACTCCTTCCAGATCCTTCAGTGCAATCAAACTATCCAACATTGCTTCTGTGATTCCAGATGCAGCAACCAGGTCGCCAAATGCACGATCTGGACCTGCAATGACAAAATTGGATCAATAATTACCTTTAATTAAAACTCTTCACAGCTAGCAGAGAGAAAGTTATACCTTTCGCCTTCAAACAAAACTTAAAAGAATGTGTATGTATATATGATTACTTCTATTTAAAAGTATGTAAACAAATTTTATTAATACATACACTTCTTTTAACAAGGTATATTCAAATAATCTGTACTTATCAGGGAAAAATATTCCAATCAAATGTAGAAAATACAAATTTCAACTAGAACAAATAAAAATGTACTTTTGGATCAAAATAATAAGTTAATTATCGAAAGCGAAAGATAGAACGTAGCTAACTTACATATAAGTATAACCTAAACTCTTTAATGGACCCTAGAGTGTGATGATATTAGATCTCTAGTGAAGTATCAATCATACCACTAGTAAATTAGATAAAGGAGACGTAAAAAAATAGCTCATCTAATGCAATTGTTTTGATGCCAAGTTCGATAGCTTTAATTATCATAATTTTAACCTTTCAACGTGCTTCCACATGGTTGACCTTTTTATCAAGCTACCAAATGGTCCAAATCGTTAAAAATTCACATGCTTGTTTAATTTATTATCTCCTAGCCTTTTAGCTAAGGAAAATTTCAGCAATTGACTATGTGATCATTTCAAAGCACGCCTCAAACCCATGGGATTGAAAAATAAGCGGGTCTATCTTTAACTGTAAATTACTCATACTCGTCATACTCCTTCCAGGGGCGGATCCAGCCTCACAAATCAGTGGGGGCAAATTCGAAAAAATACTAAAGAGAAAAAAAAATATCATTTCACAAAATATAATCATGTGTATTTTAGTTGACATTTTAAATCAAAATATAATTATTTATTTATATTTTTTAATAGTTAAATCAACTAAAAATATTTTAAAATAATAAAATGCACAATTTTTTTTATAAATGGAAACAAATATATTTAAATAATAATTTTTAGTATATCTTCAATTCAAGCTATGTTTATCACTAGTCAAAAAAGAAAAAAAAAGAAAAACGAAAAACGAAAAAAATGGACCAAATGAAATATATATATATATATATATATATATATATATATATATATTTGAAGGTGCTAAGACCAATCTCATTATCCCCTAAATACCTAACCTAATTACATATTTCCTCACAATCAGAGACTAGGCAAATGAAAATAACTGACAATTAGTAACATCAAAAATCTACAAACAAGCCAACCGGAAAGTAATTCAGCAATGGGCCCATCAGCAGAAACAATCCAGCCCACATGGGCAGCCCACCCGTCTTTAAATTTACAAGGCAGCCCATAAAATCCAGCTATGAGGAGCAGCCCACGTGGGCAATTCGCATTCCAAACCATGAGTCTTCATGTAGCACTGCACAAGAAACAGACCCGCGTGGGTCTGATCAAAACCAGCAAGGAGCCCACGCGCTCAACATCCGTGAATCTCACTAGATTCAATCGGCAATTGTTGCAGGCAACCGCCGGAGACCGGACCCCATGAAACCCGGGGTACACCATAAAACAGATCCAGATGTAGCCACCAATAACGCCAGAAACCACAACAGATCAGACCAAAACAAACACCAAATCAATCGAAATTAAATGTTAAACCTTAAATCCCCAAAATTTCAGTGGGGGCAAGTGGCCCCCCTGCCCCGTGCTTGGGTCCGCCCCTGACTCCCTCGTCCCTTCTCTTGACGAAATCCTATCCACTAAAAGCATCACATTGAGACATTGAGAACAAATCATAATAACAAACAAATAGTTATCCCTTTCCATAAATTCCATTCACACACCTCAAAAATTCTAATCAAAATATAACCAAAGAATACCTGTAAAGTTAAAAATTGAACAATTACCCACATTTTGTGCATTTTATTGGAAAAATATATAATGATATGAAGTTACTTATCTAGAAAATATGATAGGGGTATAAAAATTGAAGCTTGCCTTGGAGTACTGTAGAAAGCTCTTTCTCTTCCCTCTCAAGTAGCAGCTTCTCCTCTTTATTTTTCTCACTTTCTACATCAACAAAACTCCCATCAACAAGCCCACTCATCTCTGAATCACCAATATCAAAAGCATGTTCTCCTTCTCTCTCTTCACCCCCCAAAGTCCAAGAATTATCATCATTGACCCCAATATCTCCAATCCCCTTACTATTATCATCAATCCCTTTAAATATATCATCGTCACCATCATTTTCCTTCTCCTCTTCATTTTTCTCACTTTCTACATCAACAAAACTCCCATCACCAAGCCCACTCATCTCTGAATCGCCAATATCAAAAGCATGCTCTCCTTCTCTCTCTTCACTCCCCAAAGTCCAAGGATTATCCCAATATCTCCGATCCCCAATATCTCCGATCCCCTTACTATTATCATCAATCCCTTTAAATATATCATCGACAACATCATTTCCTTTCATCCCCGATTCAGCCAACCAATCAAATTCATTTCCACCCTCTCGGAAATCTCCCTTATCATTTCCTTTCTTCCCCGATTCAGTTAACCCCTCATCATCCAAAAATCCTTCGAGACTTCCGGCATCTTCCCCAAACACAGAATCTTCATTTTCGGATGAAAATTTCCACAAATCGGGACCCCCCTTGTTATTATTGTCGTTGTCCTGATTGGAAGAGAAATATTTGGGGAGGAAATTGAAGGAATTAGCGTTTGGAATTGGAATTGGAGGGTGTGGAGACTGATGGGGTTGGGGTATTTTGCAGTATTGAGGAGAAATTAAGGTGAGGAAACGGAGGTGAGAGGGTTTGGAGATGAAGCGCGAGAGCATCCTCGATAAGCAAAGACGAAGACGAAGAAGAAGAAGAAGAAGAAGAAGAAGAGGGGTTCAGGGTTTTACCAATAGGAACAGGAAAGAAAAAGAATCAAGGGTTTTGTCTGTTTGGAAAGAGGATTTAGTAGTTAAAAAACAATCCATTATTCCGATTATCAGGTTATTTCAAATCACATCTTGTTCCAAAATTAGATGTAGGGAGTAATTTTTAATTTTTAATTTTAAAATTTTAAATTTATTAATTGTAATAAAATAAATTTAAAGTTCATAAATTAAGTAAAAGAATATTACCACCACCAAGCCTTTGGCTTATGAGAGAGACTTTTTTGTCACTTAAAAACTTTTAAAATTTAAAAATTTACTTTAAAGCCCTAATTTATCAGCTTTGAGTTTTTTTTTTCTCCTAGTTTTATTTAAAAATTTTCTACTTTATTTGTAGATGGAAAATATTTAACCTTAATTTCATACATCATACAAGCGGTTTGAATTATTTTAATTAATTAATTTTTCCAAATCTTATTCAAGGTTTGTCAAAAGTAAAAAATATATATATTTAAAAAAAAGAGAACTTTTAATCCTCATTGACTAAAATAGAACAAAATTTTCTCAATTGTCAAACCTTTTTCACTAGTAAGAAAGTATTTTCGGGTTAATTCTCAAGTTGTGCAAATAATACAAACCTTTTCGTATTTTAAATATAAGATTAATTGTTATCATATCACAGCCCAAATTTGAACCTTTTGTATCAGAAGTAGTTTCCTAGTTAATCAACACTCTTCAAAAACCCAAAAAAATTATTAAAAAAATAATCATGGTATGCTACTATATCAATAATTGTATTTATGGGTTATTAGCATCCAATAGAATGAAGGGAACTGATATTTCTATATGAAAAAAATGATATTTTTACATAATCTCACGTGAATAGCGAGCGAATCCTCGTGTGGAAATATCATTTCTCCATGTGAAAATATCAATTTTCTAAAATGAAATGTAAGAACATAAAAGTCAATAATCTGTATTACAAATCCCCCCATCCAACAGACTATTATTCAATAATTGTACAACCAAATGGAACTGGAGAAATAGTCATTATGGCAAGGATTGTATGGACCTCTTCCACCTTCCCAGCTTCTCCTTCCCCTGCATCAATAATATGTTCTTTTAGATCCCTTCTACATACAAATATACAATCAAACAAAACTTAAGTTCAATTATCAAATTCTTATAAATGATCTCTCTTCGACCAGTGGCGGCCCCTGAAAGAGAGAGAGAGAGAGAGAGAGAGAGAGAAGGTCATAGTAAAGGAGGCGTAAAGCTGGTAAAAGTATCCAACTTTGCAGACTAATACACCATAGAAGATCATAGGGACAAAAGAGTTACCAAAAGCAACAACATACAAACCAACATAATTGTTCATGTAGAAAATAGTAAGCCTATGCATTTGAATCCATTACTCAAAATAACCATTGCTTAAAAGATTCCAGTATTATGCAAATTATAAAATACATGACTTCTGCCCATCAACCTTGTACAGACTATGATCCAATAAAGAGCCATAGACTTCTTGTTAGTCAACATATGTGTCCTCACCCATTAACATGTTTCATGTTTTCATCCTTATACACAACTTAGCCCTCCTTTGAAAGTTTGGCCTCCCTTATTGACTTCCTCTCCCCTCCATTTTGCTATAAAAGGGCAGCCAAGCTTGAGGGATCAAACACACCAAAAACTCTCTTAAGTTTCAACCTAGAGCAATCCAAGAGTTGGAAGAAATAGAGTGTGAGAGAAAGGGTTGGAAGAAATAGAGAGTGAAAGAAAGAAGCTTTTGCGAAGCTTTAGAAAAATAGAGAGAGAAAGATAGTTCAAATAAGAGGGTGTTTTATTTGGGTTCCATCACATAATTATTGTGGTGAAGTAATTTGGGTTTGTACTCAAATTAAGATATCTTTGTATTCTCTCAGTTTATTATAGTGAATTCTTCGGAGTTTGTCCCGTGGTATTTACCTCTTAATTTTAGAGGGTTTTTCACGTAAAAATCTTGGTGTCTTGTGGTTGGATATTTTCTACTTCCTGCATGGTTATTATTTTGGTGGAACTGCAAATTTAATCTGTTTGGCATATGCTGATATTTTATCCGTCTAATTTATCAAAAGACAACAGTATTTGGGAGGTGATTTTTTTCAACAACTGTTATCAAAGCTAAGGTTATTTGCTCGGTTGTTTTTGATAAATTTTATGGAGGAATCAGTCGGAGCCATGATTAAATTGACCTCTTCAAATTTTTCGACCTGGAAGCTCAGAATGGAGGATATCCTTTATTGCAAGGATTTATATGATCCGTTGGAGCTCAAGGGAAAGAAGCCTGCGGAATAAGTCTGAGGCTGATTGGAATAAAATGAATAGGAAGACTATTGGTCACATCCGGCAGTGGATTGGTCAAACTGTATTCCACCATGTTTCGCAGGAGACGGATGCTCACAATTTATGGACAACACTAGAGTCTATGTATGAGAAGAAGAATGCACAAAATAAAACTTTTGTCATTCGAAAAATTGTGAATCTAAAGTACAAGGATGGGAGCAGTGTGTCAGAGCATATGAGTGAGTTTCAAGGTTTGGTGAACCAGCTGTCCACCATGAAGTTGAATCTTGATGATGAGATTCAAGTTCTTTTGCTTCTCAGTTCGTTGCCAAACGGCTGGGAGACTTTGGTGGAGTCTCTAAGCAATTCAGCTCCAGAAGGAAAAATGACTATGCAGATGGTCAAGGACAGTCTTCATAATGAGGAGACAAGACGAAAGGAGCAAGGTGTGAATTCTGAAACACAAACACAAGTTTACGTCACGCAGAGTAGCAGCAGAAACAGAGAGAAGAGCTCTCCTGAAGATGACAAATCCAGGAGAAGGTTGAGAGGAAAAGAGATAATTTGTTTTCACTGCCAGAGACCGGGTCATATAAGGCGAGAGTGCAGATTTTTAAAGAATGAACAGTCTAAGGAAAAAGATGAGGATAATGACTCAATTGTGTATCTATCCGACGTTGATGTAGCCCTTGTTAGTGATGGTAAACCTAAGTGTCAAGTTAATGAATGGGTTATTGATTCGGGTGCTTCGTTCCATGCTACTTCGCGTGGTGAGATCTTCACATCCTACATTAGTGGTGATTTTGGCTATGTACGGATGGGAAATGGTAGTGCATCCAAGGTTATCGGCATTGGAGATATTTATCTGAAGACTAACAATGGTGGCATGTTGATGCTTAGAGAAGTCAGACAGTATTCCGGATATCCGCCTTAATTTGATGTCTACTGGTAAGCTTGATGAGAATGGTTATAGCATTTCCTTTGGTGAAGGTCAGTGGAAGCTCACTAAAGGGTCTCTAGTGGTGACTAGAGGAAAGAAGGTAGGCGCTTTTTGCACAATAAAGGCACGTGTGGAAGGTGTTAAAGATGGGGGAGTTAGGCGAAAAAGGATGTGGTTCAAAGTCATGCAAGATGGAAGAAAAGCCTTGCATGAGAACCACGAGAAGAAAGCTCTTCACTTGAAATGGGTACCAAAAGTAAATAAGGAAAGTGATAGCTCGCAAGCCAAGATACAAAGCGGTTGTGAAAGAATTTGACAAGCAAAAATCTGTCAAGTTTGAGTTATATCCTCCCATCAAGAAGAGTCATGCCGATGAAATAAAGTCGGACTGTGAAGAAAGTTGAAAATTCCAAGAAGCTTGAGTTGAGTCAAGGCTTCGTTGGGATTAACTCCAAGTGAGGAGTTGTGGTTTGATGTGCAAATTCAGTCTTGGAAGGTTATACAGAAGCAGACATAGCAGGTTTCGAAGAGAAGGAATCTACTTCGGAGTATTTGTTTACTTTTGCAGGGGGAGCCGTGTTATGGCAGTCCAAGTTGCAGAAGTGTATTGCTTTGTCTACTACTGAGTTGACAACGAAATATCGTGGTTTCTTCAAGAGTTGGATTTGATACAGGAATCGACTCCAAGTGACGGAGTCATGGTGAACATATCCTTTAATGGGTTCGGAGGGGGAGATTGTTAGTCAACATATGTGTCCTCACCCATTAACATGTTTTATGTTTTCATCCTTGTACACAACTTAGCCCTCCTTCTTTGAAAGTTTGGCCTCCCTTATTGACTTCCTCTCCCCTCCATTTTGCTATAAAAGGGCAGCCAAACTTGAGGGATCAAACACACCAAAAACTCTCTTAAGTTTCATCCTAGAGTAATCCAAGAGTTGGAAGAAATAGAGTGTGAGAGAAAGAGTTGGAAGAAATAGAAAGTGAGAGAAAGAAGCTTTTGTGAAGCTTTAGAAAAATAGAGAGAGAAAGATAGTTCAAATAAGAGGGTATTTTATTTGGGTTCCATCACATAGTTACTATGGTGAAGTAATTTGAGTTTGTACTCAAATTAAGATATCTTTGTATTCTCTCAGTTTATTATAGTGAATTCTTCGGAGTTTGTCCCGTGGTTTTTACCTCTTAGTTTTAGAGGGTTTTCCACGTAAAAATCTTGGTGTCTTGTGGTTGGATATTTTTACTCATTATTTCCTGCATGGTTATTATTTTGGTGGAACTGCAAATTTAATCTGTTTGGCATATGCTGATATTTTATCCGTCTAATTTATAGAAAGACAACAGTATTTGGGAGGTGATTTTTCCCAACACTTCTTACATGTTTCATATATAACTAGTTTCCTTGTGTTCATAACATAAGTGCAAACGAAAAGAACCCTTTTTTTAATCAATATCTACAGATGGATTTATTCTTCTTTTTTTTACTTTTTCTTTCCCAGCAAGAAACCTCACATATTTTCATTTGGTAGTAGAGTTGTAGTGGTAGATATATATATACTCCTACAAATAACAAGAAATCAAGGCTATGCACAAATCTAAAAGTACAGATACCATCTACGAACAATGGACATTATGGTGTACAATAACCATAAGATGGGGTAGAAAAATATGGTCCAGCTTTGGTGTATCACATCAAGCAATATGATCCACTTTGGGTTGCAGGTGCTTCACAAACAACTTTGGTCCAAACATTACAATCTTTCTTCCAGGAACATCTCAACTCTGACAAACCCTAACAAGTTCTTTATTTTCCTACAGATCCATCAACTGCCATACTCTCGCGTTTATTGGGCATCACATGGTACATATATTTTATTATGGAAGCGGCAAAAAAGTTCAGCCAATTCAAGGGCATATCACTATTACGATTTGATTCATCATCAATTATATAGACATATATATATAAATTTAGGCTTAAATATGATTTACTACCCTAAACTATAGGTCATTCCACTTCAGTGATCCACCTTTCAATTTTGTCAACTAGATGATTGAACTATTAATTTTTTTCGATTTCATTCAATTGGGTCTGTCACGTCAGAAATTGCTGACGTGACATCCTAATAGGCTAAATGAGTGCTTATGTGTAAAAAGAATATATATTTTTAATGAGATCAAAGACAAAAAGGTAAAATAACAAATAAAACAACTAAAAATTACACAAATAATATAAATTAATTGTATAATTATTTATTTATAATTATATAAATAATATAAATTATTTATATAATTATTATATAAATAATATAATACATATTTTTATTAAAAATAATTATTTTTATTAAAAAAACTGTTGCGTTTTATTATTTTTTTTTATTAAAAAAACTGTGTTTTCTTTATTCTTATTAAAAAAAACTGCCTGTTTTTTTATTTTTATTAAAAAAACTGCGTTTTATTTTTATTTTTATTAAACATAATTATTTTTATAAAAAAACTGCGTTTTATTTTTTTTTATAAAAAAAACTGTGTTCTATTTATTTTTATTAAAAAAACTGCATTTTTTTATTTTTATTAAAAAAAAACTGCGCTTTTTTTATTATTACAAAAAAACTGCGTTTTTTTATTACAAAAAAATTGTGTTTTATTTTTATTATTACAAAAAAACTGCGTTTTTTTTATTATTACAAAAAAACTGCGTTTTTTTTATTATTACAAAAAAACTGCGTTTTTTTATTTATTTTTATTACAAAAAAACTGCGTTTTATTTTTATATATAACTAATTATTATATTATTTGTGTAATTTTTAGTTGTTTTATTTGTTATTATACCTTTTTGTCCTTTGATCTCATTAAAAATATATATTCTTTTTACACATAAACACTCATTTAGCCTACTAGGATGTCACGTCAGCAATTTCTGACGTGGCAGGCCCAATTGAATGAAATCGAAAAAAATTAATAGTTCAATCATTTAATTGACAAAATTGAAAGGTGGATCACCGAAGTGAAATATGACCTATAGTTTAGGATAATAAATTATATTTAAGCCATAAATTTATAATACCAATTATAATGGATAATTCTGGTCCCAAGTATGAGTAATGGAAAAAGTGACCTTGAGGTTAATTACTCCTATAAAGAAACTTATCAAAATAACATAAATCCAACATATGATTTGACTGAAAAATAATGTCACGTGCATTAGTTTTATAGTAAACATATAACTCTTACTTGTTCTCTAGAGATAATGTGACGAACGAGAATTTTGTAATTAATTTTAATATTTATTGAATTAAATAAATATTTTTCGATGATTTAATTATTAGATTAAATAATTAATTGACGCAATTGTGATAAATTAATTTAATTATGTGTTACATTTATTAAATTAATGTAGAGAGTTTTTATTATCAAAGTATGTGATTATGTGAGCTTATTGTATTAAAAGAAATATTTAATAAGCATATTGGTATTTTAATTAATTTAATTATTAATTAGAGAATTAATAATTTGACATTATTTATTAATGAGAAAATTATTTGTGACTGTGAATTTATGAGAAATTATTATATTTTATTTAAAATATATTAAATAAAATATTAGATTTATTTTATAAGGAGTGTGACATTTTCAAACTATATGATAAAGCTTTATTAAATTAAATGACTTTGAATCAATTAAGGGTTGCCAAACAAGGCCCTAGTAGTGGTTGGATGCAGTTACCCATGTTTGGGTTGACTGACCATTACGCGCATCAGTTATCTTCTCCCTCTGTTATATTACGTCTTCTTTTATTATTATTATTCTAAGTCTGGAAAAGCAGAGAGGCAGAGAGAGTTTGAGAACTTTGAGAGAGATTGCGAATACTGTGATTAAAGGTGAAGTGTGAGAAATTGGGAATTGTTGTCACCCTGTGTAATCTAAGCAAAGTATTCAAGGGTAATCCCTTCTTCCCAAATTTAAAAGTTACGTCATTTAGTTTTTATAAAAATGTCTTTCATATATTTTGTAAAATCTCTGTAATTGAAAAAGGGTTTGATTATGAGTTTATATATGGGTTAAGATATATCAAATCGTATTTGATTATATATATATTATGTGAATTATCATGTCATCAGTTTCATAATACAATGAATTGCTATTTCAAAATTTACAGAGTTTGAGTTTTGGCCATATGGCCTTATACGTGATATTTCATGTATTGAACGTATATTATCCCTAAATTTTACATTCGTATGTTGTTATGCATGTTGATACGAAGAGACCAAAGTTTAAATAAACGGATTCGGTGTTATAACGAATCCGTAGTGACAATTTTCATTTTTTTTATTTACAAAATCTTCAAGAACATCAAGAACAGTGGAAGTAATTGTTGATTTTGCAAATTATGTGTTATAACTTGTTAAAAATCATGCTAGATGGGTTAAGTAATGATTATATATGTATTACAATGATTGGGTAAGTCTAAATTCGTGTAAAAATAACTAATTGGAAGTTATGGCCATATTCATGTATAATTTTACGTGTGATTGATTTTTGGCCTAATTTGGCCTTGTTATGTTCGCGAACTGCAGAACTGCAGAAACTGCAGAAAATGAGCCTGGATAACCCCGCCCCCGGCGGGCGTTACCAAACTACATTACCTCGCCCCGGCAGTCAAAAAAAATAAAAAAAAAATAAAAAATAATAAAAAAATTAATTAATTAATAAATAAAAATAAATAAATAAATATTCGATGAAAATTATTATTAAAATATTTATAAAATAAATTAAATATTTTAATTGAGATATTTATGGAATAAAATAAATATTCGATGAAAATTATTATTAAAATATTTATAAAATAAATTAAATATTTTAATTGAGATATTATGGAATAAAATAAATATTCGATGAAAATTATTATTAAAATATTTATAAAATAAAGTAAATATTTTAATTGAGATGTTTATGGAATAAAATAAATATTCGTTGGAAATTATTATGAAATAATTTATTCGAGTGTAATAATAGTAAGAGAATGAAAATATTCTAATTTAATTAAGTAATTAAATTAGAAGGGTAATGATTTGTTAAATAAAGTAGAGTTTATATTAAATAATTAAGTAAAAATGTAACTAATGAATGTCGTGAATACATATGGTATGTGTGTAGGATTTGTGGTGAACGGAAGTAGTAATCGTTTAGCCTACGCACGAGGCAAGTTTCCTAACCCTACTTGTCATTATTGTTCAAGTTTATTATTTACCTCGAGTAAATTATCATTACTATTATTCAAATTCAAATGTTATATTAAAGATTGATAGAACAATAGAACAATAATTGTTCTATTGTATACTTTCTGAGATTATTATTGAATTTGAATATCATTATTATTGAACCTTATTAGACTAGCGAACCCTTATTGATTCGACTAGTCCATAGTTGATGAGCGTTCTAAATTTCAGAACCCTTGATGAATTATCCAAACCAAACTTCCTTTGGTGCGGACTCGAATGTCAAATTGAGATGAACAACCCTACAAAGGGATTTACTTATGCGTTAGCGTTAAGATATTGTGCACAGTATGGTACTAAGGGCTGATCCCCCTAAGTACGAGTAGAAAGATCCATAGTCTTATGACTGTTAAAGGTTCCAAGTATAACCCTTGATAACCTAAGACATAGTTCAAGGTCTTATGACCCTCAGAAATCTTTTGATTCTTGTTATTCATTCTTGATTCAAAAGTTGAGCTTTTATTCAGATGTCTTTGATTCACTCGCATGTTATTATACTGTTATTTCATTGTTATACTTGTGGGCATTTGTGCTCACTCTTGCATAATAATAATATTGCAGTTAAGAACGAAAGAACCGACGAACCTTCTACTAGTAAAGGCAATGGCAAGGTTAACAAGTGATGAAGACTTGTTGTTTTATATGATGATGTATTTGTTTAAGAATTAAGTTAATGATGTTGTTTAAGACTTAATTGTTTATGATTCCGCACAGATGTTTAAGGTTAGAGTAACCTGGGGTTGTATTTATTATGTAGTTGATGTAACCCCATAAGGGGAGATTTATTATTATTTCTATCTATTGCATGGTTTGCATTTATTATGGGTAGATAGATAGATGATATTTGTACAGTGAACACCAAATCCCGTGGAATTGAAGTACCCGGATTTAGGGGTGTCACAGATAAAGTGTATTTCTAATTTTTGGGTGGTGGGGAACATGGAAAAATATGACAGAAGGTAATATCAATAATAACGTATCTCAAGAGGAGTCATATGAATATCTAGTTGAACAAAACGGCATATATTGTTTGTTGTTTCTGATTTGCATACCTTACGAGGTCCAATCGATAACTCATTTTCCAAAACAGATATTGCCTTAAAACCCACAGGGTGAAGCACTTCTTCATAACTGTGTACATGAAAATCAACATTAGGTTATGGGCCAGTCCAATCTCAACATAAACAAATATATCTCCTAAACATAAAAAAATAACTGTAAACAATCTGAGATGAAAAGATCTAATAAAACCAATTTTTCTGGATAAAAATAGATTAAAGGTCGAGAATTACTCTTTAACAGATACTTTATATGGGGGTCCACCAACATGATTGCTAATCTGTAAAAAAGAAGAAAAAAAACTTTTGAGTAAAATAATAATGTCTTTATTATTTTATTTTAAAGACAAATTAAGTAATTGTCATCTCAAGGAACTACCATATCCTTAATAAGCATTCTTCAATATATAACTTATTCACTTGCTAAGCAAATTCAGTAATGTGGGCCATAGTGAAAGAGAGTTTATTTGGGGGGTGGGGGTGGGGGTGGGGTGCAAGAGATATTTAGTATGGTTGGCAACCGGAAACATCAGTGTTACGAGCTCTCCATCTGGCTTCAGAAGATCTTGGATTCGGGTTGCCCAAGCTAATCTCATATCCGGTTCAATAGCACAAAAGAACCTGCAACATTCCCCTTGGGAAGTGAACAAGACAAACTGATACTTCCAACATTATAAGTGAACTTGGATTATTCTAGACTTACGTATAGTCGAATACAAGATCAAACAACTCAGTTGGATGCCAAGTGAAGAAGTCCGCCTTTATAAAGGTGTGATAATCAGCATTTGGTGATGAGGAAGACAACTGTCTTGATGTTCAGAAATACAGAAAACATTTCCCATTAAAGCACTAGATCAATGAATTATATATACTGAGACTTACGTGGCATAAGTTAAAGTCAACTAGATTCCTTGTTTTTTGGTCTTGCACAATTGCTATTATATTCAAAAGCACCACTTAATTAGTTTGCACCTCTGCTGAGTAGAACTCCCTCCGTTCAAGTTTGACTTTTTGAAGTTATTTGGAGATATTTTCAAATTCAAAATTAATATGAATTCATTTAGTTTTAGGCAATACAATACACAAATCGTGACCTATTTAAAAAGTACTACTAATGACAAAATTTATTTTTTTTAGAAGTTAAATGAATCACATCAATTTTCAAATGAAAATATCTCAAATTGACTAAAAGGTCAATATCAATCTTATATTTCGGAACAAAAGGGAGTTTTTGAATCCTTTACAAAGTTTTCGATCACAGATTGGAGCAGTATAGTACATATTACAACTGACTTAATATTCTATTCGCCCTTAATTATCACTGAGCACAATATTGCTGGTGTCACATTTAGGGCGCAGAATATGAGGATCACCAGGACTCCAAATTAGAAAAATATAGATATGTTAGATATTTTATTTTAATTTTTATGACTGTAGAACTTTCAGTCACTACCGTTGGAGTTTGCACTAGATAAACCACCGGGTGCACGTACAAACCGCTCACACTAGATAATCCCATAGTAAATTATGTATAGTGGCCCCAACTCCGAAAGAGATCATTGCATTTTTGGAGTGTTGAACCCATGACAATCATGCTGATGTTTTATTTTACAGTTCGCACCAAATTCAATGTCATCAGCAATAGAACAATTTACAACAAGTTCAGTGATAAAATACTTGTTCAAGTATGTGATTCTAACAGAATAAGGAGTTCACCACAAAAAGATTTTCCTTTTTTTGGGAAGTAAATTTACCTTTTTATTTGGATCCAAGGTCAGGTTTGCAACTTTTCATCACAAATGCTCTTCTCAGATTGCCCTTTTTCTTTGGAGTGTTATGGTGTTTTACTAACTAGAATGAACACATTCAGTTCTTACCTTGATAGCTGTCTTAATAGCACAGTCTGATATATCCAATCCAACAACATAACGAGTAGGAGATGCAAGTGCGACTACGTCATGGCCCTGCCAAACGCGAAAATATTGGTGTTGCTGAGATATAAATAGAAAAAATATAGGATAAGTAAATAAAAGAAAATATCAGCTTTTACGGAGACAGTTGCAATATACCCCTAAATCAACTAAGTGCACCATTAAAAGTGCTCATTTTGAGGATCCTAATTCGGAAAAAACAAAACTCACTGTAGAGGTAAAAGATTCAAATTAGCATATATATATATATATATATATATATATATATATATATATATATATATATATATATATATATATATATATATATATGCTTGTATAAATAAATTAATGTATATATGTAGAGAGATTATACACACACTGCCACAACCAGGGACCAAAGCCCTGCCTTTAGGAAGGGAATCTGTATGGAGAAGATGAAGGAGAATAGGGGTGGGCTGTCCCAAATCCCATGGAATCACTCCTTCCTTCCAGCTTCTTTCCCAACCATCTGAATACATTCCAAAATTATCAATATTTATATTATTATATACTACAACTAATAATACAACACTAATCCCAAATACATCCCAATTCCCAATTTCATAAAACTATACCCAATAGAAAGAATGCCGGACATATATAAACAACAATATATCAATATATAGAGAGAGATAAATTATGGGGAAACCAACCGGTAGGATAGGAGCGAAGAATTTGTTGGACTTTGTCAACATCTCCAGTGCTTGATTTCTTTGTATTACTACTCATGCTCAAAGTAGGAAAAGGAATAAAAGGGAGAGGTTTGGCTCGAGAAAGAAGAAGAAGTGTTCCAGATGTGGAAATGGAGGAAATCAGGCCCAGCATTGAAATGAAATGAAATGAAGATAAGTAGATAACAAAAAAATTGATTAATTCCTTTATATACTTTCCTCAGGTTATGACTGTAGACTGTAGTAGAAAGAAAAATAAGATAGAATTGAAGAATATATTTATACGTAATACGTATGTATAACATGAAACAAAAATACTTGACAATTTTACGTTTTAGACCCCCCAGTTCCATTTCTTTTCACAAGTAACCCCACACAATTTTATATAAATCTTTTATTTACTCAAAATATTTTAATAATAGTGCAATTAATACTATCTGTGTTTTTAGAAGTCAATTCAAAGTATTTTTAAAATTAAAATTGAGATAATGTATTATAAATTATGAAATAATAAATTTTAAAATAAATAGTATTTTTTAGACGATTTATAATATTTATATTTATATTAATTAAAATTAAAAAAATTATATTGATTTTAAATTTAAAATTTTATTAAAAAATATATAATAATCTTATAATTTTAAAATATAGAGTGTTATTTTAATTTTATACTTATATTAATTTTATTGCCGTTCGTAATATTGAGAAAATACTATGATTTATATTTTTTTTATTATATATCCATTTATTATTTGACAGAAAATTTTTTGATAAGAAAAATAATTAAATTTTAGTCAATGTTTTTTTTTAATTTAAAAAACTAAATAGCAAGATATTAAACAAAAAACTTTTAAATTTTCCGTTTGTTTTATTATTCTCAGACTATTTTTTTCCCTTTTCACGAGACCTTCTCCCGCCTGTGAATAATTCTAGCGAATACACCTAAGAATCGAATCCTCAACACAATCTTGGTAGTAATTTCTTCACAGTAACCCTTTTTAATAAGGAATTCCTATTAGTAGTACATCGGAATTGACCTTGTATTTAATTTTAATTCATAGCATTACATACTTCTACTGAATTTGCCTTTGAATCGGTGATTTTTTCTTAGTTGTATGTGCTGACACTGTGATTGTGTGACAGCACAGCAAGCAATGGGAGTAGTAAAAGATGGGTCTATTTCAGGGGTTTTACCTAGTACCAAGCTATTTGCAGTTCACTATCCTGGCTACCCTTCATCAATTGAACGTGCAATGGAAACTCTGGGCGGAACTGAAGGTATTGAAAAGGTATGACACCCATAGTGTATGCATATTTTGTTGAATAGTTGTATTTGGATGTTTTGTCATGTATCATAATGATAGACTCCACGGCACGCTTGCGTGAGGTGGTCGTCGCCCCGATCGTTTCTAGCACAGTTGTTGGTGAATTGCTTGCAACACCTTAACCCCTCGCCTATATGTAGACGGTAATCTTGGTACAATTGCTCGCGTTCGGAATTCTGCGTTGAATGGACACCAACGACACCTTGACCCCTCGCTTATATTGAAGCGGTAATCTTGGTACAATCGACGATTGATGCGGTAGAAGACGCCACACACAACTATGAATTGTTGTATGATAAGTCAAATTGAATCTCAAAGAAATAACTAAGAAAAATACTTAGGAATTCTTTAAAGAACCAAAAGAAGAGAATAATCTCACAAATATATTGAATAATGAATAATGTTTAATGTGTTTGATTACATCAACCTGGACCTCTATTTATACTACTCAAAACAATCCAAATCCTAATAGGAATTTATAAACTATAACCCTAATTTCTATAAGGAAATAGAAATCAAATTGGAAAAGAAGTCTAATTAAAACAATCCAAATCCTAATAGGAATTTATAAACTATAACCCTAATTTCTATAAGGAAATAAAAATCAATTAAAAGAAATCCTAATTGTAATAGGATTATAAAAATCTAAAAATCCTTTCAATGTTGTGTAAACGAAATTTTTGGCCCACATGCTAATATGATATTGTCCTCAATTGTGAGATTGGACTTTAATTTGGGCTTGTATTAAATGGACCCAAATTTGTGTCTCGTCCTTCCTTGCGTTATCTTCAGCCCAAACATCTTAAATAAATTGACGAAAAATTTTGACCCGGTCAATCTGTCATCATTCCCCTCCTCTTCAAAAGTATTTGTCCTCAAATCTGGCATCCGCTTCCCTTGAAAAGAATTTGTCCACAAATTTGATCCTACATCAAACAACCAAAGTTAGAATCACCGAACAAAATATAACCACAAGTCTCACCTGATAATTTAAATGAATGAGCAATATCAGCAATGCAATCAAGACATTGAAAAGTTCCAACTCCTCCTGGATCAAATATTAAAATGAAAAACTCTTCATGTGATAGATTCTCCCAATGACGAATTCCCGGATCAAACGGAAATCTTATGATATCGATCATTTTCAAACATAACCACGCCAATGATCCTGGGTCAAATATCAATACTTGAAATTCTTCATGCTGCTCACGCAAACTCTCTTGAATTCCTGGATTAAACACGAAACAAAACAAATCAATAAGTTTCTTTTGTCTAATCACGAAGAAATTAAATAAACCAAAATCATATGCATACTCTACTAAGACAATATTCAAAACACTTCCCTGTAGATGTCTTATGCATTGAACGGGATGAACTGCACGATCCATGTTTCTCTCGATGAATATGATCTCATTACGAATCTGCAAAACACAACCGCACTTTCCCCTTCCATTGACATTAACACAGTCAAAATCACATAATAGCACCAACGGAATAAAAAGATCATAATCATAAGTTGAAAATTCAATAGCATATCGACGATGATCACAAACAAACTCAACACATGCCAAAGAATTTCTCAAAATGTTGACAAAAATCGAAATATCATCAAAATAGAGAATAACAAATTTTCCCATGAAAGAATTCAAAATATAATTCAACAATTCCATGGAAGTATGCAATGCCTTAGCTAATCTAAGTGAACTAACTAAACATGCAAATAACTCATCTCTCGAACCATCTTGATGATAAACACTTCTTGAATCAAAACCATATGATAGAAAATCATGCAATGAAGATTGCTCCAACGAAACAACATGATTACTATCATTGTCAACTAACGACAATTCATGTAAAGATTGACTAGCATGAAACCCTAAGTCAACATTTAAATAAGAAAACCTATAATTAATTTCATGCAAGTAAGCACAACGAGAACGAGAATATATATCATGATCATAAACTAACTCAACATAAATTAAATATCCTTCATAGTTTATGATAAAAATGATTCTACCATCAAAATAGCTAACAACAAATTTTCCAACGGAAGCATGCAAAACATGTTTTAAATAACTCATGAAAATACTAGATGCATCAGTTAATCTAACAGAAATAACTAACCACCTATATAACTCACATGCTAACACAATTTTCCATTTATCACAATATCTCATGCTAAATTGATTAGGCATTGTCATCACATGATTATTATCACATGTAGATAAAACATAAGAACTATGCAATTTATCAAACATATTATCTAAATAAAGAAAAGAATAACGATACTTTTTTACCAATTCAAAGTCGACGAACAAACTCGTTGTCTCATCCTCCTTAGATACTATGATTTCATAATCAACACATGAACTCGTGTCTTCTCTCACGATACCCACTTTCACCAACTCTCCAACCCGCCTTGGTAACTCTGTTGGCTCCTCGGGAATACTATCAGCTGATCGGTACGGAATGATAGTACGGGGTATTTCATCAACAACCTGTACAAGAGACAAAACAAAACTAGACAAAGAAGAATCATTAGTGTTAGTATTCAAAAGCGCCGTCTTGTACGAATGTACAGTCATTGGCTTTTCCAAATATAACTCACTTTTCAACTCACTCTCTTTTTCATAGTCACATATTTCTTCTCTCTCTTCTTTATGCTCACTCTCTCGTTTGTTTTTCTCTCGTTTATTTTCAAGGTCACTCTTTTCATTCTCTTTTTTCTCAATCTCTCTTTTCTTTTCATTCTCACTCTTTTCACTTTTTTCTTTTACATTATCAACCGTTTGAACAGTTTCTTTTTGTCGATCTTTTTTTTCTTCTTGCATTTGATCACGATCTTTTTGTAAATACATTAGATCGTCATGAACTTGCTCGGACGTCATAGGACAAAGGTTGACTCTTATTCGATTGTGTACTAATGAATACTTATTAGTACAACTGTTATGCTTTGCGCGCCTGTTGTGTCGCCATGGCCTCCCAAGTAACAAATGACAAGTATGGATTGGAATTACATCGCATAATATTTCATCTTCGTATCTGCCAATGCGAAAAGAAACTGACACTCGTCTAGTCACCATTACCTCCTCACAATCGACGATCCCTTGCATCTTGTAAGGTCGAGGATGTGCAACTGTTGACAACCCTAGTTTCTCCACCATTATAGTGCTAGCAATGTTAGTACCAATATCACAATCAATTTTAACAATGCATACCTTTTCTTGTACTAGAAACCTAGTATAAAACATATTCTTTTGTTGCATTGTTTCTTCCTCGTTAGCTTGCACACTTGTAGCTTTTCTAGTCTCCCATGACTCTCCAAGAATCGCATGATCTTCTTCAACTTTTATTTTCCTAGACAATAAATGATCCCTCCTATGCTTCATAGGTTTATGAGGTTGCTCCGTACGTCCATGATAGTTATGATGCCTGTCATAATCCTCCTCCCATGATCTCCACCACTCATCCACACCAGACTTCATATGAACTATGGGTCTTCTTTTCAATGGCTCTTCATAGCCCAACATATTTACTGCAAAACAAGGGTTAGTAGATAAAAATAATTTTCTCACACACTCCCTTACGTGTTTCGCTCAAATAATAATGAATCACTCGTGTATCGCTCAAATTTGGCTTTTACCCTCTAATAATCTCACACTCTTGCCTTTTACCTCTAATATTCTCTCTAATAGGTTCTTATTGAATTCCCTAGCAAAATTCTTGGTTTTACTAATCAATTCAAAATTACTTATCACTAAACAAACTTATAGATGGTGTGACTATCAAAATACCACAAAATCACCGATTGATTGCCTTGTACTCTCCTTTTGTATGCGTCAGATTTGTAAATTGTAGCTCTGTTTCAGAATTGATGATGATGGAACGGTATGAAATCTTCGTTGGAATTTGATGGTGTGCTACAAGTTTGGTTAGCACAATGAAAATATGATTTTTTTTTCCTTTTTTTTTTCTTTTTTTTTTGTCTCTTTTTTTTTTTTTGCTTCTTTTTTTTTTTTTTTACAATATATATTTCGACAGAAAATTAAAGATAAGTAACTTGCTAGAAAGGCTTAGCTTTGATACCAAATGATAGACTCCACGGCACGCTTGCGTGAGGTGGTCGTCGCCCCGATCGTTTCTAGCACAGTTGTTGGTGAATTGCTTGCAACACCTTAACCCCTCGCCTATATGTAGACGGTAATCTTGGTACAATTGCTCGCGTTCGGAATTCTGCGTTGAATGGACACCAACGACACCTTGACCCCTCGCTTATATTGAAGCGGTAATCTTGGTACAATCGACGATTGATGCGGTAGAAGACGCCACACACAACTATGAATTGTTGTATGATAAGTCAAATTGAATCTCAAAGAAATAACTAAGAAAAATACTTAGGAATTCTTTAAAGAACCAAAAGAAGAGAATAATCTCACAAATATATTGAATAATGAATAATGTTTAATGTGTTTGATTACATCAACCTGGACCTCTATTTATACTACTCAAAACAATCCAAATCCTAATAGGAATTTATAAACTATAACCCTAATTTCTATAAGGAAATAGAAATCAAATTGGAAAAGAAGTCTAATTAAAACAATCCAAATCCTAATAGGAATTTATAAACTATAACCCTAATTTCTATAAGGAAATAAAAATCAATTAAAAGAAATCCTAATTGTAATAGGATTATAAAAATCTAAAAATCCTTTCAATGTTGTGTAAACGAAATTTTTGGCCCACATGCTAATATGATATTGTCCTCAATTGTGAGATTGGACTTTAATTTGGGCTTGTATTAAATGGACCCAAATTTGTGTCTCGTCCTTCCTTGCGTTATCTTCAGCCCAAACATCTTAAATAAATTGACGAAAAATTTTGACCCGGTCAATCTGTCATCACATAATCTTTACCCTCGAGTAAATTCTCCTTCCCATTGATTTTGTCACATTATTATAGTGGAATGAAAGACAATGCACTGGCTTTAACTTTAAGGCACATAAATTACTCTTAATTTATATCTCAAATTTGATATGTTATTTGTTTGCTTCTGTGTTGCTCAGGCTGATTCATAAGGTCCAATAAGATATTAAATGTGAGTCAGAAACTATAATTGTTGTGCATCCTGCGAACCAGGTACCATCGTTTTGAATCATGGTACCCTTTGCGTTCCACCATATGTACCCAATCGATCTGCATTCCTAGTAACCAAATGTCATATTTATTTGCATTGTACCCTAGTAAGTAGTAAATAACTGCAAATGTTGCTTCTTGGAATTCATGGGCGTTGTTAGGGCTGTTTGGTGAGGCTTGGCTTTGTCGGTCAATTGGAGACCTGTTGAGGGTCAAATATTGGAGGTTTGGTTGGAGACTGAAGATGCCTTGGAAGTGTGTTTGTGTTTGTTCTTTGTTTTGTTTTGATTTTGATTTTTGCGTCCTATTGGTGTTTGGACTGGTATTCATAGAGTTTTGGGGGAAATTATTTCCTTTGCCTTATTGTGGTTGTTTAACATGGGGGCTATTTCCATGGCCTTTCTATTTCAGACATGCATTGAGATTGGGGAGCTGCTTTTTTAAAAAATGTTTTATTTTTGGTTCCACTTGGGATAGACTCCTTTTCTGCACTCTTGAATATTCCTTCTCTACGAATACTTTTTTTAATCTCAAGAATATGAGCAGGTGCCTAATTGCTTGCTTATTAACCCAAAAAAAAATTAAAAGAAAATGTGTGATTAAAGGTCACTAATCCATGTAGTGAAGCTCAACTCTGTTAGATCAAGTAGTGTTGATTGTGTGGTGGTTGTTGCTATCATGTGTTCTAAATTTTCAGG
The DNA here is from genome assembly GCA_020205505.1 of Panax japonicus. Taxonomy (NCBI): domain Eukaryota; kingdom Viridiplantae; phylum Streptophyta; class Magnoliopsida; order Apiales; family Araliaceae; genus Panax; species Panax japonicus. The sequence goes on from CM035103.1 coordinate 46,419,855, forward strand.
AAGTTCATCAAATCAAAACTTTTTCACCAACATCTACTACTTTCTACCTTGGCTTACTTGCAGGCTCGTAGTTCAGAGTCAAACAAGTTAGAGCTTCATTTTCGCCCTGAAGATCCGTATTCACATCCTGCCTTTGGAGAACTTTACCCCTGCTATAATTTTCTGTTGAAAATATCCAAAAAAGAAGAGGAGGAAGGCCAAAGTGTCAGTGACACCTATGAGAAATCTAATTGCTCGTCATCACACACCATTCATCAAGACCAGAAAATTAGCTGCCCTGAATCTATAGAAACTGGACATCTAAGTCAACCTGGAAGTGAATTAGTTCCTGCTTCTGCAAATGTCGAAGTTCAGATACCTAACAAAGTGCAAGAAAATCTACTTGCTGATGTCATTGCGCAAGTTTCGGAATCTTATCAGTTTAATGGTTAGAGATAACTATTGTCATTTGCAGTTCCAATATTTACATATTCCCTCTCAGGAACTGAGTTGTCCTTTAAATGGTTCATTTCTCATTTTTCCGCTCGTATGTAATTCCTAAAGGAATGGTAGATTACCAGCATGTTCTAGCTGTTCATGCGGATGTTGCAAGGAGAAAGAAGAGAAATTGGGCAGATGTGGAGCCACAGTTTGGTTAGTATTATATACATTATAATATATATATATATATATATATATATATATAAATTTTTCCTTTTTTAAAAAATTAGTATAAATATCACGCGTGATCTAAAGTTAAACCTTTTTCTTCTTCTCCTTCTTTCTTTTGGCATATTAATTTTCTTATTTATGATACTTTATAGACAAGCGAGGTCTTATGGATGTGGATCAGGAGGATTTGATGATTTTAGTGCCGCCGCTTTTCTCACCAAAGGATATACCGGAGAAAGTAGCGTAAGATGTTTTGCTCATCCTATTTGTTCCCTATCAGAAACTAACATATTATTTAATAATTAAGACCGTGCTATGTTACATTTATATAAGCACTTGTCAGGGTTTGAATTATTCATGTGATTGGAATAAAAAAGCCTTATGAAACCATATTATCTCCGAACTCTGTGTAGTCTTGGTTGCATTTAGAAAGAATGGATATCTGGGATGCAGCTGCTACTATTTATGGTGATGAACTTTGATGGAGCATTAGCATTTGACAGATCTGAGCAATTTGTTGTAGACTCTAAGCAAATACGTTAGGACTACTTTTTGACATTTGGGTTGATATTGAACTAGTTCTTTCAAGTAGAACTTTTGGGAGGGTGTGTGTTGTTTCTTATTAAATTAAGGCTTTGTCTTTCTCTTTCCTCTTTTTCACGTGTACATCTGTTCATGGGATATGGGTTGTGCCTTTTTGTCTCTAATAAACAAGAAGAAGGGGTGGGCTGAACAAGTATCAATGCTGTTGTACTGCCTAACAAGTTTCACAACAGTTAAGAAACTTTGTGGTTCAAATAGAAGTGTCTAACCTAGTTAAAAGAACCACAATTACAGACCACTTTTAGGAAATATTGAACTATGTTATTACCCTTATGTAAAATTCTGATAAGAGCACACATCAAGAATCACCAGCTTTGTAATACTTTCACCTATGTTACACGGACTCGGATGGATTGCTTGTCACCCAAAACACGAGAGGATGAGTCCAAGCATTCAATTTATGAAATATTTCAATTGGACCAGTCCTCCTTTTGCATGATTCACATCAAATTGAGATTTTCATGATGTTTATATCAAGTTTGTGTTCTAATGGTCCTAGGATTATCAGTTAGCTTTCCCAATTTTAGTAAACCTATGTTAGTGCATAGTCTGAGTACTATCTAAAATTCTTATATAATAAGTTCTTCTTGGTCCTAATCCCAAATCTATTAATGAGCTTATAAATTCAAGGTTAGATTGGGAGCTACTAAAATTGTTCCTTTGTAAATCTCTCTCTCACCACCCTTTTGGTCTTCTACCCAATTTACAATTATTTGTATCTTAAATTTTGAGGTTGCTTGCGCTTTTCCTGATGCTTGATCTCTATAAAATAATAGGGATATGGTCTCATTTCTTTCCACACGTTTCAGGTTAAAGCCGTCAATAGATGTAAGCTTGAAAAAGAAGCGAGAAGGACTTGTACAGAACCGTTGGGAGGTATTTTTAACTACTGTAGAGAAAGGCATTGTATTTTATTGATATACTTGGTTACTTGTTGTGCTTACCTTTGACATAGGCTAATGTAACATACTAACATGAATGTGGGCTTCTGAAGTTACTTCTTTATTTGTTATTTTATTTTATTTATATGTATATATCTTTTGGCTAAGTTCTATTAGATAATTGTTTTGATTCCACAATCATGCCATCTAAGCATGTGAGGGCGAGGCAATTTATCTGGCCATTAATAATATCTTATCCCGATAGCTACAGTAGACATCATAGAAATGATCAATATATATTGGCAGACGTATGAGCTTGTTGGTACTAATGCATATACTCTGAATTGGTGTTAATAGCTTGTTCTTTCTTGTTTTGGAGTTGAATTGTTTGAATGTTCTCCATTGGTCCACTGTTACTTCTTGTATTTGAGTTTGATTTTTTGCTGTCAGTGTTTAAGCCTATGGATGGCCGACAGATAACTTTTAATGGAGCTATTTTAATTTGTTGATTGAGGTTCAGAAAAATGCATAGCTAACTCAAAAAGTGTAACTATCCTTGTTTCAATCAAAAGTATAAACCCGAATTTGGAATCGAATTGCTCGAGTCTCCTTGTGAGATCTCTAGCCTTATATATATATATATATATATATATATATATATAGGAATTATGATGCCCAAAATTAAGGGGTTGACTTTTACATCAGTTACAAAATAAAGATCTACATCCTGCAATCAAGTCTTAAATTGCAGGGGGCTGCAATCACGGGGTTGTTGCATTGTATTACATTTGCATTTAACTCTATCTACAGCCACAATCAAATTTATAATTTATTATAGTTGCCATATATAGGTGCTACTTAACAAATATTATTTCACTTACCCTCAAATTGATGCCAGTTTATTTAGCCAGCAACAATTTGCTAACGAGAAAGTGATTTGATGTCGATCTCTGTATGGCTTTTTTGAAGATATCTGCAACTTGAATATTCGAGGAGACAAAAGGAATAGAGATTAATGCACGTTCATAAGCATCTCGAATATAGTGACACTCAACCTCAATATGCTTAGTGTGTTTATGGAAAACTTGGTTTTCAGTGATGTGATTCATGCAAATAGCTGTGTTACTCGGACTCGCCATTTTTGGCAGAGTACCCGTGTCGGCACGACACACTGGTACGGGTGCGGGATCCGTACAGCCACAGAATCCGGATACGGCTGTTCATCGGAGAAGAAATAGAGACGAGGAAGGAGGATGAAGAAGAAAAAGGAAAGACCGTGAGAAACTTACCGCCTTTTTCTTCTTCTTCTCCAACGAGATCGCGCACCAACGAGTTTGGTCTGAGTTTCGTGGCCTTTTTCTTCTTCTCTAATGAGATCGCGTACCAACGAGTTTGGTTTGATCATAAAAAATATCCTTGCAAAATTACAGTTAGGTACCTCATAGTTTTTATAAATTTTTAATTTAGTCCCTCAAGTTTTCTGAAAGTTCAAAATAGCCCTTGAAAAATTACATATCAGTCCCTATACTTTTGTTTTCTTTCATTTTAGCCCCTAAAGTTTCAGTAGTTTCAATTCTACCCCTGTTTCTTTATATTTTTGCACTTCAACACTTGAAGTTTCATGATAAATGCGTGTCTATAAAAATTTGGACAGTATAAACATTATTATTAAAAAATCATACCATACCGTATCCCCGCACATTTGTCCAAATTTGGATCCATATCCGCGTATTCTCTATTTTTTTGACTTCACGTGTCTGACACTTAGATTCGTACCCACATCCGACACCCGCACCCGAGTCCGAGTAACACAGGCAAATAGCACTGGTATTATCAGCATGAAGAGGGGTGGGACCTTGCTGACGAAAACCAAATTCTGCTAACAATCCTCGCAACCATGTAATCTCTGAACAAGCAGCAAACATAGCACGATATTCTGCCTCAGTGGAAGATTTAGATACACGCTCTTGTTTTTGCATTTCGAAGAAATCAAGGAGTCTCCAAGGAATACACACCAGCCCTTGATGGATCTTCTTGTATTTTGACATCTTGCCCAATCAACAACAGAATAGGCAGATAAACCTTGTGTTTAACAGAGTTTGCAATCCAACTCATGATTTTGGCTTTGTTCTTGCTCCATTTCTTGACGGACCAGTTTGTTGATCCTTACAATGTTCTAAAAGGTATTAGGTGGGGGGCCTAACGCCTAGAGGGCCTAGGCGGAATTTTTTATTTCAAGTCAATTTTAATATTTTATCTTACATTTATCTAAACAAAACAATAATATAAAGCAAAAAAAAACTATAATAAAGATAATAAAAGCATTTGCTTAAAGTTCAAACACATATCCATATTGTCATTGTCACAAAAACATGCAATTGTTCAAAGTTCAAACACAAACAAATAATTAAAAATACAAACTAATAGTCCTCATCTCCATATCCGACAAATACCATATGCTAAGTATGGCTAACATATTTTTAACGTATTAGTTTTATTCATAAACAAGATTGCTATTAAATATTAAAATTTAAAATTTCAAGAATTCAATTCAATATTAAAATTTAAGAAACTAAACTAAATTTAAGAATTATATTGAATTAAACTAAATATTGCAAATGTATCATCAATTCATCATTTATAATTAATTTGAAGTTGGTACAATTTCAAAAAATTACAACTATATTAAAATTATCCTTTTTCACTTGATCTTGTTCACTTCTTGTTGTGATTTGATTTGCTACAGCTTATATTATGAATATGGTAAACTATTAGAAAAATAAATATATCTGATTTGGGTAGTTATTAAAAAAAAAAAAAACTCTCCTCCTAGGCCCCGTCTTGCCCGTCTAGACCCCGCTTAATTTCTTGGAGGAATTTTTTTGCCGACTTGGACCTAGGCGAGGTGCCAGGGGGGCCTAGTGCCTCAGCCCGCTTTTTAAAACACTGGATCCTTAGATGGTTCAGTTGGTTTAAAATCAGAGCCATCTACATAACCCCACATTTCATTACCTTGGATAAAACAACGAAGATGAAATTCCCAAAAAAAAAAAAAAAAACTTTCCATCCAAACAAACTGGGGTCAAAGTTGTTTACTGTCCAAACATGATGAAAATCAAGGAATGATGAACAGAAACAAATATCCCACAAACCAGAAACCTCAAAAAGAGGCTACCACTTGGTCACAAAATTGTCTCAAAGAGAAGACAATCAAATTAAACAAACAAAGTTTTCTAAGAACTCAAATTGATTCTCATCTCTGATACCATGTCAAAAGTATAAACCAGAATTTGGAATGGAATTGCTTTAGCCTCTTTGTGAGATCTCTAGCCTTATATATATCTGTAGGAATTATGATGCCCAAAATCAGAGGGCTGTTACATCAGTACAAAACTGTTACATCAGTTAAAGAATAGTACAAAATAAAGATCTTTATCCTACAATCAAGTCCCAAATTGCAGGGGGGTGTAATCATGGGGCTGTTACATTCTATTACATTTGCATATAGTTGACTGTCTACAACCACGACCAAATTTATTATAGTTGCCATATATAGGTGCTAAACTGCTAATTAACAAATATTGTTGTCAGTTTCATATTGTGTGCTTTCTTGTTCAGAAACTTTTGCAGGGTTATACTTGCTGTTGAAACTTATTGTCTTAAGGAAACCTGGCATTGTACTATTTCAGTTGAAAGATATTTCACTTTTCATTGCATATTTAATGATTCCTGAATTAAATTAGATCGACTTTGGTTGCGTCGGTTATACTTCTTCAGTTTATTTAGGAGCTATGTCACCTGACTTTTATATCTATTCTCAGCATATCTTCTAAGATCTAACAACATCCAATATTTTGTTTGATGCAGATGGACATAGAGCCCTGTCTTGCAATTGACTTCAACATCAAAGATATCCTAATTTTCTTAGCTGATACACTTGTGTAATTATTATCTGTGTTAGACTTAAAATTCATACACTGATTTTTCTTCCTTCTATGCTCCCTGCCATTCTTTGCAATTTAAATGTCTACGAGAAGAGAAATACACGAATATCAAAAGTTAAGATGTTTCCAAAAATTATTTTTTCGCTCTTTAGACTGTTGTTAAAATTGTACATTTTTAACTGTTTGAGCTTGTCTATTTAGCACGCCATTGATCTATTTGTAAAATGCATGTCAAAGTTGACCTTAACCTCTAATCTCATTGTTTTTGCTAAGTTTGAGTAAAAGTCAGGACCAATTGTGATAGGAAGAACCTGGTGTTTGATTGTAATAATCTTAGATTTAAGTAACTCACCTTAATCTTAATTTAATTGTATTGATGTAATGCAAGTTCGTGGCTGGTGAAGAAGGTTTTGGTGGGTGTGATAAATTGAGAGACACTCTTTAGTCTCTACCGTCTTGTTAAATATAACAGAAGAGATGCATGTGATTAGATCAAATGCCTTTAACTGTATTATCTTCAGAGGGAACTTCTTTCAACTAATGCTTGATTAGGCTTATGAAGAGGTCAGCAGTTTTACTGCCAATGTTGCTACTTTCTTTATACATATGTGATTGATTTGAGACCGGTTAACTCAAAGATATGCCATTATTTCCTCAATATCTTTACATAAACTTAGTTTAAATATTTACGTTGTCATAATTGCTCTAGACAAGAGAATATATTGCTTGGTAAGTTAGGGTAGGAGTTTATGGGCATCCTTCTTGGGCGTAATACTCTTGTTTTTTTTTTGAGTTCTGATATGTTCCTGTTTCTCAAGAAGGGTAAGGTAAAACTAAGTGGCAATTCATTTCTTTATTCATTGTTGTTTCTTTAAGGATGACTTAGAAGATGCTTTAAAGATTAGAGGTAGTACTTTTACCCTGTATATTTTTCTTTAGATTTCCGAACCTTTAGTTAGATGCTTCAAGAAACTCAGTGTCCATTATTTTGAAAATACATATTCATAGTTATGAGGTTGATGCACATTATTGATTTTTCCAGCAATATAGAGTGCATAATTTCTTGATTTGATTTAAATAATATTTTATTTTGGCAAAAGGCTGCTTTTCCCCCCCTTGTTTTTGCCAAACTTAATTGTCATACAGGTTCCTAAAAAAGTAAGTTGGGAAAATTACATACCCAAAGGTTCAGAGCAATGGGAGTTGCAAATGGCTGTTTGTAACTTGTTTGATGAGCGTCCTATATGGAAAAAAGACTCGCTTGCTGAACAATTGGTTGACAAAGGCCTGATAATTGGAGACTACATGCTTAGAAGGTGATTTGTTTTGAAGTTTTCTTTTATATTATGTTATATCACATAATGGTTGAGATTGCTTTAGCCAGCACCATTCCAGCTCCATTTACTGATTATTACGATAATATACTAACTGGTACTTTGCTTGCTACTGCAGGCTTCTGTTCAGAGCAGCATATTATTTTTCCAACGGGCCATTCCTTAAGTTTTGGATCAGAAAAGGATATGATCCTCGCAAAGATCCTGAATCTCGCATGTGAGATTTTTACCCAAAAAGCCATTTATATATCTAATACTGCTCAATGCATTTGTTCATTTCTTGTGGCTTCTTTTATTTCTCTCTTTGTTTTGTTGTTGTTGGTGGTGGTGTTGTTTTTTCCTTATAAAAAAAATTATTATATTTTTATGGATTATTTCAATCCTTCTCATCTCTGGTCTTGCTTGTGTAAAACCTTGTTTGAGTGTGCTTTGGAATATAGATTCTCTGAAAAATCATGTCAATTTTTTTCCTGTTAAGGCGTTAATTGTTTATGTTCTATAGGAACATTCAAGTGAGAATATTGATAGTACTCTTATGCAGGATTTCATGCTAGGTGAATTTCATAGAGGAAATTAATATCTTATTTGGTTTCTTTTCCTATTTTTTTTATTAGGTTGATATTCAATGCTTTACTTTGTTTTCCTGAAATAATAAGCGGAGTTAAGGCTAATTGAACTCTTTTTGTTTTTTAAAGATAAATGGTAAAAAGTTGTGCAATTCAGTGGTGTTGCTTTCGACGCTTATTTTCCAGACCTGTACTTGGATATCAACTTTAGGATATGATGTATAACTGGGTACTAAAACTGCAGCTTTTTTTTAGACAATTTTCTGTAATATACTAGAAAAAGAGGTTATGACTTTTCATATATTGTTATTCTGTTATAATTAACTCTGTTCTTTTGAATTGCACTTTAGAATTTGAAGCATAAGTTAGAGAAAACTGTATTTAAAAATAATATATGTATATCGTGTCATTTGAATGCCAAAAGATCCGTGCTGAAGTTACTGTTTTCCAGCTGACACTCAAATTGAGGAGGAAATCTCTTCTCATAAAGCTAAATTATAGATAATATAAGTATTTCTCATACTCTACAATATTTTTTGTCGCTGTATGTGGTTCACCTATGATAGTTTAAAAGAAGACTCCTTGGACACTTAAATTGAACTTATGCTTACTTCTGGAAGTTTCTCGTAACAGATATCAGAGGACTGACTTTCGAGTACCACCATCATTACGAAGCTATTGTGATGCCAACGTAGGGTAAGGACCTCATAAATCTTAACTAGTCTATGCACAATTTTGTTTATCTTATAAGATATCGGGTTTTGACTTTATCTTAAAATGATTTATTTATATCTCCACTCCGAGATATTATTCACAAAAATTGGAGCAACATGACATCCATTTTACATGATACAAGATCGGTGCTAATTGTCAACCTGAATAGGCTGATACAACTTGCTCTTGCGAATTTCTTGAACTACCTGTTCTTGATATGATTATCACTGCGTCTATTTACCAACTCTACCAGTGGCAGTTTTATTATGATCATCCTGATAATGGGAGGGTTGGTTGGGTTGGGATCCTAAACTTTGGCAAGTTTCTATTCTTAAGAAATTTGCTCAGTTTATTCATTCCAAAGTGATTCTGAACGTAGCGGAAGACAGTTTTTTGGTTTCAAAGTGATTCTTAATGGAAGGGTTGTTATTCTTTCTCTCTTCATCAATAAACTCTTCTTTCTTTCTTTTTTCTTTTTTTTTCCTCTGTAAAAATAAAAAACCATCTGCACAAGGAGAAACAAAATTTGCAAGCTAATCAAATCCTTGGTGGCCTTAGCCTTGCATTCACTCAATATTCCTGAGTTTGCTAGTCTTTGGAAACTTTTTCTTGAGCCTCCAATGATCTGCATCGGTATCTCAATAAGTAATGTAATTCAGTTAAGCAAATCTGTAAATTCTCGCATGCTATCTTTACGTTTTATCCATAAACTGTTTAATTTTAATTTTGAACTTTTCCCCTCACTACTTTTCATCCCTGTTTTATTTTCCATTTTAGCAGTATGGAGTACTTTGTTTTTGTAATTTGACATGTGAGAATTTTTATGCATTTGCAATGAGCGAACATGTTATTGTCATCTTTGCTTTTCCTGGGCATAAGCTGTTGGATTGTCTCATGATTCGGATGATCACATTTACTGATTGTTGAAAATTTCAACTTTCAAGTCATAAGCCACTTGTGTCTTTATTATGTGCAGGTTGAAGCATAGGTGGAAAAATATATGTTCCTTTCGCGTGTTTCCTTATAAATGTCAAAATTCGTTACAACTTTTTGAACTTGCTGATGATTACATTCAACAAGAAATTAAAAAGGCTTCAAATCAACAAACTTGCAGTGTGAGTTATTCATATTAATTTGTTTCCTAATTTCTTTCCTGGGAACACACGTAGTCATACTGACTTAGTTTGTCTATTTGAAGATTCTATTTATTATTTTAATAGTAATGCGTACAGATTTCACCACCATCTTGTCTTCTTTTCCTATTCTCTTCCTCCCCTTTTTTTCCTCATCGTGAATATTTTTACCCTTGCAAAAACCCTACTTATGGCTTATATTTATAAAATCCTTATTAACTTATGATGCACTGATCTTATTGTCTCATGTACTTTCATTTACTACTTTTAGTTGTATCCTTGTTCAGTCCTTTATGTAGGAGAACTATGATTCACGAATCTGCTAATCCATTAAGAGTGTTTGCATTATACCCTTACTTTTCATCAACTTATTGCAAAACATGACAAATTTTAGTTATATAACTATCATACTATTAGTGGATGGATTTGCAATTTTCGGTTTCCTTTTTCCCCCCACTCAGCACCTGTTATTTTTAAACTTTTGGTTGCTAAGATATTGAATGAGAGCCAAAGAAAAGTTATTATGGCATACAAAATATTAAATGTACTTGATTTATAAGTTGATGAAATTTAATTTCTTCCTGAAGGAGTGAACTTGACTTTTCATCGACAGTATGGCCATCGCTATGCCATGTTAGACATCTAAATTTAGAATTTTTTTTTATATCCAGCAATGCTAGGAGACTAGGAGTTACCGACCATGACGTTTGGACATTGATTGCACAACCCCCCACTGTTTGATTAGTATTAACATGCAGCAATATCTGCCATCAGTCTAGATGCTATTACTCATCCCACTGTTTGAAGGCTTTTACTATACTGACTGATCATAATGCTTTTAAGTTCTTCCCATGTGATATGTCTAAAATAAACTTAATTCTTTTTACTCTCTGTCCTGTCCCCTCTGCTACTAGTCATCATACATCACCACCACCGCCTCCGACAACGAAAAACACAATCTACTGTTAAGCTCCACCAGCCTCCTCTATCTCCATAGACTCTTTCTCTAAATTAATTCATCATTACTTAATTTAGCGGCACCAAAAACCCCACTCACCAACACCACCCACCACAGTACTGCCAACTCTAACGACCAACCTCTGCACCAGCTGCTTCCCCTACCATCACAAACAACAGCAAATACTATCTTGGCAGAACTAATAGTCAGATCCTTAAAGGAAAAAAAATTAAAGAAAGGAGCCTTAACATCGAACTTGGTCAACAGCATTCAGAATTTGAAACTGAGGGCATATATGCACTTTTAAGAGTAATGTCGAGAGTACCAAATGGGGTCCCAAATGAATTGTTTTAATATTACTTTATCACACGAGCGATCACAGACGATGTAGCCCACTTGTTGTCAATCAATGTAACAATGACATGTCATTTAGGACACCATTTAGTACCCAAATTTGGAAACCTTAGCTTTTGTTGGCTCAATAATTATTTATTTGTTCTGTAAATAAATCGAAAAGTATACTACCAAATTTCATGAACTAGATATAGAAAGAGTGTTAAAACTGATATTATTAAAGATAATTACCGAAACAGAAAGTAAAAATACAAATACAATTAATGTAGATACTGTCCTAAACTTTTCTTCTTTTTCACTTTTTTGTGGCCCCAAAAAGAGAAAAATGCAAATCAATTTTTTTACAAGGATGTTTCAGTAATAAAGTCTCCTAACTTTTTGTTATGCCTAATCTGGACCAACCCAGCTTGAGCAACCATCCAGAATTATCCGACTTGAATTTTATTGTGAGAGAATTGAATTGATATACATAAATGTTGCTTTACTCTCAAATATGATTTTGATATTTTTGACCTTGTGGGTTGCAAGGAGCAGAGGGTGTTCACTTGCTTGTTCCTTCCATATAGGAATAAATTTCATAATTGTGCCTCACAAAGAATCTTTTGTGTTTTTTTTTTGAAATTTATAGAGAGGGAGGCAGGGTATGTTATTAGTTTCATTTAGGTATGCTACCCGCGATTAAGTTTTAGGGGTTGTTGTGCGTGGAAGCTATCTACTTCTATTTGGACCCATATTTTTATTTAAACACTTACCTCGTCTGATGTGCAGTTGGCAACAGGATGGTTCTCATCACACATACTTCATACCTTGAGATTACGTGTTGCTGTAAGGTTCTTGGAAATTTATCCTAAAGATGGTGCACAACCGCTTCTTAAATCTGCTTCTGATCGATTTGACAAGTCAAAGAAAATGCAATTTTTTGTCAAAGACCAGAAACTTGATAATTCACAACAAGAAGTCGTCAAAGGTTCAGGTTAGTTAACTAAACCATAACTACAGCATATTTTTAGTTTTTTCTTTGTCATGCTACGTTTTGCTATTGAATGTGTTCATAATAAAATTTGGTCCATCCTTTTTCTTTATGAATGCATTCTCAAATATCCTTGAGCATTGTAATAAAGCATTATTTCAGTGTTATATTGTTCAAACTATATTAATCTACGATGTACAACTATTTAGAAGTGTTCTGGTCATTTCACTTAAACTGCTCTCCGTTTCCTGCTACTTCAGGTTCAATTTATTTTCGATACTATATCTTTTAAATTATTTGTCATATTTAACCTTGTTATTTGTGCTTTTTCGTTGCTTTCTGTGGCTTTTTTTAAATGAAAATTCTGAATTCTTTCATATATTGGCATTGAATTCCCCTCTAAGATCAAATTTGTTACTGTTGTTGCTGTGACTACTGGAATTTTCCACCCCTTTCTGGAAGTATTCTTTTTTAGTATTACTATTAACAAATTTAGTATTGCAGAACTTGTTGGTAATGAAGAGAAAGAACTGAATGATGATGATGATGATGACGATGAAGATGAAGAAGATGAGATCGAAGATGACAATGCTGAAGAGGAGTTCGATTACGAAGAACTTGACCTGGTAACTCTAGTCTCCTTTTTGTGGTCCAATATTCCAAAAGTTTTGAATTGATTCTATTTGTTAGTTTAGTTCTTTATCATGCTTCATTTATATTTCCTTTCTTATTCTCTTTTGCAGGCTGGCGAGGATGGCAACTTAACTGTGCAACCAGGTTCATGTATCCTTCGAGAAACATTTTACTAGTTCTTTTCTTAATTGACAGCAGATGTGGTGATTATGCAGTTAAATACCTGAAAAGTTGTCCGTGCATGGATTAACCCAAAGTGATTGGGTGTTGGTTTTTTATCCTGCGGTCCTGCCTATTTTGGTTGTTTGTATCTTGTATCTTTCTTTCCTAGGTCTTCTCATCATCCTCGCCATTCTTCTCATCATCCAGCAGATAGGGCTTCTTTCTCCCATAAATTAGTTACTAGTTTTTTTTGGCTCAAAAAAAGGTTATAAAATAAAAACACAAAACTTAAGAACAATGTTGTCAGTAAAATTTTCTTTTAAACTAATGTTGAGCAGAACAAAAATTGTACTAAATCATGTGAAAATTCCTATATGTTTCTCAGATACAGTCCAGGAGAACATCTCAAAGAACTATTTGCAGGAACTCTTCGGTAGTTTTCCTTTTCGTGAAACCGGTGGCTTTGAATTGCCAGATGCTGCTAACAGTGATGAAGAATATCAGATATATGAACAATACAGTGACGGCAACTACTCTGGTGATGATGACTACTAAATCTTGGTAGAAGTGTTTCCTTGAAGGTAGGTTGCCGTAATTATTTATCCTTTCATTTTCTGTCATTGTCTGCTTATTTTTTACCTCTGAACATCAACAAAAGCAAAGTTAAGTACACTATTATTAAAAGGCTGTCTCGGGATCTTTCAGTATCACATGATTGGACTCTGCCCTTGAAGTTTGACCAAGAAATTGTTTATATAAATTACTTGAGCATAATTTTCTTATCAAACAACTTACGAGATAATTTATGCATGAAGTTAATTTTTTTATTTACTCAATATTTTCATAAGAAAGATAGCATTAACTATATTATGGTGTTTGCAGAGGTAAAATTGGTGTTTCCCTGTTCTGGAGCAGGCTAATTAACTGCTTGAGTTATCAACTGAAGTAGGAAATGCAAGTATTTTGAGCTTCATCTGGATTATTAGCTTTTCATGCAGTTTGGTTTCGGGAAAGTTGTCAAATTACCGATACGTTTCTTCATACTGCAACTAAATGCGACAAAGATGTAAAATTTACACCAATCATTGAACACGCCTATGTATGGTGGAACATCCATTAATTATAATTTGACCCGTCATTTTGTATCTAATTTTTTGTAATTATCTTTCGTCACCGAATGATTAACAATACTCAGTACAGTAAAAAAAAAGTTGGAAACTGATTTTTTTTGATATTTTTATATGAAAATTGTTGCTATAGATCTTATAATGATAGTTTTTATTGTTGTTATACATCTACAATGACGGTTTTGATGTCGAAATATATCAATTTTCAAATAGTTTTGTTGAAATAGTTTCCCATCATTTAAGCAACTTTATGTATAATCAGCTGTCAAAAATAATATTTCTTTGAATACTTGTGATATATGGTTCATTGATCTTCTCTTCACTTCAAGAGCCAAAAGAACCAACTTTATTTGAACATGCTGATACCGATATATGATCCATTGATTCTGAAATCGGACGTCTCATTTTGGAACATCCCAAATAAGCTTAATTAATTGGTCATCTCTTTCTTTATGCCCTCACATTTTAGAACTCAAAATTGATATATTTTAATTTTAATTTTAATTTTAATTAATACAATAATGAATAACATGATGTATTTTTAAAAAATGATTACTAATTATAAAATTATGTGTTTAGTGAATCTAATCAATTTTGAAAATTTCTCAAAATAAAGAAAGCACCGACATATATATACTCCCTCCGTCCTTAAAAAGTTAGAAATTTTTTTGTCCCCAAAAAGACGTGATAAAATACATAAAATAAAGGGTAAATATGTCATTTAGCGGAATCCGTTGGTATAAAAAAATAAAAGCAGTCATCAGTTTATATAATATTGTGAGGTCAGTAAAAATAAATTAAAACTATTTGTAGTCTCTTTTCTCTACTTTTACTTTCTTAATATGAATATAAATTATATTTTGATCATCCTTTTAAAAACGGATGGAGGGAGTACTCGTTTCTATTCCAAAACTAGATATGCATCTACAGACTACAAAACAAGACTTATAAGAATAAATTTATTTTTCAATTCATAGGTTAGAAATATGATAGTAGTTGCATGATATTACAACTTTCATGCCACTGTAAAGTCTAAAAATACAAATGCATTTTTAATTTTGAAACGAACAATAAATATCTGTTAATTGGAATGAGGGAGTACTAGTAGTATATATTTGCAAATGAATAAACTAGACACATAAATTGAGCTAGCAATGGAATGGATTATATTTCAGTTCAAATCATTACAAAAAAATTGTACATGATTTCCATGAGTCCTTAACAGTGCATCATACATGTATTTGACTATGTATTTCACATCATTTGCCTATCTAATACATTTCTATGATGTAATTTTCACTTGCTAGAAACATAAATAATAACCCAAAAAACTCAATGAACAAGCTACAAAGAGTTCCCCCCCCCCCCCCCCTTAACTATATCTCAATCTGCATAGAAAAATGGAATTTTTTTCCCTGAACTTTAATTTACAAGCAGAAAGCAAGCTCTCCTTGTCAAGAAATGTACAGATGAACGAAGTCGGTGCTTCAGATCAATCTAGGTAGAAAAGAGTCACAATCTTTCTGAGGTTCTTTGCTTCTTGACAAGTTTCCATAAGCAATCTGCTATCATGGAACGCGAAACAAATGACTTGCTGCACATGTGAAATGATATCCATGTTGCACAACCTGCAATCCATTACAAACAAGCGTCAGATATGCTGAAAAATCATCAAATTAACCACACAAAAAAAGTAAAACAAAAACTCTACTAACTTTCAACGTAGCAATGGTTAGAACTAATAAGGTCAGAGACGGGTAGATAATGCAGCAGCTCAAAAACAACTAGCCAAGTTGCACTTATTATCCTACACAGGCAGACTGGATTGTGGATTTTATATCCAATTCCATGGATTCTGGGCTGCTTGTAGAAGGCAATATGTTTGAGCTCATGAACAGATTCGTAAGAATTCATTAGCAGATATTAGTATAATCTGGAGTATTATGAAGATCCAGAGACTCAATTTCAGAAGAAATACTTCAAAACAATCTACGTACGTTGTTTCGATAATCAACAGAATTACATTTCTCATCTGAGATATCTTAAACCGGAGTCTACAAAAATGGTTACCACCATATATTAATATCAAAATATTCAGGAGTGTGTGTGTGTATATATATATATATATATATATATATATATATATATATATATATATATATATATATATATATATATATATATATATATATATCCCAATATGATGTTATTTTGTCTTTTGTACTCCTTAAGGATTGAGAACAAAGGAACAAAGAAATAAGCAGGTAGCCATGTACTCTGTTTATACTGTTAAGTGAACCAAGAAATCTTCATGCTGCTAGAATCATTCATACAAAATACGTTAATTTGGCAGTCCCACTATGCACTTATAATGTTTGTTGCAATTAAAGGAAATTTTGGCTGTTTACTGCCCACAATTGAGTCTAAATCTATTGCCATTGTATCCATAAACGAGTGTAGGTACCATGTCTACTATATAAAATTCAGAGAACAAAATAAAGAGGTACTGCTAGGTAGACTGGCTCACAAACCTGCTGGCTTCAATCAATGGGAGATGATCATTGTAAGGCTTCTCTATCACATTCTTTACCTGAAAAATGAAGAATGGTAATTTATCACTGTATACAGAGAACTAATATAGTTGAGAAACCTTCAAACTACTTCGTAATGCACCTTATTCAAGCATCTTACATCCAAAATTTAGTTACCATTTGCAAACACTGCGAGGATTCCTAATCTACGAAATTGTGCAGCATCATCAGAGTTGTTAACAACATAATCTAGGGAATTTAGTTTTCATTAGCAAATATGTTAGCACCTTATTAAAGTAGCCTAAAGGCCATAAAACCATCTCCCTTGGCTCTCTAAAAAACTCATGTTCCCCTCTTTTTCTCCATTGGAAAATGAATCATGGGAGTACCCCCTTGCACAATACATAAACGACCAACACCATTGATAGATAAATAAACCGACATATAAAATAACAGTGGTAATAAAAGCAATTTTTCATGAGAGAAGAATTTTTATGTATAGTAGTGGACCAGTGGTAATACTAATGGCAAGTACTCAAATTAGTCTCTTATAATGGAAGGAACATAAATTTGGAGCTTAAAGTTATCATCAGAGTTTTTGTGCTGTCAAACAAGATAGCCTTACTCATTAAATTAGGTTAGTAGCATAGTTCTTGAGGGCCTAGTTGGCAGAAATCCTTTTGTCAAGATACCAACTGGGATTCAGTCAACAAACAAAGAATTAAAAAAAAGAAGGTAAAGCCCTTCAGTTCATCGTTCAATCTTGAATGAACAAAATGTTGAATTGAATTGTACCGGTCTCTACTTGGATTTATGATACTAAACGACCCAACTTTCAGTTTTTCTCCGTAAACCAAGAAGGTGAAGCCAAACTCATTAGAATTTCTAGGAATCCAAAAAGTAAGAATATTGCATGGCAATCACTGTTTCATTGAAAGAACAACAAAACCAAATTCTTACTTTAGACAGTAATTCCTGGCTTTCTGGAGGTTGCATTTTCAGACTTTGAGGCAATATTACAGTAAGCAGCTCTGGTCTCTCTGCTCTTAGAGCACCTCTAATAACGGCTGCATTAGTGCCGGATGCTCCTGAAGTAAAAATGTGATTTTTCTGAAAAAATATGAAATTCAGAACAAATTCAAGATCAGCAGAACTACATAAAACAATGATGCTTGGCACCATTTGAACCGAAAAATAAGTAAAAAGATTCAGCAATATACCGTTATAACCATTGCATAGCTAAGGATCTCAATAAGTTCTTGATGCATGAATCCCATATTTCGTGTCCCAAAAAATCCAATAGATCTTGGTCCTTGCTGCTGAATTGCTAGTAACTCCTGGAAAAGAAAGTAAATTGGTCTGAGTAATTAGATGAAAAGTGTTTTAAAGGATGCATGTTGTAAATTGAAGCATGATTTAAGAACTTTAATGTAAAAGAATATGCTTGAGATTCATGGCTTTCAACCAAAGTGCTCCCAGAGGAGATTCTAAAGTCTAGAATCTGTGCTTGCATTTATCCTTTATAATCAATGATATGACTATAAAATTCACAAAGTTTTTCCTGAAAATGTTCAAAAGAAATTGCAATCCAAAAAGTGAGATGGATATCTACCATTAAGTCTCTTACACAAGCGCATCGGTTGAGAGTGATTGAACAGATATAACCACTCCAAGAGATATTTAAAAGGATAGTTGGAGTTTTAGTGAACAGTTGATGAATTGCTTCTTTTCTAATAGTTGTTTGAACATTTGTGCACCCAACCAACAAGCTAGTCTAAAAGACATTGTAATTTAGACTAGCAGAAGAAGTTAACAAACCTGTAAATAGTCTACATCAACAGAAGGTTTATACTCTGATATTAAAACTGCCCCTTCCCCTGACCCTTCTAAAAGTGATTGGGCTTGGCTTGGAATCTGGGTTGTAACTTCTTCGTCAGAACCAAACATTTTCACCTCATTCCCGCTTTCATTCCTCAAGCTATCGACGTCTCCATCCTTTTTGGCATGTCCACAAAGCCACTATACCAACGCATAAAGTATAAAAAAAAAAAAGAGAGAGGCCCCTGGTAGTAAATAATGAGAAAATAAACTATGCATGAAAAGAGGTGATAAAGATGATCTATTGTCTGCAAAAATTGGGAGGTGTGTGAAATTTGGTAATAAGCAAATCAATGTTTTAAACCAAGTTTAAGTTGAGCGCAAGTCCATTCCATTACTCGTAATTATTTGACTACCATTCATTAAAGGACATGGCAAAATGGATGTAACCTAAGGTATATATTGCAAATACAACCCGTGCATTGAATAGAGCAATAACTACACATGCACGAGAATTGCTGTATATAATAATGTAACCAGTAAGTAGAAAAATTTTAAATTTCAAGATAAACAATAAAATACATACTTATCACTATGCTTCTCAGGAAAATAGTAGGCGCGGCTAAAATTAGCCTTCATATGGATGTATCTCTCAGTAGAAGTATAATGCATGTACATTATTCATAAGAAATAATGACAAAAAAATATACACATAGTACATGTACCTGTCATGAAAAATAGAAAGACTATACATGTAAATTCGCAAGAAACACCTAACACATTAATATTGTTCCATCCACAGTTCAAACTTCATATTAAAAAAAATTGGTGAAACAAACTTCATAATTATTTGTTAAAGCAACATATAAACAAAAACATTTAATTGTTTTTCTTGTAAATTGAGATTGCTATTAATATCGATCCTCTACAATTAAGAATTCAACACTCCAAATTTATGAAAATTTTCAGCTTGTGGATGGTGTATTTTCTTGATATGGTATTTCGTGTTGGATGTCGGGTATGTTGCAGGCATGGAGTGGGGTTAAAGTGAGGAAGGAATGGAAAAGAAGGCAGGATTTGTGGCTATCTGGTGAACGATTAGGAGAGAGAGGAACAGTTGATACTTTGAAGATAAACGGAGGCCTCTTCATCAAATCCAGTTTTCTTTCTTTCATCACAATGTCCCTCTGAAGATTGGAGTTTCAAATAGAAACTCATCTTGCAAAGCCTCATAGCTGAAACGGGCATAAAACTATTTGAAGAGAGATGAATTGATTGTCTCAAACTCTCAATAGAAAAAAGATTCAAATTAGTGATTAGTTTGCAAACTTGAGGTACACGTAACATGGAAAGAACTTCTAGGCTTATTTGGAAATTAGCATAAGTTGGTTAAAACCCCTGATCTCAAAGCAGCAGAAAACAATGTAAAACATTTCCAGTTAAGGGCTTCTTTTTAAACCCAGGAAAAGTATGTTAGTCCAAGTATTGTCGTCTTTATAAGCCCCATACAGATATAGTAAATCAAATTTTCTCCATTGAAGAGGTAATCAAGCTGAATAGGAAAAGAAAGTTTTAGCTATGCATGGAAAACTTCCAAAAGGATACCCTCAATCCAAATTGGAAATTTAGACATCTTCTATAGTAAAAGAAAATTGAAACACTCCCTATCTTATGACCCGATGTACAATGGAAAGAATTCTCCTCACAAAGTATAATGGAATTTCCAGAACTTCTCAAGCTGTGTGTTTTAAACTACATCAAAGAAGCAAAAGAAGGTGAACTCTTCCAAAAACCAGGTACGACTTGAGTTGGTTGGGTCACATCGGAGATCTCCCAAGTTTAACCGCAAGGAAGATAAGATCCACATAACTGCAAGTCCAACCTAACAGAACTCCATCTCATGATAATGAGTTAGAACCAGGCTCAGCCTTATTAAATCATGTCTTCAGATTCAATCGTCCAAGGTTCAAAGACATCTAAAGCTTAGGTAAGCTATACAAAGTCCAGCGAACTTGTAGCCTTATTTACAGGCATATTCTTAAACTTTGAAAATAATAAAAATAAAATTGTCAAACTCACTTCAGAAACGGTTCTACGTAAAACCTCTTTCTTGTTGATTTTGAACTCTATAAAAAGGTTACAGGAATAATGATCGACTATGCCATTGATACTGTAAAGGAAAACGATAAAAAACAGAATAACACTTCACTTTTGCAGATAAGAAGGTTCAATATCGTGTTTAATCGTATTTAATGGTTTACCAAAGATTCATCATACTAAGTTTCATTGGATAATTGTCACCTCTGTATATATTATTCCTTTTATTTTTTATAAGATTATGTCTAAAGGCTTAATAATAACTACTGAAGTACACCTAATGACTTATCAAAAACCAAATATGTTGTTATGTCACCTACAGCAAACGCAGATTTGTTACCCTGAATGGTAGAGAGACACTGAAGAAACCTTCAATAACCTTGAGAATTTTGCTTTCAAGATAATATAAAATAAGAATCGGGAGATTATAAGAACGTATCAAATAAAATCTTCGCAGAAAAGTGGATGAAATTTAAACCATGAACAATTAACATTTAGGCTTATCTTAAATGCTGAAAGAACTGTATGCCAAAACTTGTGGATTAAAAAAAATGCATTTTTTTTTCAATTTTGGTACAGGTAATTGGAGAAACTTGGCTATTCCCATAAAATCCATCAAAAACAAAATGAAACTAATTCCACCAAACCCACCATTTCAACACACAAAATCAAGGAATGAAACTCAATAAAGAACCAACAACAAGCCTAAACATGAAAAGGGTTGCTGTCCCTTAAAAATGTAAAAGACCATCCATTTTTTAAAACATCCAATCTAAACCATCAAAAGGGCGGCTAAGCCTCAGAAATGTTCAGATATTCATATTAAAATGTAGAGATATTGAGATAGAAATGTACAGATATTCATACAAATTCAGAAGGAAAAAAAAACAAGAGGGGTACCTTGTTCTTTGAAGAGAAATTGGGGAAAGGACTGTTCTTTAAGGCAACATATCGCCTCAAGGAGTGAGAGGAAGAAGAGAGAGAATGGAAATTGAAAAAAGAAGTAATCTTTGAAGAATAATCTAAAGCTGCTGTAGATGGAATTGGAGGCAAAACTAATAGTAGCTTAAAACAGAGTGGAGTTGCCATTCTTTTTCTTTTGTTTATTGGTAATTCCCACTGCTACAAGTAGTAGAAGCAGCAGTATTTGCTTTCTTCAATACCAGCAGCAGCAGTAAGCTGTGATTTTCCAGGCACCCCTTTTCTTATTTTTTAGGAGTATTATTTTTCTATTTATATCCCTCTTTTTCGACAGAGAAAAAATGGTGGTGGAATTTGAGAAAAAGGATTTTTTGTGACGACCCAAAATAAGTTCATTCCACCCAATTTATTTTGAGTCGTCAAAATACATGGTACAAAAACAACTACAACTTCATTAATACAATTGTCGTGCAAAATACGACAACACATAAACTGTGATTTTAGATACAAATATTGTCTTCTAAACAATATTCACATGCAAATAAATCCTCATTATTGATACACTATTTTACAGAATAGTGAGGACTACTAGAACCACTTCTAGAACCATCATTCCACACCCCGACTAGTACTCGCTACATTCTCGCCTCCTGAGAAGAAAAATGGAACAACAAGAAAAAGGGTGAGCTCAACTAGCCCAGTAAAATACATTATGACTAAGATAATGTACAACAAATTATCCTTAGTCCTCAACAGGGAATCTTGGATAAACTGTGATACGAATCCCTAATATTTGTTTTTCTGTCTCATTGGATTCGTTTTCTTTAAAATATTTTTCATTATCCTCAGTTATAAATGATGATATTACTGAATATCTTTGGCCTGTAGTGCATAGATGAATGATTAACTGATGAATATCTTTGACCCGTAGTGCAAAGATGAACATGTGTTGAGATGAATATAAACAACTGGTGATATAAATGAATATCTTTGGACTGTAGTACAAAAATGAATATTTGATTAAAGATGCATATTTATTGTTGTTATAGGGATAAAATATTGATGATGAACTTTTAAATCTTAGAAGATAGTAGAACTCATTCTCTACGTGACTCTTCTAATGGATTGCTGTTTCCGCTGCAGTTGTTGATCTAAAACTTGTTGTCTATTATATTTTATCAGATTTTTTCCTGTTGAGGACTACCGATAAATTGTTGTATATTATCTTAGTCATAATATTTTTTACTGGGCTAGTTGAGCTCACCCTTTTCCTTTTTGTTCCATTTTTCTTCTCAGGAGGTGAGAACATAACAGGATCGAGTCGGGATATGGAGTAATGGTTCTAGAAAGATGTTTTAGCAGTCCTCACTATTTCTGTAAAATAGTGTATGAATAATTGTAATGAGGACTCATTTGGGTGTGGATATTGTCTAGATGACAATATTTGTATTTTAACTCACAGTATGTGTTGTCGTATTTTACACAATATTTGTATTATTAAAGTTGTAGTTTACTTTCCGTACCATGTATTTGATGACTTAAAATGGGTGTTGTATACCTATTTTGGGGGTGTCACAAAAATGAACCTTGAGTTTATTTAAAAATGACCAGTATATCTTATTATATTCATGTATACTCGCGCTACTAAGGTTGTGTTTAATAAAATTAGTTGTTAAGATCTGAATAGTTTATATATCTGAATAATATAGAGTATCTAAATAGAATTATATCTGAATGAAAAAATATATTGTTTGATAATTATTTTTTCAAAATGTCTGAATAATATGTTTTTACTATTTTTAAAATATCTAAATATGTCTGAATAAATGTCTGAAGAGGGTATTTTGTGTCTAAAAAATAACAGTCATTAAGAGGCATGTCTGAATAATTTAGATTTGATTTTCTATCTCAATCATTTAGAGGCATTCAGAGATAACAAAAAAAAAACAAATAACATTTATTCTCTTAGCGAATAATTAAGAGGTGGTCTATTAAGACATCTTAAGAGGTAAACAAACAGCACCTAAGAATACGATTTCTTTGTTATTACTGGTAACGTATAATAGCCTAAACAATAATATTTTTTATCCAATTCTTTAATAATATTAGGAAAAAATAGTCATAACATGTAATAATTTTAAATTATCTCATGAATAATTTCATTCTAAACAAACATGTGACTAAGACTATTTAATAAGTAGTCTTGAAATTATAATTCTTTGAAATATAATCATATGATTATAATCTTTGCAAACAAATATGACATAAGTGCCTCAAATGGAATGTCGTCCCTAAATTTCAATTTAGATTAAAAACCATATAGTTAACCAAAACCACTTGAATCTAATTGGTTTGTTAACTAGTTTTTGGTTATGGATTGATTCAGTTTTGGATCCATATTATTATTTACAAATATGGGTTGGAACTAGTTTAATTAGTTTTGACCCATATTTTATAATAATGTTGGATCAGTGCTTCTCAAATATAAAAATTTTAACCTATTTATGTAGATACAACACATTTGTGAATTCAGTATATATACTTTCACTATGGAGTATGGATATAACTTCATCAATATTTTATCTAAGGTAATTAAACCACCCCCACCACCCCACCCCAAAAAAAATATTTATTGATTATGTATACACTCCCACCCCGCCCACCCCCACCCCACCCCACCCCACCCACCCACTGCCCACCCCTCACCCCTCCAAAAAATATATTTATTGATTATGTATACATCACCACCCCGCTCACCCCCACTTTCCCTGCCCCACCCCACCACAAAAATAATATTTATTAATTATATATATTGATTATGTACAGGGCCGATCCTGAGTTTTGAAGGGCCTAAAGCGGACAACAAAAAAATAAACCTTTTGCGAATTGCTATTAAGACAGACATAAAAAAGAAAGAACTTTTTCTGAACAAAAGAGCATCAATACGAAAGAATATCAAATATAATAACCGATTATTTCAATATTTTTAAAGCATCATTTAGATATCACATTATCACTAAGTCAAAAAAGTAATTACCAAATAGGGTCTCCTTTATTAAGAGTCTAACACTACTCCCAAACAATTAAAAAAATCTAAAAAACTGAATCTGATGATGAACCCCCAGGTACATAATAATTAAATTGTTTTGTACAAATTATATGCTTTAAATATGTAGAATATTACAATAATCAGTATATGTAGAATATTACAGATTGATTATTTTTTTTAATATTTAAGTATTATATTTAAGTAATAAAATGAAGAGAATATTTAAGGGGGGCCTAAAAATTTTTGGACCTAAAACTCGGGCACCTTGGGCTTTAGCCCAGGGCCGGTACTGATTATGTATACACTCTCACCCCACCCGCTCTCACCCACCCACCTGCTCCCACCCGCGGGTCGAAATTTTAGCCCAATAAAATCCGGACGTTTTTGGCCCGGCTCACCACCCGCTCGGTCCGTTTGGGCCAAACCCAAAAAAATAGCATAAAATAGGCACGAATTGGTCTCGGACCACAGGCCAGACTTTGGGCTGCATAATTTTAGCCCAGCAAAACCCGGGCCTTTTTGGCCCGGCCCGTTTGAGCTTGGCCCCCCCGTTTGCCAGGTCTCCCTCCCTCTCCTCCCCTCCCCCCAAAAAATAATATTTATTGATTATGTATACACTCTCATCCCATCTGCTCCCACACGCCCCAACCCACCCTGCCCTACCCTACCCATAATAGTATGTCATTAATTATTTTCAATGTAGGTGGGAGAGTAACTTTCTAGCTTTTCAATTCAAAATATTTTTAGCATATAACTAATTATACTTATTAAATATGGAGAGAGATAATTAATGTTACGGATATAATAGAAAAAAATGTGTAAAAATTTAGTTATTAAATGAAAATAGACATTTAACATGAGACTACCCAAAATAGTAATAAAAACTTTTATCATGGGACAAAGGGAGTAATATTTATTGATTATATATACACCCCACCCACCCCCAAAAAAAATATATTTATTGATTATGTATACACCCTCACCTTGCACACCCCATCCCACCCCACCCCACCCCACCCCACCCCACCCCACCCCACCCCACCCCACCCCACCCCACCTAACCAAAAAAAATAATATTTATTGATTATGTATACACCCCACCCCTATCCCTCAAAAAAAATAATATTTATTGATTATGTATACATCCCACCCTCACTCTCTCCAAAAAAAATATTCAGTGATTATGTATACCTGCCACCCTCACTGTACCCCCACCCCTAAAAAAATAATATTTACTGATTGTGTAAACTCTCACCCCCAAAAAAATAATTAATATTTAGTTAATGTTATATAATATTTAGTATATTATTATCAATATTTTATTAATCTATTTAGAGAAAATTAATGAATGGAAGATGGGAATTGGGAAGAGAAAAAGTACATAAATCTAAAAAAAAAAAAAAAAATATAGGTCGATCTATATTAAAACTATAACCATTTGAGTTCAACCCATACAAACCATATTAAAAATGGATAATATGATTTTAATTCTTATTTAAACTCATAACCATTTTATGTAAATCAAAACCAAGCTAAATTCATATTTTGTCATGTCTATTCGTCCTTATATTAATTAAATATTATATATATTTATGTGTATTTTATAATGAATAATTCAAAATTCCATTTCAATGACCAAATTTCGAACCACATTTAGGACTCCAATTTCAGTCAAAAAGTATATTATACGGTATATACCCTGGATGACTGAATGGGTTGGCTGATTTGGCTTATTAGCTAACCCATATTGAGAATTAAGGTAGGTAGATTTTCATAACAAAGTTTCAACAATTAAAAAAACGTATGTACATAAATGAAAGTCTAAAAAGATTTAATACTGCCACAAAAATAGGGGGTTGATATTTCAATTTTTCAATTCAAAGTAAACGTACAGTTATTAATGCATAACGTACAATTATACATTATCGTAATTGAGTTGAATTGAAAAATACAGCGCTCTAAAAATTTTATATAGGTCGATATACGTACTTACCACTTTTATTTAAAGAAAATAATGTAATCATTCGGATCCAGTTATCACAAAGTAAGTTGATCAATTGACCAATACAATGCTGACATGCAGAAAGAGATCACCTCTCAGTCTGTCTGTCGATAATGTATTGGTCAATTGATCAAAATTAATTTGATATTAACCAATCCCTTAATCATTCTATCATTTTCTGTTTTATAAAATTTGAATTCCTAATCATAAGTAGACCTTCCAAACAGGTAGACAAAGCCAAACAAGTCGAGTTAAGACAAGACTGGGCCAAAGTGGCCTAGGTTTTTATAGGTTTAAAATAGGGTCCTTAACACTAATATACAACAATTAGAAAGTAATTACAAAAATAAAACACACACAACATAATTACAGAAATAAAACAACACAATATATTACTATTCCTAAAATCACGCGTCATAAAGTTATACACGCCAGTTACCACTTTCATATTTTCAACTAACCGATCCTAAATTCACGTTACTGAAGAAGAAAGGCAACTTTGAGATCAGAAAAAATAGAGCAACAACAGATCGGAGAAGAAGAATTCTCTAACGGCGATGCAAATCTGAGATCGGACAATATCGAAGAAGATCAACAGCAACTGCAAGATTGACAGCAACTGCAAGATCTGCAATATCAACAGCAACCGCAAGATCAACACAAACTGCAAGATCAGTAACCAGCCTCTGTAACAACTTTGATTGTTGATTGTTGATTGATTCGTTATAGATTTGTACACTGAGTTATTTGAGTTTAAATTTTATATGCATATAGTTACCCCGTGATTACTATATACTCGAATATTGGTTACATTTCTTAAGTTTTTCGATCTGTAATTGGTAAAAAAGACAGTATACTGATTGTTTTGATTTCAAAATGCATGTAAATATATGTTTTATATTTTGGTTACTAAGTACATATAAATTGGTTAATGTTTATTATTGACTTGATTACTGTATAATATTTATTTAGTTGTTGTATACTTTAAATGTTTATTTGGTTACCCCGTGGTTACTATATACTCTTATATTGGTTACCTTTCTTAAGTTTTTCGCTCTTTAATTGGTCACAAAGTCAGTATACTGACTGTTTTGATTGCAAAATACATGTAAAAATATGTTTTATATTCTGGTTACAAAGAACATAGAAATTGGTTACTGTTTATTCTTGATTTGGTTACTGTATAATGTTTATTTGGTTGTTGTATATTTTAAATGTTTATTTGGTTACCCCATGGTTACTATATACTCGTATATTGGTTACCTTTTTTAAGTTTTTCGATCTTTGATTGGTCACAAAGTCAGTATACTGACTATTTTGATTGCAAAATGAGTGTAAAAATATGTATTATATTCTGGTTACTAAGTACATACAAATTGGTTACTGTTTATTATTGATTTGGTTACTGTATAATATTTATTTGGTTGTTGTATACTTATTAAATACATTGGTTACTTATACTGACTGACTAATCTAAATTTGGTTACTGTATAATGTTGTTATGATTACTGTATAATATTAGTGTGTTTTATACTGGTTTGTTTTATATTGATGGTTAATTATTGACTACATTGATTAACTTCATACAACTGTTAGTCTTTAGTTGGTAACAAATTGATGCGGTTGAAGAGAAGGCGTGTCAGTTTATGGAAAGATTTGCTCCAATTTATGGAAAGATTTGATAGATTATGGAAAGATTTGATTCAGTGGCAATTTGGTAATTTATGTCAAGTTTGGAGTGTCAAATTTTGACGTTTTCATAGCCTAATTTCATTGGAAACGGGCCAACAATCAAAAGTCACCAGCTTTGCTCGTGATGTACATGGTTTTTTGGTCAAATTCCATCATTTAGGCCTTCAAAATGGCATGTAAAAATATTATTTATGTTCTAGTTACTAAGATTATGCAGTTTGGTTACTGTCTAATATTGATTTGGTTACTTTATAATATTTATTCAGTTGTTAGACTATGGAGATGATTCTGGTTACTTTCATATAATTATTTGGTTAATTCTTTATTATGTTTTGGTTACTGTTACCTTATGGTCTGACTACTATTATTGTGCCATCAATGTGGGATTTCAGATTATTTTATTTTTTATTCTGGTTAATATGTAATTGTTTAGTATATATGGATGGATTGCCTAAACTGGGTTTCATTACATGATGTTTCTGTTTTGGTTATCATTAAAACCTGTTCTGGTTACTATCATATAATTATGTGGTTACTGTTTTATTATGTTACATTATAGTTACTATTATTAGTAACCAGATAGTTACAAGATTGTATCAGGACAAACATCAATTGTTAAATGTGCGTGTGAGAGTTTTCATTTATATATATGGTTACTTATAGACCTCATATTAAAATAAAAATAGTTTGAGAGGTGTAGTTGGTATCCAAACATGCATATAAGGGTAACCATTTTATTTTTTGTTAGTAACCAAATAATTGAAAACTTATATCAGAACAGTTATCAAGTGCTTAATATACATGTGAGGGTTCCCATTTATCTAGCTGATGGATACTTTTAAATTACATAGTTATAAAAGTTATTTTGAAAATGGTCCAGTTGGTAACTAAATATGAATATAGATGTAATCATTTTATTTTAGATGGGTAACCAAATTTACATAAAAATGTTTCAAAACAGTTACCAATTGTTCAATGTATATGTTTACTTTATATTGACAACTCATGATGGAATCAAAAATCAAAATATTAATCAATAACAATTTTAGTTACTGTACACCATCAAAAATGTTATCAACTATGTGGTTAATGGTTAATAACAGTAAACAATTATATATTCTTGTATTTACACTCTTTTTGTTTATGTTCCATTGAAGTAAAGCACAACTGGAATCATCTCCATAGTCTAACAACTGAATAAATATTATAAAGTAACCAAATCAATATTAGACAGTAACCAAACTGCATAATCTTAGTAACCAGAACATAAACAACATTTTTACATGCCATTTTGAAGGCCTAAATAATGGAATTTGACCAAAAAACCATGTACATCACGAGCAAAGCTGGTGACTTTTGATCGTTGGCCCGTTTTCAATGAAATTAGGCTCCGAAAATGCCAAAATCTGACACTCCAAATTTGACATAAATTACCAAATTGCCACTGGATCAAATCTTTCCATAATCTATCAAATCTTTCCATAAACTGACACGCCTTCTCTTTAACCGCATCAATTTGTTACCAACTAAAGACTAACAGTTGTATGAAGTTAACTAATGTAGTCAATAATTAACCATCAATATAAAACAAACCAGTATAAAACACATTAATATTATACAGTAATCATAACAACATTATACAGTAACCAAATTTAGATTAGTCAGTCAGTATAAGTAACCAATGTATTTAATAAGTATACAGCAACCAAATAAATATTATACAGTAACCAAATCATTAATAAACAGTAACCAATTTGTATGTACTTAGTAACCGAAATATAAAACATATTTTTACACTCATTTTGCAATCAAAATAGTCAGTATACTGACTTTGTGACCAATCAAAGAGCGAAAAACTTAAAAAAGATAACCAATATACGAGTATATAGTAACCATGGGGTAACCAAATAAACATTTAAAGTATACAGCAACCAAATAAACAATATACAGTAACCAAATTAAGAATAAACAGTAACCAATTTCTATGTTCTTTGTAACCAGAATATAAAATATATTTTTACATGCATTTTGCAATCAAAACAGTCAGTATACTGACTTTGTGACCAATATAAGAGTATATAGTAACCACAGGGTAACCAAATAAACATTTAAAGTTTACAGCAACCAAATAAATATTATACAGTAACCAAGTCAATAATAAACATTAACCAATTTATATGTACTTAGTAACCAAAATATAAAACATATATTTACATGCATTTTGAAATCAAAACAATCAGTATACTGTCTTTGTTACCAATTAAAGATCGAAAAACTTAAGAAAGGTAACCAATATACGAGTATATAGTAACCACGGGGTAACTATATGCATATAAACTTTAAACTCAAATACCTCAGTATACAAATCAATAACGAATCAATCAACAATCAACAATCAAAGTTGTTACAGAGGCTGGTTACTGATCTTGCAGTTTGTGTTGATCTTGCAGTTGATGTTGATATTGCAGATCTTGTAGTTGTTGTTGATCTTCTTCGATATTGTCTAATCTCAGATTTGCATCGCCGTTGGAGAATTCTTCTTCTCCGATCTGTTGTTGCTCTGTTTTTTTTTATCTCAAAGTTGCCTTTCTTCTTCAGTAACGTGAATTTAGGATCGGTTAGTTGAAAATATGAAAGTGGTAACTAACATGTATAACTTAATGACGCGTGATTTTAGGAATAGTAATATATTGTGTTGTTTTATTTCTGTAATTATGTTGTGTGTGTTTTATTTTTGTAATTACTTTCTAATTGTTGTATATTAGTGTTAAGGCCCCTAAAGGAAATTCATGGACGGGTCAGGGCACCCACAGGTTGGGCCACAACAGGCCGATCCAAATTTCGGCCAGCCAAAAAAGGCCCTAAAGATAGGACTCTCTTTCTTTTATTTTGTCTAAAACTTGTGTTGTTTGTGTCCCTCCTGCAACGGAGAATACTCTCGAAAGCAACAAGCAATGGACTAAGCAAATTATGCGAAACTTGAGTAGTTCTTAAGATTTTTTTTAAGGAACAATTACATTTTATAGTACATTTGAAAACATAATTACAAAAAAAGTGCACTCATTAAATATTTACACAATTAATATATTTAAAATTTTATTTTCATTATTAGTACATATTTATGCTTCCTTTAATTATGGGATGTGTTTTAATTCTCCCCCATCTCTCCCACAATTTTCTCCCCATCTCTCCCACGATTTTCTCTCACTCCATTTCTATTTCCCTTCTTCTTCTCCTCCATCCCTCCGCCTCCTCCTCCTCCTCTTGTCCAACCCCTCCCCACCCACCGCCCCCTCCTCCCGCCTCTCTTCCTCCCCTCCTCCCTCTTCCCGCCTCCCGCCTCCACCTCCTCCCGCCACCCCTCCTCCCCTCCTCCACCTTCTCCCGCCACCCCTCTTCCCTTCCTCCCCTCCTCCCCTCCTCCCGTCCTCCCGCCTCCACCTTCTCCCGCCTCCCCTCCTCCCTCCTCCCTCCTCCCTCCTCCCTCCTCCACCTCCTCCCTCCACCTCCTCCCGCCACCCCTCCTCCTCCCCCCCGCCTCCACCTCCTTCCGCCACCCCTCTTCCCCTCCTCCCCTCCTCCCTTCCTCCCTCCTTCCGCCTCCCCACCCTCCGTCTCCCCTCCTCCCCTCCTCCCTCCTCCCTCTTCCCTCCTCCCGCTTCCACCTCCTTCCGCCTCCCCTCCTCCCTCCTCCCTCCTCCCGCCCCTCCCTCTCCTCGATCCCTCCGCCTCCCACCGCCACCGGTCCATTCTTTATTTTCACCGGTAACGAAATCTTTCGATAAGGTAACCAATTCAGTTTTATTTAGGTTACTAGTTTATTTTGGATGTGATGCAGTTGGTAATCAAACTTCATGTAGTTGGTTACCAAATCATTTGATAAGGTAACCAATTCAGTTTTATTAGCTTACTAATATATTTTGATTGTTCTGCAGTTGGTAACCAAAATTTATGCAGTTGGTTACTAAACCTTCCGATAAGGTAACCAATTTAGTTTTATTAGGTTACTAATTTATTTTGGATGTGATGCAGTTGGTAACCAAATTTCATATAGTTGGTTACCAAACCATTTGATAAGGTAACCAATTCAGTTTTATTTGATTACCAATTTTATTTTAAATGTGATGCAGTTACTAGTCAAAATTCGTATAAAGGTAACCATTTCAATTTTTGTGGGTAACTAAATCGTTAAAAAAAATTCAGAATACCAACTCCGCCGGCGGCGGCGATGTGGCGGCGGCAGCGGTGGTGGCGAGAGAGGGGGATGATGCACATTAGCTCATTCATAATTTTTTATTTTTAATTTTCTCATTTTGATTTGAATTTTGAAATATGGATTTGAAATTGTTGTTAGAGACAAGATTTGAATTTGAATTTGAATTATTAGTTATCCTTGATTTTAGGTTTCTTTATTAATGTGAATTGTACTATTTTTGTAATATGAGTCCTAATTACACTTTTTTTATAATTATTTAGTTGATGTACTTTTCTTGTAATTACTTTATATTTGTTGTATACTTATGTAAAGGACCCTTTTTTTAATTGAAATAAGCCCAAGTTTTAGGGAGTGAGTTGGGCCGACCCGCAAGCTTGGACCAATTTTATCAGATTTACGGATAACTGAACAAAATTACTAATGAAAAGTGATCACAAAATTTATACTCCATAAAGAGATATATTTTGTTTTGAATTTACTCAAAGCACAATTCAGATTTTTTAAATAAAAAATAATAATTTTGTTTTAAACATTTCAATTTCTTGTTTTCTAATTATATGATAGCTAAAATAGTTAATAATTTTTTGGCTTAAATATGAATTAGTACCCTAAACTATAGGGCATATTCCACTTCGGTGATCCACCTTTCAATTTTGTCAATTAGGTTATTAAACTATCAATTTTTTCTAATTACACAAATTGAATACGCCACGTCAGCAATTGATGACGTGGCTAATTTAAGTGGGGTCTTAACAAGCTTACGTGGCAAAAAAACAGTTTTTTATTAAACAAAGGGCAAAATAGTCAAAACATAAATTAACATTTCTAATTAATATAAAACAAACATATAATTTTGCTCCATCTTCGGTTTCTCCTCCATTCCCACGTCATCATCTTTATCAGACTCACCCTCTTTATCAGACTCTGGTTTCAATTTTGCCTCCACCTCGACCTCAGCCCCACATACAGCTTCAGCCTCTGATTCAACCTTGGAGTCGGCCTTTAGTTCCATTTCATTAGCATCTACCTTGGATTCAGCCCTTACTTCCATTTTATCAGCCCTCGTCCTCCTTCACAGGCACCGAATCCTCAACAACACTCACAAATTCATTCAATTTGGGAACGAAATCGGTAACAAAATCGCAAGTCGTTTGCTGGCCAGGTCTATGTGTTTGACGCTGTTACTGCTGAGAAGGTCATAGTTTTTATCTCTGTTTTTCCTGATTAGGGTTTTCTGTTGCATTTTTATGTTATCTGTTGGTAAATTTGAGGGGAAAGCGAGATTTAAGTTCACTAGTTACCTGCTTATTGTTAAATATTTAAATTTTTTGAGAGGTTTTATGCGGATTATTGTAAATCGGAGCATTTGATAATATTTGTTTGGCTGTCAGACGCTATAGGAATAGAAACAATATTTTGGAGTTTTAGTGTGAAGTTTTATTATTTTGAAATTGATGGATTTGTGGTCGGTTTTTCAAGCCATGAGTATTTTGTATTTTTAGGGTTTTGTTAATTTGGATTTGATTGAAATTTGTAGGTGAGAAAGGAAGGAGGATCTGTGACTGTCGAGACTGTGTGTTCCACTCGGTGAGCCGACTCGACGTCCTCTGCCCTGACTCGACAGGCGACGCGATTAGGGTATGGTGGAGGTGGTGGCTATGGAGGTCGCCAAAAAAGTGGTGGCTGTGGTTATAGAATTGGTCGCCGGAAAAGTGGTGGCTATGTCGGTCGCCGGAAAAGTTGGGAGATCTCAGCCATGGTAGCCATTGTCGATTGCAGAATGGATTTGTTTTGTTTGAAAGGATATTGTAAAAATTGATTTGTCAAATTTACCCTAACTCAAATAATTTAAATTAATAAAATAATATAAATATTATTATTTAAGTATACATCAGCTTCTTATGACCCTACTTAGGATGACACATCATTAATTTCTGACGTGTCAAGTGAATTTGGACAAAAGTGGAAAAAATTAATAGTTAAGTTATCTGATTGACAAAATTGAAAGGTGGATCACCAAAGTGGAATATGACCTATAGTTTAGGGTACTAATTTATATTTAAGCCTAATTTTTTCAAAATAGATTGGTGATTATTCTGCATTTTAGAAATCCTAATGGTTGTTCATAGATTTTCCATTTAGGATTGTTGTGAACTTACTTTGTCATTTCTTTTCTTTTTTTTGGTAATAATTAATTGATGTTTATATATGGGTGGGTCCAATAATTATTATTTTCTTACTTGGTTTGAAATTTAAAAAAGGCGGAGAAAATGATAGAAATAAAAATAAAAATAAAAAATAGATGTCAAAAAAATTAACTATATATCTATCTAATAAAATACAAATGATTTTGAATTTCCCGCTCACTCAATAAATCATCTGAACCGTCCAAAAGTTGAGATAAATCCCACCGTTCATACATCTATCTAATAAAATACATCTATCTATCTAATAATCTAATAATAATTTAATAAAATACAAATGACTTTAAATTTCCCGCTCACTCAATAAATTATTTTGGTCGTTCAAAATTTGAGATAAATCATATTGTCCATACAGTGCCGGAGGCACGGGACCCAGCTAGTATATATATATGCTGATATAGTTATATATAATTAACTTTAATTGTAAGAAATTTAACACGAAGAACAAAGTTAAAATGTAACGTAATTAATGACTAAAATTAATTAAAATGTAACGTAATTAATGACTAAAACTAAACGAAACCAAAAAATAGTATATATTTTTTTTATTGCGAATTTCATGAATAATTATATGGTGGACTAATTTTATAATCTTATCAAATCATATGAATTAATATACATCACAAATTCACAATTGTAATTCAACAAAATTATTTTACAATACATAGGTACAAATAGTTTTTTTCACAAAGAGAAATCACTTCAAAATATCAGTTTCTTTTGAGTTAATATTTATTTTGGGGTGGAATTTGGATTTAACAAACACTAGTTTAAAATAAAATTTAAATAATATTATAAAATTTAAAAATAATTACAAATATGAGAGGAAGTAAGACTAGTAAAAAAAAGGGATAAATACATTTTTGGTACCTGTACTGGGATCCAACTTACAATTTGATACCCAAAGTAAAAAAACTTACAAACTGGTTATTGTACTCGAAAATTGTTGCATTCCGTTAAATAATAGGGTTTCATCCATGTTCCGTTTGAAAATTTGACAGGTCAGACGCAAAGGATGACATGGCGATGACTGGGCAACAAAATTTAATTGATGTGTATTTCTCATTTTCTGATGTGGCAAGCCAGTCAGCCTAATTCTTAATACTATTGAGCCACTGCACTTTAAAAAAAATGCAATTGGCCCACTGTGGTTTTAAAAATATTTTTTATTTTTATTTTTTTTCTTTTTCTTTACCTAAATATTTATAATATGTATAATATTAATAAAAATTAATATTATAATATTTATAATATGTATGTTTTATTTTAAAAATAAAAATAAAAATACTTTTATGCTTTAAAATACTTATAAAAATTTTTAAAATGAAAATATTTTTATGTTTTATTTTCTTTCTTTTTCTTTACCTAAATATTTATAATATATATTATTAATAAAAATTAATATTATAATATTTATAATATGCATGTTTTATTTTAAAAATAAAAATAAAAATACTTTTATGTTTTAAAATACTTATAAAAAATTTTAAAATAAAAATATTTTCATGTTTTATTTTCTTTCTTTTTCTTTACCTAAATATTTATAATATGTATATTATTAATAAAAATTAATATTATAATATTTATAATATGTATGTTTTATTTCAAAAATAAAAATAAAAATACTTTTATGTTTTAAAATACTTATAAAAAATTTTAAAATAAAATTTTTTTTATGTTTTATTTTCTTTCTTTTTCTTTACCTAAATATTTATAATATGTATATTATTAATAAAAATTAATATTATAATATTTATAATATGTATGTTTTATTTTAAAAATAAAAATAAAAATACTTTTATGTTTTAAAATACTTATAAAATTTTTTAAAATAAAAATATTTTTATATTTTATTTTCTTTCTTTTTCTTTACCTAAATATTTATAATATGTATATTATTAATAAAAATTAATATTATAATATTTATAATATATATATGTTTTATTTTAAAAGTAAAAATAAAAATACTTTTATGTTTTAAAATACTTATAAAAATTTTTAAAATAAAAATATTTTTATGTTTTATTTTCTTTCTTTTTCTTTACCTAAATATTTATAATATGTATATTATTAATAAAATACAATGGTTGCAGAGGAAGAGGGAGGGGAGAGTAGCAGTGGCTGCAGAGGAAGAGGGAGGGAAGATCTAATGGCTGGGGCGGTGATGGGTGGTGTGGTTCACACCATTGTTGCTTCAATCGAGAGGGCTAAGAAATTCCATATCCTGTCTATGGTGCCCTGTCTATTACATATCCTTTAACCGAGCAAAAACCATAATTTCTTCTGCAATTGAGAAATCTTCATCGGTTGAGAGTTCCATCTCCTCTTCCGAGAACTCAATATTGGTTTCGACCATGTTTAAAGCTTCTTTAATAAAGTCGGTACGTTCTAAGAAATTTCTCCTTAAATTTGGTATGTTATCCAATTGCTGACCCTCAAGAAGACGGGGCAGCAAATTCCTGTCAGCAGCAATGCCGGATTTATCAATGCCGGTGAAGAAAATGGTTTTAATTTTGGTGAGGAAGAAGATGAACAGTAGGGTTTGATTTTGAATTAATTAAGAAAAAAAATGAGGATAATCAATGATTTTATTTTATGAGGATAATCCCATATACATATCATTATCTACGTAAGATGAGGAAGCCATATCAGAATTTTTTATTTACTCCGTTAGTCAATTTTAACGTTTATTTCAAAATTATAAAGTACAAGCAGTAGATCTCAACAATTTTCGAGTACAATAATCAATTTGTAAGTTTTTTCACTTTAGGTACCAAATTATAAGTCGGATCCCTGTACAGATACCAAAAATATATTTATCCCGTAAAAAAAAGTGACAGCATAAGGGACAAAATGAGACTGACTGGAACAAATTATAAATATTCACTTGGTTACTGCACACCCCATACCTCAAATTTATATGGTTTCCTAATAATTTGGTTAGGAATGAACAACTGAAACAAGAGCAACATCAATACTAAACATTGATATTTTCCACAATATTAATTTTATTTTATTTTTATCATTAGGAGCTTCTAACTTCTTGTTACACCAATTTTCCTCGGATTTGAATCCCAAAAGAGGTCTTGAATTGAAGTTACACCAAGCTATATGAATGGATGGCCAACTTATCTCAATATAGAGGTTGAGAATTCAAATCTTGTTGACCACAGCAGAGTGATAATGACAATAAGTTATCTCTAACGGTGACAATCGTGTTGTGTTAAGTAATTTCGTGTCATATCAAAACTCGTGTATACACGTGTTTATAACAAGAATCCGTTTATGAATCGTGTTCGTGTCAAAAATTGATACGTGTTTAAAATAGTGTTTATAATACGAACCCGTTTATGATAAATTTTATGACACCAATCTGTTTTATGAATCGTGTTTGTGTCGTGTTATCGTGTCATATTGAAAATTGTAGCCCCTAGTTATCCCGTCACCTAGGTTAGGATAAATTATTATAATAAATTAGGAGATTAAAAAAAACTATAATTTAATTCTAAAAATAGTCAATTTGACTTAAAAAAGTCGAAACTGAAAAATTAATTTGGGACGAAGGGAGTACAAATTTAGCAACAAAAGAGAAAAAAAAAAAAGAAAAAAAACGAAATATACAAACCAGGTTCTCCCATTACAAAAGCTACAACTACAATCAAAACAAAGATTTAAACCAGAAACTCCAGGTTATCAAAAAAAAAAAAAAGAATCCACATATCATTGTTTACCAATAATATTTACAATTCTAGTTTACAACAGATAAGTTTATATATATATATATATATATATATATATATATACTCAGTTTTTCTATCATTCCTAAGTTGCAAATATATATCTAGATATACTTTTCCTAACAGATTTATCATTACAACAGGACTTCAG
Organism: Panax japonicus; assembly: GCA_020205505.1. NCBI lineage: Eukaryota > Viridiplantae > Streptophyta > Magnoliopsida > Apiales > Araliaceae > Panax > Panax japonicus. The sequence continues at coordinate 46,458,303 of CM035103.1, forward strand.
CCTGATAACCACTTGCCGCATTTTGAACACATTTCACATCTAAAGAATGCAGATGGACCTAACATGCAAATTGACTCATACATTCAACTTCTTTTTTACACGGAGCATCAAGTTTGAAGATCTAATATTATCTCGTGGCACTTGGAGCATGAACTGAACTATCATATTCATAGGGGCTGTCTTTGCTTTACCAGCTTCATCTCCAACCTACACCCAGGAAATTATCAAACCAAATTTAGTCCTTAAATCCAAAAAGGTCAAAATGTAATAAGAGGATGAAGTTGTCTACGATAATGGTAATTTGCCAACACATGATTGAATCGGGGATCTAGAAGCTTATAGAAAGATTGCTAGCAAGAGAACTATAACTTAATTCATTTAGTCATCGTAACGAATTTAAAAATACATCAAAGAACTTACCCAAAGAGATGCCCAGCCAAGTCGGTACCCCTGAATCGTAACCAGCTTTAAATTTGTAATCCTTGCCAACTGTGTGTTTGTACACAGCACTCCAAAAATTTGAATCGAAGTTGTACAAGTAACTGAAGAGAGAATATTATAATAATTAGAAACACCATCCTCATCGCAACCAGGTTCGCTTTGGTCACATTGGTAACTGGAAAGCAATGGACAATATATAGCCAAATAAACTCTAAAATAGTTTGGTCAAACAGAAACGAGAATTGATAACATAACTAGTGACTAAATGACACACCTATTTAAGGATTTTTAAGCCATTCCAAGACTTTGCGAAGAATCTCTTATGAATATGTCACAGAAATTCACTTAACAAAGAAAGACCATGTCAGATTAATTTTTCTTAACTAAGGAAAAATTTGTCAGGAAGATTTCAGCATGATGAAACTTAAGTTTCAAGTATCTATAACACACTTTGTTAGAAATTGGCAGCTAACGCCTAACAGTCTGTGTTTTCTTAACACAGTGGACTCTCAGACGTTGACATTTGATATTCGTTTCTTTGTTGCAGATTATAAAATATTATGAATGATATAATTGCATATAGAAGCAAACTTAGAAAAAATGTTAAGAGTTCTCAACCAAATCCCCCCCCTTTTTTTGTTTTTTTCTTGTTTGGTGCAACTCATCCAAATCCCCACACAACATGAGCTTGAGGCAAAGTAATCCGAAAGGTAGTATATAGGGATAAATAACGTTTTGGTCATCGTATTGGGGTCCGGTTTTCATTGTGGTTACCGAATTTTTTTTTGTTACAAACGAACAACTGTACTTTCAAAAACTTACAAAATGGTCATTCCGTTCGATTTTCTGTCCAAAAAACGGACGGATGCTGACTGTGCAAGTTGAGCCGTTATTTTTGCCGACGTGACCCGTTATTTTTGCTGATGTGGAGGTTAAAAATTTTCTTTAAAAAAATGTTACAAGTCTCGAACTCTAGATCTCTTCAAATTAGAAACCTTATATTCCAATAAAAACCATTGTACCAACTATCTACCATGCTTAAATTTATGTAATACTAATATTTAAACTAAGTAGCATCGTTTCTAGGAATTGTAATAATAATAATAATTGTAATAACTGTAATAATAATAATAATTATTATTGTAATAATACAGTGACCAAAAAGGGATAATACACTGTAGTATTTCAATAAAATAATAATAATAAAGCTTAAATATGATTTACTATCCTAAACTACATATTTTTTTGTAATAAAAAAACTGTCTTACTCCATTGGAAATAGTAGTAATGTCTGTCTTTTAATAAAAAAATTATCTAAAAATAATTTATTTATGATCTTTCCATTGTTAGAAAAGTAAATAAAATTATATTGGTCAAGATAAAAAAAAAAAACTGCATTTTTATTTTATTATAAAAACTGCATTTTTCTAATAAAATAAACTGCGTTTTTTTAATAAAAATAAAAACAGCGTTATAAAAACTGCATTTTTATAATGAAAATAAAAACTGCGTTTTTTATAAATAAAAAAAACTGCATAAAAAAACAAAACAAAAAAAAAACTGCATTTTTATTTTATTATAAAAACAGCAAATTATAAAAGTTTACCAAATGTTGAAACAAAATATTTTTTGTGTTGTTGCTTTTTGTTTTTTTTTTTGCGTTTTTTTTTGTTTTTTTAAACTTCTGCGTTGTTTTTTTTTTGCGTTGTTAGTTGCTTTTTTTTGCGTTGTTTTTGTTTTTCTTTATTAAAAAAAACTGTGTTTTTTTTATTATTACAAAAAAATTGCGTTTTTTATTACAAAAAATTGTGTAGTTTGGGATAGTAAATCATATTTAAACCTTATTATTATTATTTTATTGAAATACTACAGTGTATTATCCCTTTTTGGTCAGTGTATTATTACAATAATAATTATTATTATTACAATTATTATTATTATTATTATAATTCCTAGAAACGATACTATTTAGTTTAAATATTAGTATTACATAAATTTGATCATGGTAGATAGTTGGCACAATAGGTTTTTGTTGGAATATAAGATTTCTAATTTGAAGAGGTCTAGCGCTCGAGACTTGTGAGTAACATTTATTTTAAGAAAATTTTTAACCTCCACATAAGCAAAAATAACGGGTCACGTCAGCAAAAATAACGGCTCAACTTGCACAGTCAATATTCCGTCCGTTTTTTGGACGGAAAATCGAACGGGATGACTATTTTGTAAGTTTTTGAAAGTACAGTTATTCGATTGTAACAAAAAAAATTCGGTAACCACAATGAAAACTGAACCCCAGTACAGTGACCAAAACGTTATTTATCCCGTAGTATATATATAAGCACTAATGTGAATAATCTGTCATAGTTGCTGACGTCATGAAAGAAAAAGTTGTTTACAAATTCTTGTACAGTTGTACCAAATATAATTAGCAATTTAGAATCTGCAGTATTGTATGTTGCATTATATACACACTGCATGCAAAGGCAAGGGAGAGAGATCACCTCAACTTGTCTGAAGGACCAAATCGACGCTTGAATGCTAATGATAGTGTATTTGAAGGAAGAGAAATGCTTGGAATGAAGGCCATTTGCTCATCCTGCAACAAATTGGAGGCTCTCAATTTCATATACCAGAAGAGAGAAATGCAACACTCAGACTAGGGAATTTACAGTCTCAACATTCCTTGAAAAAATCCCTACGGTTGAATTAAGTGGAACTATGTAAAGGAGGCACCAAGGGCTTAATATAATCATATTATTAGAAATTTATTTTTGATGAATAAAGCTAATAGAGACCTTATATGAGTATCTCAAATTCAAGTTTTCATCCCTGAATTGAACAGTGCAAACTCCATTCAGAACTTGACCTTTAAGGATTCCGTTTATTGATAGCATTCTCTGCTTTTCCTCTTCCTCCTCCTCTTTATGCACGAACGAAACTTCACCAAGGGGGAACTTTATGGTTGCTTTTGGCTGCAGTTGTAGGATAAGATATTGCACAATTAGAAAATAATACATTAACATAGTAATAGCAACCATGCATATTAAGCCATGCATGCAAATATGACTTGAGGTGTGGGTCAGTGAAGTCAAAGTTTGCGTTGACTGCACACAACTAAGACAAATAAATGAACCAAAAAACGCCATGATGTTGTAATGAATATACCAGAAGATTCTATCTATGAATATGGACGAAGCATTATTAGTCATTTGACGAATAATACAACTTTGGATAGGTGTTCAACATATCAATTAGGATGAAGTTCAAGTAATGAACCAATAACAAATGTCACTCAATAAATTTTTCTTCAACTGGCTAAAATGTGAACTAGAAATTATATTAAAAATCTAGATAAAGAATTACTCTCACCAAACCAACAGATTGAAGTGGAGATAATAGTTCAATCTTGTATGCAGGTCCAGCGAGATCCGCAACCATTGCCACCTCTCCTTGTTGTGCCTAAGGCATATATAACACTGTGAGTAAGAAAATCAGTCTAGTATGTACAAAACATCACAAATATAAACACTTGGTTATAATACTGGACTGACAGATATTATAGAGCCTGCATAATTTTTTTAAGAGGGAGGAGTAAAAAAAGATTTATAATTCAAAACACCATATGAAAAACAACCACCAAGATCATTCCTTTCAGTAAGAAGCTGACCTTGTTAAGCCTAAGGTGGCATTTGGGTTTGGGTCACATCAACGTAATGAGGCCATAATGCAATGCCTCATTAGTCATTACTCATTGTTTTGACAATTTTCTTCTTTGATTTGCCCATTATGTTGTACTAGAGCATTACAAAGTACTTTTTAAAGTGGAAACTGCAAGCACTTTCGATTACATAAAAAATATTTCATACAACAATACATACTAACATCAGCACATGTCTACGTCTCTCATCACGAGAGACCACTAGTTAACTGAGGATGAGCGACTGTAACCAGTATTTATTTCCCATTAAAATCCCTCCACATCGACCACATACTACAACATTGATTTTTTTACAATAATGTTCATTCAGTTTTTTTTAATGGATCAATAACAACAACAAAAACAAAAACAATTGCCTACAAAAGATTAAATACATTGAAATTGACATTACCAGAATTCAGAGAGATCAGAATTTGGGTAACTTTTACACTCAAAATTCAAATTAATCACAATTAAAACCCAATTCACAATAAAATTGTTAAAACAGAGTTCTTCTCCACAAGACATCAACTAATTATTATACATACACAATACATATAGATAAACCTTGCTATCGCGAGTGGCTCTGAGTTGCAAACCCGGACCGAGCTCAAAGGACCCCTTAACCAAAGCGCTCTTCCCTTCAACATCATAATCAACAGAGAGGTACTTGGAGGTGAAGCTCAATCGAGGGTCAGCCACTTTTCCCTTCATATTGTTTCGAAAACTGAGCTTCAGCTTCGCGAGATTCTCCATTAACTTGCATGATACTTTGTGGAAGAACATCGAGCTGTCGCTATCGAACTCCGACGTCACTCGTACGGCCGGCCTCTGAGCTATTATAGATGTCAATCCACGAGCACCGCCGGGAGCGGCGGTGGCAGGCGGTGGTTGAAGGGGTGGTGGAGCGTCGCCGGATGTTGCTGGGGGCACAATTGAATTAGGGCTTTGTGGTACGAATTCTACCATTACTGATTCAGAGAGAGGAGGAAGAGAGAGTTGGTACTATTTTGTTTGGGTTTTGGGCGGAAATGTATACTGTAGAGATGTTGATTGATTATTTGATTCTTTTTTAGGTAATTTGTCAATTTAATGATATTGTTTTAGATTTGATAAACGAAAGTTTGTAATTTCTTTAGAAAGAGATATAATCCATCATTCGTTAATATTAATACTCCCTCCGTCCTAAATTAACGGCTCAGTTTTGACTTTTTTAAGTCAAATTGATTATTTTTAGAATTAATAATTAAACATATATAAATATATTTTTAAAATTATAAAAATTAGGATTAGTAATAAATTGTATATACTTTCTTTTGGTTATAATCTCTTCACCTATATTTTAGCAAAAATAGTAAAAAGATTAAAAATGGTCAATTTGACTTTAAAAAGTCAAAACTGAGCAGTTAATTTGGGACGGAGGGAGTATTAATTAGATGTTTTGGAGAAATATTTTTCTCTCTAAATATTAAGATATGTTTTAAAATTTCAAATAAATATTAATTATTTACTTTTTAATATTATTTTAAGTAATACATTAATAAATATGATTTTAGTTCTCTTATTATTTTTTATTCAAGAAATAACACTCTTTTTCTAAAAGAAAGACAATATAGATAATTGATATTATATTTAATGTTATACAATTATTTTTTTAATATTTGTGTATAACTCTAAAACGTCTTATAGGAGAAATAATGTATATAACCGACAAATTTTATAATAAAAACGAATTATCAAATAAGTCAGAATCACTAACTAATACTTATTTATATAAAAAAAATACTAATATAATAGAAAAAAGAGGGAGCAGTACTTTCACATAATTTTTTTATATTTTTACATAATTTCCTCTCAGTATGAAAGTGAAACCCACTTTTTTAAAGATTACCTCCCAAACAGGTGAAACCCACTTTTTTAAAGATCACCTCCCAACCTATCAACGCTGTAATGGTCAATTGACCAAAATTAACTTTATAATAATCACTCACATTTTTAAAACACTGAGGTTTAAATCGAAACCTTGAATAGAAAAATTGGGTGGATTTTTTTTCTTCAAACTATTGAATATACAATTTTTATTTCAAATTATAAAATTGTTGTCGACTTTTAAAAATTAATTTAAAATATTTTTAAACTAGATAATTTATTAAAATTTATAAAATAATAAATATTACCATTACTATTATTTTTTAGATAGCTTACGATATTAATTATCAACTAAAATTAAAGAAAATCATGTCAATTTTAAATTTAAAAAGTTTAAAATTTACATTAAAAAATCAATAATAATTTGAAACAAATAAAGCAAGTCCGAAATGTTATGCCCTGTTCGTCCCGAAATGCTAGACAGTTGACACTTGTCCAATGAACCTAAACCTTACATGATGAAACCCACACCTCTGCATGCAAAAGTTGTGGTATCAAATCCCCTGAAATATGATCTTAAAGGCACCAAAATAGGAAGCATAAAAAAAACATATGCTAACTACTGAGGAACAATGTTTTTCTTTTTTCATTTTATTAGTCATAGAGGTCCTAAAAGGAATAAAAACAAATTTAGGTGCTTTGCAATCCAAATTCTAGGCTTTCTTGTCTCTTCATGTTTGTGTTTGCATATGGGAGAGGGAGAGGGAGAGGGAGAGGGAGAGGGTGAAGGTGATGGAGAGACAGAGAGATGGTTACATTCCTTTTTAAATTCTTCAGACACATCTATAGGTATATGCCCCAGGTTTCCTCTGTTTTACATTAGTTAAAGACCTTGAAGAGAAAAAATACAAACAAACAAAAAGTCACAAAACGCTGAAATAGAAAGTAATACTATTCAATCCGAACTCTGCTAGATTGATCTTTGAACCAATCAGAGCTAGATTGATCTTTGAACCAATCAGAGCGGATCACACCCCATAATATCCTAGTAAATAGGACACATCTCCCACCATAACCACCTGTGCTTTTAGTAAAATAAGAAAGACTTTACCCAATATTTACAGAAACTGGCTTTCCCCGGCCCATTGAGAATCCCCTAGTGCCGTCTGGCATGCGAGGCCCAGGAGGCTGCTTGGAAACAGTGGGGTGCTCAGAATTGGCAGGACGAACTGAAAGGGGGGTTCCGACATGGTTTCCGCGGTGGTTGTGATTGTGGTTCTGGTGGTATTGAGGCCGTCCACGTCCCTTGCCCCGTCCACGGCTTCGTCCCTTCTTCTGGGAACCCTCCTTATCATTTGCCTGCTCCTCGGCCTGCCCAAACAGTTCAATAAGGACTCCCAGAAAGCAGAATACATCACAATAGATATACTTGGAAGCTCTTGTCATAACCATAAGCATTCTAAGAAATAATATATATATATATATATTGCCAATTTCAGAAAATGGAAATCCATAGCAAAAAGGCTGGAAGCAGAAGCAATTAGCATCGTTGGGAACTATTTCTGATTAAAAACCTCTCTTTTTGCTTTCATATTTCACAAATTGTCAACAAAAATTCTTGTTTGGCAACTCCTTTTGCTTGTAAAACTTTCTAACAAAAATCCCTTCTGCGTAAAAAATGTGAAACAAAACGGTCCTTCAAAATTGGCTTCACCTTTTGACTAAAACCAATGTCAAATTGTCAATGCTCCTTGTAACTTTAACCCAACAAAACCCCCTCCTCTCACTTTCTCTCTCTTAGCTATACTCCATCTCCTCACAAATAGTTACCAAACAATGCTTTCTATTTTAATTTTTTCAATAGTGAAAGAAGAAACATTTGAAAGTAGAAACAGATACATAAACACAAAAGCAATTAACCAAACATGTCCTTACATTTCTGACAAGAAATAACATGACTATACGACAATAACATGAGCAAAAATCTTAAAAAGCAGATGACATTGCCATTGTTGTCACAATTACGAAGTTCAATTCAGTTGTAGCTTCTATCCTAATTCTTAAGTAGACGAACAAGTCTAATCAGATGTGAGCCACAAACCAAAAGATTAAAAACTTGTTCATAAGGCATAGAAATGCAATACAAACTGGAATTACTTGTTCTTTGAAGAGCTGAAAAACCATTCTGTTATACAATGTGTTCTAGAACTGTCCCCAAGAATAGGATTTTTGCATTAACCAGAGCCAAGACAAAAGTTAATTCTGCACCTAGGGCAATATTTAATTAAAGATCAACTCTTTTAAAGGGTGAATCAATGTGGATTACCTCTAAGCTTCTGATTTCTACAAAACCCCTTTGAGAAATGGCAAATATATCTTGAATGAAGTCAAAGGAACTTACTCCATGCTCATGAGCTTGATTTGACTGGTCTTCATGCTGAGAAGGACCTTCTAAATGTTTTTCAATAGGTTCTTGCTGCTCAGATGTAGATGTGTCATCTTCTTTACGATGAGCTTCACCTTCATGCCCAACTTTCTTTACCCGTGCTTGAGCAGATTTTTTCTGATCAAAGAAAATGGAAAAAAATCCATAAATGTTGAATCTAAGATTGCTGCTACTTTCTAGTCTAAAACGCATTTTCAGCTTTATGTATTCCCTGGTTTGCTATTAATTGAATGATCAGAAAAGCTCTAATTTGCACTTCATATCCATCCAACACTAGTGCGTTAAGATTGCATTCAAATAAATAAACAAAACAAAGGATGTATATATATAAAATATGTTTGGAACATACTGTACGTTTATGCAGTAAACGAACTCTCAGGCCATTCCTCCAGTTATCCTCTTCATTTAACTCAACAACCTGTAAAAATAAAAAACAAATTATCATCTGCAGCCACTCATTTAAGGAGAAAAGAGGGACAACATTTTCAAATTAGAGACAACACTAATACATACTCCTTTCTCAGCAAGCTCAACCGATTCATATTCCACGAATGCATGCAACTGAAGACAAAAAAAATGGAATTTTAGATGTTAGAAACGTGGTCGATCTTTCATAAACAGTACTAAATATAGGAACTAGAAATTGCAAACATAACAAACAAATTAATAAAAACTACATAATTTTAATAATTCTCCTGCAATAGTTACTGACAGCACCCAACAACCAGCTATGCAACCAACAAGTAACAACCATAAATGATTATTGGTCTGCTAGCATCTGGCTTTTTACGCCAGGACCATTTTAACTAAACTTCTCATGATTACAGAAATTTAAAAACCTGTTGTACCTTATTACTGTAAAGCATGCTATCTGCTTTAGCTGTTCTAGATGCCGAGGATGCCCCACCATTGGAAGTCTGGGGCTGGCAGGTTCGAATTGACTTTACACTGGCAAGGATTCAAACAATTTTATTTAGCAAAAGGTTCATATACACAGTAAATTTAGAACTTTTTAAACATGAAAAAAAACATGTACCTTCCGACAGCTGAGAAAACCTTCATGAGGTTCTGGTGACAATGATCCTCGGGTAAATTTTCAGCAACGACTATGCGGGACTATAAAAACAAAACGAGTAAAGGAATTAAAGGAAAGGACCGGAGATGCAAACTACTAAATATAAACACCGCAAACAACTTAATCAAACTTTACAACTTGCAAAATATAGCAGGAACAGAAATTTCATGGTAAACTGTAAAATATGAAATACTTTGCATTCACGATTTTATTCAGAAGATGGTCATCCAATGGAGCAGAAAGAAGTTGTAAAGTAAATTTTAGTTCATATCATAGAAAGCGAAAATAAACGTAAACTAGAAAAGTAACCTACTTGCAACTCTTCCATATCGGACTCTGTAAGGGGAAGCTGGCGTCTAACTTTTTTTCCATCTTCACTTACCACCTACAGATTGTTAGGAGGAAAAAATTAGAGAATAAATAAAATAATAGGAATTGTAAACAAAGAGGATAACATCAAAGAGAGCAAAAAAATATCTATAGAAGAACTCACAAGCTTTTCCGAGTTCCGCAAAATACTAGCAAGTTGGGAATTACTACTAATGAGAGCTTTAATCTTCTTAAAAGATGAAACAACGGAAAGTGGCACTGCATAAAAGTAGGGGAAAATTAATACTGGCACAATCATCGGATAATCTATAAAGGAAACATTTAAAAATGAAAGCCATGCAACAACTCATGTCTTTGAATTAATTTTCTTCTCAGGGGTGGGGATTGGGCGGATTGGGGACAGGCATTACTGAAATTATAAAATATAACCAGTAACTTCACAAGCATAATGAGAAATGTGAGTTAAGACGAGCACATTTCAGTCTTTCATAGTGCATCATTTCTATCGTCTTATATGTTTTGCTGCTTCTTGTGAACAATATAGCAAAAGATTGTGAAGGCACAAGGATGAGAGGTAGAATAACATGTTCCATAGGCCATAGCCCTTGGAGCTTGACCAAATTGCATAAGAGGAAAAAGGGGGGAATAAAGAAAAGAAAGAAGAGAATTGTAATACCCGGTAAAATAAATAAATATTGAATAATAAAAATTATTTTGTTTTAAAACATATTAACTAGACTTTGTTTTTGTTTGGTTCAAATTGTATTTAATTTATGTGGACTATAATAAATAAGAAATTTCATTAATTTGGGTTTTTAAACTTATTGGGTCTAACTTATATTTGTGTGAGAGTAAAATCCTATTATAATTAGGAGAAATAATAAAACAATAAATAAAACCTAATTGCACTGCATTATATCTCATACGAACGTAAGAAAGAAATTGGGCCGTGAGGCGACACAAGGAAAAAGAGAAGGAAAATTACTTTTGCACCGCAATTTGGAGAAGAGGAATCTATACCTTGTGATTTTTTTTTCTTTCTTTTATTCAATAAGTTTTAATAGCTTATAATGTTTAGGTAAAGGTTATATACTTGGATATTATATATGTGATTCACTTAGTTAATTTTATACATAAATGGAGTGCAGAGTGGACATTATATTATTATATTCATGTAGTCATCAATCTAAGGGCAATAATAATAGTGAAAATGTTCTGTAATTATTACTCACAAGTATGAAGACTTAAAAACAAAATTCGTTAACGTGATGCAATGAAAAGCTACTGTACTTCTGTAATGTAATAAGATTTATATTACATATATATATATATTTATAATTAAGGAGACGGTTTTAAAAAAAATGATTAAAGTAACATTTATAATTTAATTACGGTTTGTCTTATAAATTGATGTAATTAGAGAAATTTATTTCATATTAATATAAATTATAGTTATTAAATAACTTATAATTACATTATTATTATTATTTTATTAGATCGGACGGAGGGAATTGAAGGAGTTATATTTGGAATATAAATATTTGGGTATTTCATTTCTTACTCCAAGTACGGATTCCGTACTCCTTCAGCATACTTTTATTAAATTTAATTTGTTCGTTCTGGTTTCTCGTTTCGAAATTGATAATTGGTTCCCATAATCTTTCTTTCTCAAATTCTATTGATACTTGGAACGTTTAGTATTTATTTCGATCTTTGTAGAAAGTACATGTTAATATTTTTGGAGTCTTTGTTTTGATGATTCGGTTCAGTTTAACAAGTACATGTTAGAACCCTTTGTGTTGATATTGTGTCGCATTTGTTGTGACATTGTATCTTTGTTAGAATATACCGTATGGTATACCTGAGCTATAACCACTTGTGGGAGTACCATTTGGTGATTTGTTGTGGGAGGCGTATGGGTCGACCCTAATTTTCTGTTCTGTTCTGTTCCGCGGAGTGGTGATATTTGTGTCAAACACGCCTTCCGATTTTTGCATGCATCAGGATTGCGCAGTTCGATGTGTGATTGCCTGTGTGGCATTATTTTGATTGCCTGTGTGGCATTATTTGACTTGCCTGTGTGGTAAGGTATATTATTATTTGTTTTGAGGTCGGTATGAAATAACACCCAGCCATTTGATTCAGCCTATCATTTCGTTGTGTTAGTTTTGTTCGTTATCGTTCAGTTCATTTAATTGTGTTAGTTATTTCGTTTCATTATTCTTGTATTCTATATCCGTACTGAGCATTTGGCTCATGTTGTGTTTTTCTTTCGGCAAGTAATCAGAGGATCAAAGGCAAGTGTGACGAGAGCTTCTTTTTATCCAAATGGTTTAGATATTTTGTTTAGGTTGTGATCCAGTGGTTTATTTGGAGTTGTAATAAATACTTTAGATTATGGTTTTAACCAATTTAATATTTATTATGGTTTGCCTGGTGGTATTTATCAGATTTTTGGACTATTCTTTTGTGCTATTCTTTTGTGGCTTGGAGCCTTGTTATATTTTTATCAGTTTTGTTGTGTTTTGAGTAACTTCTCTTTCTATTTCGGAAAGGGGTGTTACAAGAATAAATGATAAACCTAGTCCATGAAATCAATTAACATCTAAGGTCAATGGATCTAAAACACTCCGCCTCATTGATCTAAAGCCATAGCGTATTCATAAACTAATAAAGCTGGTTGGTGCTATATATAAAATGGAAATTAGTTTCTTTTTCATTGATGATACAATCTTCAATTTGGCACACCATTCAAATGAGTATATAAGCTTTTATGTACAAGATAAACGGAATCATTTCAATCTATGTTTCATGATACCTTCAAAATCATTCATGTCATTTCTACCATGTAACAAATCAATTTTTCAGAAAATTTAGGACATGCTATCAAATGCTGCATGAATTAAAACTTTCTGTATTCTGTCAAATATATTAATATAGCAATTTATTGACGGAATGCTCATTACTGCATATGTAAGGCGCAATATTTTACTAGGCAGAATTAAAATAAGAATTGATGGAGACGCAACTACTGATGATGAAAGGTAAATAATAAATAGCAAAATGTACCATATCCTTCAGCATCTTTGTTGATGAACCTCATCAGATGATCTGTAGTAGCTAAATTAACATCACTGAAATAATATTCCACCTGAAAATTGTGTAAATTCACGATAAATCAAGATCCCCGCATTCATTTCTGCCTATACCTGCATGAATTCAAAATCCAAAAGGGGCAACAATTACAATAAGACCGTTTTCCTTATCTTCAGCACATGTATACTGTATGAAGATAAGGGACAACGTTCATGTTATATAACTAAATTTACTTTTGGCTTTAAAAGCATGCACAGGACCAAATAATAACCATTTTGAAGATACAAAGCAAAATTTGCTTCCTTTCCCTCTCCATACTGGCCACCCCCCCTTTTTTTTGGGGGGGGGGGGGGTGGGAGAACTCTCTGAACAGACTAAAGTGCTTGAAGTGACCTATGTGCCACTTGCCTAAGCAATCATAAGTAAATTACCTATAATGGATTCAGACATACAGCACAACATGGGGTTGGTCCGGTTGGGTTATTTCTTAGATACTTTGTCTGTTCAACATTTAAACAGTCTAATGAAGAATGGTTAACATACTTATCTAAGAAGGATGCGAAAGGAATAATAACTCATGGGTGACTAATTCTTTTACCCAAACTTTATAATAAAGAAAAGTTTGTGCAGAGTAACAATCTAGAACATGTATCATGCTCAATACTAGTTTAAGAGAGCATGGACTGCATGTTAAAATATCCATTAATTTAAATATGAATGATAAAATCTATGCATAAAAGCTATATTTTGTTTAAAATAACAGAAAAAATGAAATTAACATAGTTAAACTTAAAAAAAAGGAACAACCAAACATACCAGGAACATCCGTAATTATAAAGATTATATTATTAATTTCTCAAATGTTTTCCTTATTTATAGCATTGTATAAAATTATCTGGTTTCTATACAAACAAGTGGTGTAAATTAAAATAAAAATAAAAATGATAAGTAAGGAATTTAAATTACTTAAAGTTGTATTAATATATACAAACTGATCAATTTCTTTCTTATGATAACTAATAGAGGAAGTTTGGGTAAAATACAAACTGTTCAATTTCTTTACCAGCGGCATACACATGATCACTCATACTACTACCCAAAAGGTAGAGATATATAAGAGCTGCAAATAAAATACAGTATTAAAAAGCCTTAGATCAACATAATATAAGCATGCATCCACAGTTTTTAAACAAATAAAAAAACAATTAAAAAGAATTTAGCACTAAGAAAGTATCATTACAGAAATATAAAAGTATAGCCACAATTAAAATGGAATTTTAAAAAGGAAAGGGCATCCATGCCTGATTTATAATTTTCTGAGTAGCTTCCTCCGTAAGACCGTTCTTATTAACATGATCCGAATCAACGGCACCTTGTTTTTGTGCTTGACCAAGCTGTTGCTGCTGCTGTTGTTGATGATGGTGATGAAAATGAACCGGCACGTGATGAGAATAAGGACGATGGCTCTGCACCGGCATCCTCACGTGACCCTGAATCGGTTGAGCATGAAAGAATCCACTGCCATGATTAAGCTGCGGCGGTTGATGGTACGGAATCGCCTGTGGCTGAGTTGGATCGGTTGAGCTGCTGCTGCTGCTACTGCTGCTCCGAGGTACGAACTCAGGCGCCTTAGCGTTCAGTCGACTCGAAGATAGATTCCGGGAGAGTGACGGATCAGAAGAACTAGAAGAGCTCTGCGATTGAGGACGATCATCAGATGGTAAATCCGATGATGAGTCCTGAGCCATTTTTACTTGTTTGGATTCATCAAAATCAAAATTAGGGCTTTACTTCCGTTTTTGTTGAATTTGCAGGTGGATCTGATCTAGAGTTTAGGAAATTGGGGGTGTTTTCTTCTTCTTCTTCTTCTTCTTCTTCTTCCCAGTGAGTTGAGCAGAGATAAAGAGGCCCAGGGGGCAGAGAGACAATGGAGAGGATTTCTCGGTTCCAAGATCTTCTCAGTTTACATATTTATAGTTCCGACACTAGTAAGAAGTACTGGTAGAGTGGTAGTAACATGATAGATTTGTGATGGGTTAATGTGACCCAATTATTGACCCGGATATGTATATTTGTAGGCTGTAGCACAAAATTTAATGGATTAATTATATATTTTAGTGTATTTTTAAAAATAATTATAATAATAGTGTATAAATAAAATAATTATAAAAATAATATATTTTTTTATATTTATTTATAAAATTAATATATTTAGATATCTTTTAATTATGACCCACGATTATCTCCTTTATTTATTTAGTTAATTATTATTAATATTAACTATTAAATGAGTTTTTTAATCCATGTGTACGAAGCTAAAATTATGGAATGGAGGCATCATCTTAGACATTTATTTCATCGGGTCAAGTAACTAAAGTTAGGCATTTATTTCATCTTCCAATACATGGATACAAAGAACAAACAATTACTCCCTCCGTTACTACGTTTTAGAGATAGGCACATACATTAAGATAATGATTGAAAAATATTAAATATAATATTTAATTGTCAATAATGCGCTTAAATTTTTGTTGGGATAATGAGAGTTTTGTTGGGATAAGGAGAGAGGATGAGAGAAAGAGTTTAAAGTATCAAAAAAGTAAGAAGAATAATGAGGGGTAATTTTGAAAAAATTGTCATTAATTCTCCTAGATTTGAACAAATGTCAAATAATTAGGGACAAATAAAAAACATTTGAACAAATGTCAAATAATTAGGGACAAAAAACTCTAAAACGTCATTTAAATAGGGACGGAGGGAGTACAACATTACCAATTTGGGTATGTTGGCCTGTTGAAACTTTCAAAACCTTGACAAAAAACATAGAAAAACTAACAGAGGAAAGTGTTTCCAAGATCCTTGGATACATCACCAGTACAATGGACTTGAAACAGATTTTGATATAACAAATAGTTCCATTTGTGCAGACATAATATCACATTTACTAGTCTTTAAAACAAAAAACAGGTAAAACTTGTACATTGAATTATTTTGACAGATACAGGTAGACTGGAGAATGATCAAATTATATGTAACAAAGCCATACATAATGGCAAATTTCCATTAATCACCTAAGCATGTAAAAATTATAGTACATCTAGGTCGTCCAAATTCAGCATCACCGCTAAGCGACATCTTCTAAACCGAGATTTTTTATTTTTTTTTAATTTGAGTTTGACGCATTGAGATAAGATGACCCACAGGAGGAAATCTATCGATTGCCAGTCTGAATACTCTATGAAGACATTAGCCGTTCCATCACCAATTTGACAACCCTTGGAGCATCAACAGTGACCGCCACCTTGACTGAGGGTTTATCGGACCACTCAGTGACTTCGCCGAACCTTATTTAATATTAAAAATAGAACAAACAAGTTAGTTATGAAGACATACCTATATAAACATAACATAAGTTCATCCAGTTATCTGTAAGAGGAAGTAAGAAAATTAGATTAAACAGGCATGGTATGAAAAAAGAGGGTATCAACTTTTATGTTCTAAAAAAAGTTGTAAAGCGATACAACTTATTTTTTCTTTACTCTGTATTCTCTTTTCATTATCTAGACCATTTATGACTTGAGAACATGTAATATCATGTCGTAATATGAGAAATTAAAAGAGAACATCATGTCGTAATTGCTAACATAACAGTATCGGTTCCTGTTGAACCATTCAAAACATGATGGTAATTCTGCACACGTGATGGACCTAACTACTTTGTTGGCCTACTGTTTAGCTTTTATATTAGTTAAAAGTTAGAATTAATAAATAAACGACTTTAATTTCTCATATTCCCATCCCAAATTGAAACAGGCTTATTGATACAGGTGAAAGCAGCACTAAAACCGGATCTTTGGTGGAAAGATTCACCTCCAGAGTTTGATTACATATATGCATCCCTAAATGTGAAAAATACAGAAAATGACATAACTGTGTATGTGAAAACATAACTGAACTGTTACTAACAGTTCTGTATACTCCCTTTGGCCTTTGTTCCAAAATTAAAGAGCAACTTACTAAAAATGTACAAATAAGTAGATAGTTTATCCTGTGGAGAAATGAAGGACTCACTTGTAAATTTATACTTCTAAAAGTCATTTTAGAAGTAGTGGATTTTTATGTTACCTCTACAAAATAAAGTGGTAATTTGAGGTGTTAAAACACTCCTACCTCTTTTGTTTGTTATAGAATATTGTCAGACCTCTTGTGATGCCAATTGTCTGGACTCTCACTGCACCTTCTGCGTAAGTTAGCAATGAAGGATTAACAGCTGCAAGAAGAGCTGTTGGATCATGAAGGTAAACACCTACAGCAAGTCACAAGCTACCATGAGAAAAGGAAATGAAAATGTACCAACTTTCTGGATTCCAATTTCACTACACATACCTTTTGTGCTGTAAGCTTCACGATGGTAAGAAAAATACACATCTAAGATCTTGCACAAGTACTCCGAAAATTTTACATTTGACTTTGCCAGTATATCTCGATCATCATCTACAGTGTGCAGATAGACAAAAGGATGAGAGAGAAATAGAAAAGTGAATTGTATAACAGAAATACGATTGTTTTAAAAATATTTCAAGTTAAAAAAGTAGTTTCACCGTATATGTAAGCACATTTAGAGGTATGAGGTGTAAAACTTTTATCGTGTTTGTGCTTACCCTGACTTATCAACCTTTTATAAACAGTCTATGCCCTTCAGAAGAAATTATACTATCAATTAGCGATTATTATTAGTGGAATGATTATTTTCAACATTCTGAGTTGGCCAGGCTAAAATCGTTTAATGGTATCATTCACGTAAAATATATTTGCCTTTTTTCCTTGGGACTTTCCAGAAGTATAGCTAGTAGAAGTTGGCACAGAGAATGATTGATGCGACTCTAGAAATAACTAAAAAGCTGAATGTGCAAACTAAACAACATTAATATAACTTACAAGCCCTTGTTAAGATGATGAAAAATAGCTATTAGTCGATTTGTTTTGTGCAGAGACATCTGATCAATAAGGTGAAGCGAAACTTTATAGATGAAAGATTTTTCGTAAAGAATGATGCCCCTTATTTGGATCCTAGTTTAGAACACAACCATCATTTTGTACTTGGTCTAAGCTGTCCTACCTATTTATTCCCGGATTTCCGATGAGTGAAAGCCGAAAGGAGATAGTTAAAGTACCTGTCAAAACAACTTGGTGGGTCACATTTATCCCAACGGCCAAAACGTTAGCTCCACTTGTGAAAACAATATCTGCAGCATCTGGATCACCAAAAATCTGCAAGGCCAATTCACATACGAAAATAACATGAAAATACGTGAAAAAAGGGGTAATGGATTGTCTAGAATGAAAAGGAAACAAATCAGGCAAATGAAATCTTAAAGGAGGTCCCTTTTGCCTGTTATATGTGCCTCGGCAAAGAAGATTTTGGCTTAATTAAAATAAATTAAACTGGGGAAGAGACTAAAGGTCTAAAACAAACTTTAAAAAAATTAAAACTCTAAAATCAAACACCACTGATAAAGACAGAGAGAAAGAGGTGACACCACCAAACCACTTGACTAAGAGAATGACGACAGAGCATCAATGGATAAGTATAAAATTAGACAAAGAGATACAATAACTAAATAGGCTATAAGTAAGAGGTACGGGCATATAACTAAATGGGCAGAGGCCAAACCAAAAAAATTGAAAAGCTAGGAGGCTGTTCAAAGTTTTTATGAGGTATGAAATCATCAGGATATTTTGTTTCAGTCGATTCATTGGGCTTAACCATCTTCAATCTACAACCGATCAAGATTTCTTTGGGGCAAAAGTTAAAATTTTATGTGCAACTTGTTTGTATAAACCACACTATAGTTCTTACATGGTCATAAATTCTATTATAAGTAAGGTTTCTTAAATAAATTCTAAGCTTGTATCTAATAGTTTTCACAATGTTGTGCACCTTTCCTGTCCCACGTAGTACTTTCTTCCGACTTATCTCATCAAATAAAAAATATACTCAAAAGTTACTTTGAGATAATTGCAAATTTAAGTATGAAATGATTCATTTAAATTTTGAAAATAATATATCTAATAATTAGTAGTACTATTAAATTTTTAATAATATTCATAATTGTATTTGACATTTAAATTAAATAGATACATAAAAAATTTGCATTGCCATTTTGATGATGCAAGAAAAGAATTTTTATATCAACACGTTACCTAACAACTAGACGATCCGAATTTATTTGGTTTTGACTAACTTCAAAAGCATAAATTGGGTGCAAATTGGGTAGACTTAATACAAACATAACTAACAATCAGAGTAGAAGTGGTGCTGGTGCTACCATTGATATCACCAAGTACACAGAATGACAACTTACATTGGCCTCAGCCGCTGGGTTTACATTTCCATTTACTGCAAAAGCACCTCCGAGAATAACAATCTCCCCAACATTCTTGGAAAATAAAGGATCCAATTGAATAGCCTGTATGAAATAGATATATCTAGTAAGAAATATTTTCTGCCAAGTTCTTGTTCATAGCCAATACTGAAAGATTAAGGATCTGACCATTGCAACATTTGTAAGGGGGCCCAGGGCCACCACCGTGACTTCTCCAGGGTATAGACTAGCTTGCTCGACGAAAAATTCGGCAGCTGACTGTTTAATTGGCTTTCCTTTTGGTGGAGGGAAGTTTTGATTTCCAAGTCCATCCACACCATGGACAAAATCAGCAATACGTAGTTTTGTACCTTTCTTTACATGAAACAAATACACATTGACACGGGGATTATGATAAAATCTAAAACACAATTATGATAGAAAAAAGAGTTAAAAAAAAGGTGTTGTACCGTGATCGTGACATTAGATCCTTCGGCCACTGGGATATCAATCCTCCCTGCAACCTCCAACTAAACAAGAGAAAACTTAATATGAACTAAGCAGAAGTTAAAGTACCCATTAGTCTATTATGATCAGTTTGACATAAACAATGGATCTAAAGTTGGAAACTACTGATCCCATTTTGTTCTTATATTCGGGTAAGTGAAAATCTGAAACTAATTGAGCTCACCAAATGCAAAGCGTTTCTCGTTGCAAGAGATGTGTAGACATTCCCATATATAGTGGTTAGTCCAATCACCTCCACTTCCGGCGAATTTAATGCCACAAATATTGCCATGGCATCATCTGTGTACATCATACAACATAACTAAAGGGAAATTCAGTGAAAAAACATAATTATTTGCATAACAAATCAGGTTAAATGAAACAAATTCTTTTTTTGTGTCTCTATCTGTAACTAGATGTAAACTTAACAAAATCACAAATCAAGAAAATGGATTGTGGAGTTTTTAATTACTCTGGATGATTGGGTTACAATCTATGAGAAACCCAAAATGCAATCATTTCTATTTTATAATTTTTCTCACAGTTTTTAGGGAAAATAACAGTAAATACCCAATTAACCGAATAGATTATAAATAGAAAGCACGCCAATTTCCCAACATCTTCGGAATCCCAGATTTTTAATTAGTGGAATCTAATGGTCGAATAAACACATATTTAAGAAAGATTTAAGGAAAGTAGAAAAGGGAACGGTGGATACCAATGCCAGGGTCAGTATCGATGATGATCTTCTTTGGACCTGCCATTGACTCTGAATGAGAAGAAAAAGAAGAAGGGTGATGGGCGAATCTGTCGATGATGATCTTCTTTGGACCTGCCATTGACTCTGAATGAGAAGAAAAAGAAGAAGGGTGATGGGCGAATCTGTCGAGTACTTGTTTGATTTGTGATTTATGCTCTTATATGTTGTGAGAAATTATTTTTCTTTTTATTTCCTCCTTATATAAGGTTTGATTCCTTAATTATTTTCTTACGAATTCACTGAACTCTAGAGAGAAACTATAGAGACATAGAAGAAAAAATTTTTACTACTTAACTTTTCTTTTCCTATATCCCGTTTCTGTTACGGTAAGGGGTGTTATTCTTTCTTATTCATGAAGAGAACTGTTGTTATTCCATTTCTTATTATTCTGTTGTAATAACTTGTATACGCGGTCTACCCTATACTTGGTGACATTCTTCTATTATTTTGTCTTTATTATTCTGTCGGAATATCATGTCTGTGCTATACGCCGGACCTGGTTCCATTTTTATTATTCCGTCTTTATTATTCTGTCAGAATATCCTGTCTGTGCTATACGCCGGACCTGGTTCCATCATTTATTATTTCGCATTTATCATTTTGTTGGAATATCCTATCGGTGTGAATTTCACCTGACCTGGTTCCGTTATTATTATTCTGTTGGAATAACCTGTCGATGCGAAGTATCGCATGCATGATGATTTCTTTTGTTATTTCATTCTTTATTATACTTAGTTGGTTAAAGTTTTGACTTCTATACTCCATGAAATTAGTAGAATATCCTTGATATTTGCGCTTCATCCAGTATCTTTTCATGAAAATATTCTTCTAATCATTCTTGAATTTTACTCTACAAAACAGTATCATGTGGACAATTTGGACATTAGTAATTCTTGGACAAATTAATTCTTGAACTTGTTTTATTGAATTCTTATATAATTGTCATCATCCTTATGTTTATATTATGTTGAAAGTCATCTGTGGCCTGTAGTGCATAGATGGACTTGGTATGATTATGACCAGAAATTATTCGGTATAATCATGACCGTAATGTTACAAATGATGTGAAAATTAAAAGTCCTCATTGGCCCGTAGTGCATTGATGGATAGTTTTTTGTATGATTATGGTTATGGATTCTCTTCGGCCAAGGGAGTAAAGATGATTTGTTTTATGGCATGATCATGGCCATTGATGAATACACAAATGTTCTTGGCCCGTAGTGTATGGAATTTGTGGTCGTGACCCTAAGAAATATCCTTGGCCGTAGTGCAGGGATGATGTGGTTTATTTATTAAGCTGAGTCTCAGCGATAAAAGTGATGAAAAACTTTTTAAATCATAAAAGATAGTAGATTCTATTCTCTACTTGACTCTTTTAATGGATTGCTTGATCCGCTATTGTTAAACTTGATGTTGTTATATTTTATCAGTTTAATACTGTTGAAGGCTAACGATAATTTATTCTGCATTATCTTAGTCATAATATTTCTTACTGGGCTAGTTGAGCGCACTCTTTCTTTCACTGTTCTCTTCAGGAAATGAGAACATAGCATGGACTAGTCGGGGAACGGAGTGACGGTCCAGAAGATAGCATTAGTAGTCCTCACTATTCTGTGAAATAGTGTATTAATAATTGTAATAAGGACTCTTTTTGAGTTTGTATAATCTCTAGTAGACAATAATTGTATTCAAACTCACAGTTATGTTTTGTCGTATTGTACACGACAGTTGTATTAGTAAGTTGTATTTGAATTATGTACCATATATCTGACGACCCAAGATGGGTGATGTATACCTAATTTTAGGGTCGTCACAACAATAGTAGCAGGTAAAGTCATCAGGTAGCAGGTCAAGTCTGCTTCGACGTGTTAATATTTTCCTATAAATAGAGGGCTAAGATAGAATTAAAAATCACACCAGAAACAAAGTTTTCTCTCTTTCTCTCTCTATATTATCGAGCGTATTTTGTGAGTATTTAGATACTTTGAGAGTTGCTGTTCAGTACAAGTTTCATTCAGCATCACTTCCGACCTTTCATTCTGAAGTACTGATTCTTTGAGATAAGGGATGTTATTTTCTTCATATATGATATTATTTCTTTCAATATCATTATGCCGAAGTATTGATCTGAACTTTTAATCAAATTTGGAACTTTTTATGTCAGGATTACTATTCACGTATACTGCACTATTCACCGAAAAATAAAATTTTCTCCTTTTCTTCCAGATGTCTTTTATGGTTACTATCTTTGATTATATCCATGTTTTGATCTTTATTTTTGAATTCTACTTCACACTTGGTTATTATGGAATATTATTGAATTTAGATAAACCGAAATGCGAATCCCTAATATTTGTCCTTCTGTCTCACTAGATTCATTCTCTAAAATATTTTTCATCATCCTCAGTCCTTAATGGTGATACTTGATGAATATCTTTGGCCTGTAGTGCAAAGATGAATGATTACCTGATGAGTATCTTTGGCCCGTAGTGCAAAGATGAACATGTGTTGAGATGAACATGACCAACTGGTGATACAAATGACTATATTTGGTCCGTAGTGCAAAGATGTATATTGATTGATGTTACAGGGATAAAATATTGATGAAAAACTTTTAAATTCATAGATGATAGTAGATTTCATTCTTTACTTAACTCTTCTAATAAATTGTTGTTTCCGCTGCAGTAGTTGATCTAAAATTTATTGTCGATTATATTCTATCAGATTTTCCCTGTTGAAGACTAAGGATAATTTGTTGTATATTATCTTAGTCATAATGTTCTTTACTGGGCTAGTTGAGCTCACCCTTTTCTTTTTTGTTCCATTTTTCTTATCAGGAGGTGAGAGTTTAGCAGGAACTAGCCGGAGTATGGAGTGATGATTCAAGATAGCTGTTTTAGTAGTCTTCACTATTTTGTAAAATAGTGCATCAATAATTGTAATGAGGACTTTATTTGGGCGTGAATATTGTCTAGAAGACAATATTGTATTTAAACTCACAGTATGTGTTGTCGTATTTTGCACGACAATTGTATTAATAAAGTTGTAGTTGTTTTTCTGTACCATGTATTTGGCGACTCAGAATGGGTGATGTATACTTATTTTGGGGGCGTCACAAATAAGTACATGCTGAATAAGGTTAACAATTGAGGATTAATGCTCTAGTGTTGAAAAATAATAATTGTGTGTACCTTAGAATCAGTGTAAAGCCTTGTATTTATAGTGATCTCACCACCTTTTTAGAGTCCTCCCCATATTGGATTAGGGTTCCTCATTAGGTATAATTCCTTAATGGGGTTGTATAAGATCTCGTAAAAATAAGAAAGTTGGTTCAAATCCCAACACCTCCTCTTGGATTTAGAAACCAAATATAATTAGGAATCCTTAATTCCCTAAAATACTCCAACTACCAAAACAGAATCTCACATAGGTTTAAACAAGGGTCATTTATATAAATATACAACAAATAGAAAGATATTACAAGAATAGTGCA
The DNA here is from genome assembly GCA_020205505.1 of Panax japonicus. NCBI lineage: Eukaryota > Viridiplantae > Streptophyta > Magnoliopsida > Apiales > Araliaceae > Panax > Panax japonicus. Next base: position 46,482,382 of record CM035103.1, read on the forward strand.
CTAATTAAATAATTATAGTAATAATGCAATAATATATAATAATATCAATAGTAGTGCAATACACGTCACAGAACCCAAACCAACAAAAATAGAAACACATTGATAAGTAGAAAACTACTCCACTTTATGCGGTCCTCCTCCTTCGCCGTCTCCTTTGCCATCGCCGCCGCTTCAACACCTTGAAGATGTTCAACACCTTGAAGATATAGATCTGTAAATCTTGAAGGTGTAGCCACCATGGACGTCGATCTCCTCATCCATTACGGCCACAACTGTCATTATGACGAAAGTTGATTTAGTCTAGAAATTAAAATGAGAAAAAGATAAATTTTAGTGCAGTTGGTATCCAAACATTTATACAAAGTTAACCATTTTAGTTTTTGTGGGTAACCAAGAGAAATTTCAGTACAGTTGGTAACCAAAACTTTCATACAAAGTGTGAGACCCCGAATTTTATGAAATAAAAGTATTCAATTTTTTATTTTGATAAATAGTTAAATTGATAAAAATTTAAAGGTAAGGGTGATATGTGAAAATAGTGAATACTATAATATAATTATTCATTTATGGTCCTATTATATGCTATGTATTCGAAAGCTAGTGTGATATATAGGACCGCTATGAATCCTCATTTTGTGATTTATACCAATATTTAATAGGACGTATTCGTTTAACATGTTGCACTTCATGTGACGGTAATGTTAGTACTTCGAATATCTATCTAATAAAATACAAATGATTTTGAATTTTCCGCTCACTCAATAAATCATCTGGGCCGTCCAAAGTTTGAGATAAATCCCACCGTCCATACATCTATCTAATAAAATACATATATCTATCTAATCTATCTAATAATGATTTTGAATTTCCCGCTCACTTAATAAATCATCTGGGCCGTTTTAAGTTTGAGATAAATCTCACAGTCCATACAGTGCCGGAGGCACGGGACCCAGCTAGTTACATGATATCACACTAGTATCAGCAACAGTATGGGCGTTCTGCAATTATGCATGCAGAATAACTCACAGTATGCATAGCGGCAATTGTGAACTCAGAATTACATGATACGCATACTATACCGTATTACGACTAGACCAATATTCGTTATTAGTGCCTTAGCATAATAGCATGTGTGCGCACCATAATATTGTCGCTATTATTAAGTTACTGTAAGATACCATTAGGACATTTTCTTATTGTACTCACTATTATGCATGATTAGCCCAGATTTAGTTATTTAATCACTAAATTCATACGGATGGTATTCTAATGCATGTAATAGGTTGGCCTATAAATATTTTTATGGTGATTGGTATTAGCCCAGATTAATATCATAATTGGTATTATATTCATATCAATAATAATTTGGTATTATTGGTCGCATATTTTAATAGCTTATTGCTAAGGTCATAGAATCATGTAATGTGTACAGATTACAGTTGGTCATTTATTTTAGACAATAATTAAAAAATATTATATTATATTATGCATAGTATTTTGCATAGTAAAATCTTTTTTTATATAAAACAGAATACTTTTATAAAGTTATTCTATAAATAGAATATATTGAATTCTATTGTGCATAGTATTTTGTATAGTAAAATCTTTTTGTATAAAACAGAATACTTTATTAAAGTTATTCTATAAATAGAATATATTATATTTTATTAGAGCGTGATAATGAGTATACTCAACCGAGGGACCACAACCAGGGTCATACCGGTGACAGCAGTCATCAGAGCGATGATAACCAGCGAGGAGGGAAAAATACGGACAAAGGCGGTAACCACTCAGGTGGTAATCGTGACCATGATAATAGGAGAAGTGACTCAAGTGGAAATTTCAGAAAGAGAAGATTCAACAATGACGGGAAGACATCAGCAGCAGCACCAGCACCCACAATAAATTCTAGGAGAGGAGAACGACCGCCAGTTAGATGTTACAAATGCGGAAAAGAGGAACATATCAGCCCAAACTGTCCACAACAATCCAAGGTATGTTATAACTGTGGAAAGGAAGGCTACATAGCTCGGAATTGTTCTGTAGTAAAACAAGTTCAACGGGGATGGCGAATCCAAGGGCTGTCTCGGATAAGTCGAAATCAGCGGTTCCTGGAAGAGCGTTTGTCGTGACTGGCCAAAATGCGAGGAACCCAAACGAGGTGATCACGGGTAAGCTAATCTTGAATTCTTGCGAAGTTTATACCTTACTAGATACCGGTTCTACCCATTCTTTTATCTCTCCTGCTTGTGCTCAACGTTTAAACTTGACTCCGGAGAAATTAGACTTTGATTTATCTGTTGAAACTCCGTTGGGTAAAACCTTCGTTACATCTACAGTTTATAAATCTTGCATGATCCAAGTTGGCACTATCACATTACCTGTTGATCTTATCTCTTTAAAGATACTTGTTTTTGATGTGATTTTAGGAATTGATTGGTTAACCACTCATTATGCCAAAATTGATTATTTTTGTAAGGTTGTTAGTTTTCATATTCCTAACCAACCTGTCATACGAATTCAAACTACTAAACCACTAAAATCAGTCACTGTCATATCAAGCCACAAAGCTATTCGTTTATTGAAAAACGGATGCCAATCTTTTTTAGCCCATGTTATGGATTTGAATAAAGACAAGTCAAATTTAAATAATATTCCTGTGGTTAGAGAATTTTCTGATGTATTTTCTGAAGAGCTTCCCAGTCTACCCCCAGAACGTGATGTTGAATTCTTTATTGATCTTGAACCGGGTACAAAACCCATTTCTAAAACTTCATATCGAATGGATCCTATTGAACTTCAGGAGTTAAAAGTCCAACAAAGGAGTTATTAGACATTGGTTTCATTCGTCCTATTACATCTCCTTGGGGTGCTCCTATTTTATTCGTAAAGAAGAAAGACGAGAGTATGCAACTTTGTATTGACTACCGAGAATTGAGCCATGTCACCATCAAGAATAGGTATCCGCTACCTCGTATTGATTACCTGTTTGACCTGTTGCAAGGAGCACAATTCTTTTCAAAGATCGATCTTTGTTCTGGATATCATCAGCTGAAGATTAAAACTGAGGATATTCCAAAGACTGCCTTCAGAACTCGGTACGGGCATTATGAATTCTTAGTCATGTCTTTTGGATCGACTAATGCTCCTGCTGCATTCATGGATATGATGAACCGTGTATTCCAGGAATATTTGGATCAGTTTGTTGTTGTCTTTATTGATGACATCCTCATCTATTCCAAAAGCCGTGAAGATCATGAGCAACATTTGAAGCTGATACTTGAAAGGATTCGTGAAAACAAGCTTTATGTCAAGCTGAAGAAATGTGAGTTTTGGCTTGAGGAAGTAGCATTCCTTAGGCACGTGGTGTCAAAACATGGAGTATCTGTTGACCCGGCGAAGATTGAAGCAATACAAAGTTGGAAATAACCAAAGTCAGTTACTGAAGTACGCAGCTTTCTGGGCTTAGCTGGTTATTATCGGAGATTCGTGGAAGGATTTTCTCGAATCGCTACTCCTTTAACTCAGCTGACTCGGAAAGATACAAAATTCGTATGGAGCGAAGAATGCGAGAAGAGTTTCCAAGAGCTTAAGAGGAGACTCATTTCAGCACCTGTTCTAGCAATACCATTTGGTACGGATGGATTTATTATCTACAGCGATGCTTCAGGCAAAGGGTTATGATGTGTTCTCATGAAACATGGGAAAGTCATAGCCTATGCCTCACGACAACTCAAAGAATATGAGAGGAATTATCCCACTCATGATCTGGAGTTGGCAGCAGTCGTATTCGCGTTAAAAATTTGGAGACACTACTTGTACGGGGAGAAAGTGGAGATTTATACGGACCATAAAAGCCTCAAATATTTCTTCACCCAAAAAGAACTCAATATGCGACAACGACATTGGCTTGAGCTGTTGAAAGATTACGATTACACTATTCAATATTATCCTGGAAAAGCGAACGTAGTAGCTGACGCATTGAGTAGAAGATCGTATACGAGTACGAGTGCGATATTGTCAACGCAAAGGCCCATTCTGTATGACTTGCAAAGGAAGGAGGTAGAATTAAAGACTCCAGGGACCCACATGATGATGGCGAATATACGAGTAAAACCAACTTTAATCGATAAAGTTAAAGCTGTTCAAGCTACGGACCTGGGGCTGATGCGTATGAAGAAGAAAGTACAAGAAGGTGTTATTCCAGAAGCAAGAATCGATGAAGAAGGAATACTTCGAGTTAACTCTAGACTTTGCGTTCCTAACGATTCTGACTTGAAGCATAGAATCATGATGGAGGCACCCAATACCCCATTTATAATCCATCCTGGGAGTACCAAAATGTATTATGATATTCGACATACATTTTGGTGAAACAATATGAAGAGAGAGATCGCGGAGTTTATCACGAGGTGTTTAACTTGTCAACGTGTAAAGGTGGAGCATCAAGTGCCAAAAGGTCCATTGCAACCACTTGAGATTTCGGAATGGAAGTGGGAACACATTACTATGGATTTCGTTACGGGTCTTCCCAAGGTTTCTCAAGGCATAGATGCGATTTGGGTTATTGTTGATAGATTAACCAAGTCTGCCCATTTCTTGCCGATACGTGAGACTTATTCCCTTTAACGTCTTGCTCGTATGTACGTGAATGAGATTGTGAGATTGCATGGCATGCCAGTATCCATAGTTTCGTATGGTGACCCAAGATTCACTTCAAGATTTTAGGTTAGCTTACAGAAAGCTATGGGCACGGATTTACAATTCTGTTCAGCATACCATCCTCAAACAGACGGACAATCAGAGAAGACTATTCAAACCCTTGAAGATCTATTAAGACTCTGTGTTCTAGATTTTAAAGAAAGTTGGGATAAGTACTTGCCACTGGTGGAATTCTCATACTACGACAGTTATCAAACAAGTATAGGCATGGCTCCGGTATGCGAATAATGTAAGACCCCAACTTATTATAAATAAAATTAAAATTTTCCTCTATTCATTATTCTAAATTAATAAATTATTAATTTGATATAATGTTTTGGTTATGGGTGAAATGTGCAAATTTTGCAAAATAAGTAAGTGGTTATAAAATATTCATTTATGTCGGGGAATATTCGTTTGGTCGTAGAATATTCTTTTTGTCGGGAATCTCTGTACGACGGTGCCGTAATTTGTGGGCTACATAACGAAAAACGGTTGAATGAAAGAAAATGACAAAGTATGAGTTTTTATAATTAACGGCGTAATTGTTACCGTTAACACTGTTGGAATACCTAGTGGTTAAAATACAGTAATATGCGTAGTTGCACAGTAGCACACGGTATTGCACAGTATTGTTGAATTATTGATTCGTACGCAAGAAGGCACTACTCAATAATTGTTACAGTAGTTACTGTTCATTATTTTATTTTATTGATTCAATAATTGTTGCGTTGATAGTTTATATTATTGTTGTTTCAATAATTGTCACTGCACAGTATTTTCTATTATCAGATCAATAATTCATATTATTTTAATAATATTATTAGATAACATTATTGGCAATATCTAGAAAGTTTTGTCAAGGAGAGATTTGGTCATCTAATTGCGTACCAGTAAGGAGAAATCCTTATTGGAAAGCTCCCTCTTTCCTAGGAACGACCTGGTTGTCATAATTGTGATTCTGTAATATTATTTGAGAATAATTAGTTATTGATTTATATGATAAGAAAATATTTATTTGATGTGAATATAATTGATGGATATATTTATTTTATATGGATATAATTGAAGGAATTAATGCTAATGTGTTTTATTAGTATTTTAGTCGGACTGGAAGTATTAAAAATCATCCGTTTGTGGATTTCGGAATATTTTCAGTTTGGAATTTGGAAAAACTCAAAGCTAAAAAGTTGTAGAGAATTCGATTTCAGGCAGAATGGACATAAAATTCGTATTTTTCTGATAAATGGGCTATTTTCTATGAATTGTTGAAGTTTCAAAAAATAAAATATTTTTATTACATTATGGGTGGGACCCACTCTTATTTGAAAACATGTGGGCTGCTAATTTTTGATTTCAAAGATGGTTGACTTTGATTTTCAACCTAGCATGCGTGGAAGAAAGAAATGGAAATAATATTATTTTATTATTTTAGTCTCCTATGACGTTCTAGCATTTTCCTATAAATAGAGGGCTAAGTTAGAATTGAAAATCACACCAGAAACAAGTTTCCTTTCTCTCTAGATTATTGAGTGTATTTTTGTGAGTATTTAGATACTTTGAGAATTGTTGTTCGGTACTAAGTTTCCTTCAACTTTCTATCCGAAATTCAGTCAAAAGTACGGTTAATTTGAGGTAAGGGATGTTATTTTCTTCTTAAATGATATTATTTTCTTCAATATCATTATGCCGAAATATTGGTGAACTTTTTAATCAAATTTAGAACCTTTTGTGTCGGAGTTACTATTCACGTATACGACACTATTCACGAATACAACACTATTCACCGAAAAATAAAATTTTTCTTTTTGTCCAAGATGTCTATTATGATCATTATCTTTAATTGTATCCATGTTTTGATCTTTATTTTTTGAATTCTGCTTCAAAATTGGTTATTATGGAGTATTATTGATTTTGGATAAACTGTGATACGAATTCCTAATATTTGTTCTTCTATCTCACTGGATTCATTTTTTTTAAATATTTTTCATCATCCTCAGTTCCTAAATATTGATATTACTGAATATCTTTGGCCTGTAGTGCTAAGATGAATGATTAACTGATGAATATCTTTGGCCCGTAGTGCAAAGATGAACAGGTGTTGAGATGAACATGATCAACTGTTGATATAAATGAATATCTTTGGCCTGTAGTGCAAAGATGAATATTTAATCAAAGATGTATATTGATTGTTGTTACATGGATAAAATATTGATGATGGACTTTTAAATCTTAGAAGATAGTAGAATTCATTCTCTACTTGACTCTTATAATGGATTGATGTTTCCGCTGCAGAATATTGATCTAAAACTTGTTGTCTATTATATTTTATCAGATTTTTCCCTGTTGAGGACTAACGATAATTTGTTGTATATTATCTTAGTCATAATATTCTTTACTTGGCTAATTGAGCTCACCCTTTTCCTTTTTGTTCCATTTTTCTTCCCAGGAGGTGAGAACATAGCAGGATCGAGTCGGGGTATGGAGTGATGGTACTAGAAAGAGGTTTTAGCAGTCCTCACTATTTCTATAAAATAGTATTTGAATAATTGTAATGATGACTTATTTGAGTGTGGATATTGTCTAGAAGACAATATTTGTATTTAAACTCACAGTATATATTGTCGTATTTCACACGACATTTGTAATATTGAAGTTGTAGTTTGCTTTATGTACCATGTATTTGGCGACTCAGAATGGGTGTTGTATACCTATTTTGGGGGCGTTATAATCGACTTTTGAGAGTATACTAAAATCCATTTTAAATTTTCGATTCCCTATAGTTTTAAATTTTAAAATTTAAAATCTTAGTCGCCATGATATCATAATATTTTGGCTTAAAATTAGTACTATATAAGAGCATCTCCAATAGCCCTGTTTAACCACTTTGAGATACTTAAATAAGTGAGCAATTTCAAAAAAATTATCTCCAACAGACTCCAATCTTAATCATCAAATCTGCAACCTCATTCTCTATCTTCAGAATTGGTAAGTTGACCTTGCATCTTCAAAATATTTGTTATCATTCCTTTTTCAAATAGTGCATTAATTAAATTGAAGAGACTGATGAGACACAAAATATTAAATTAACAAATAATACTATTCAAATTATCACGTATGTCAACAAATTTGAATTTGAAGAGTTTTTGTTGTTGGAGATACTCTAATAATGGAGTATGTAACAATGCAGAATGACCCGCTGAAAAGTAGTATGGAGCATGACTTAAATGAAACTGAAGGTGAAGGTGGGTTTCATTTGACAGAATCATGTGTGGTGGCAATTAATTGCAAGTTGGCTGTAGTTATTAATGCAGCCCGACTTGGAAAAAGAAGGTCAACTCCTTCTTCTATCCCTTGGTCTTAATTTTATACTATATCTAGCTAGCTAGCTACTTGTTGTTTCAAGCAAGATATATCAATGGCAGAGGCTGCGGTTTCTTTTGCTGTTGAAAAGCTTGGAGATTTGTTGATCTCTGAAGCTAATTTCTTATATGGAGTGAAGGATAAAATCTTAGAAATTCAACGGCAGTTAAAGGAGATGCAGAATTTCTTAAAAGACGCCGACAATAAAAGAGGGAATCGAGAAGTCGGCAAATGGGTAGCTGAGATTAGAGAACTTGCTCTACAAACGGAAGATGTCCTCGAAACGTATGCAGTAAAAGTAGCATCAAGGAGAGAAGAAGGGCACATGAAGAAATTTATGAGAAGATTTGCTTGTATAATTTGTGAGTGTATAACACTTCATAAGATTGGTTCGGAGATTGGGACTATTCAGGCTAAGATCACAAATCTCGCAACAAGTAGACAAACTTTGGGTATACAAGCATTGGCATTGGCATTGGATGATCATCAAGTAGAAAGCTCAACAGCGGAAGAGGAGAGAAGACGACAATTAAGGATCACTTATGCCCATTCAATCGAAAGGGATTTTGTTGGAATGGAGGAGGAAATAAAAGAATTGGTTTTACATTTGAAAAACAAAGACAGAGGCTATGAAGTTGTTTCCGTATGGGGGATGGGCGGGCAAGGAAAGTCCACTCTTGCTAGAAAACTATACAATCACACAGATGTTCGATCCTATTTTCAAGCCTTTGCATGGGTTTGCATCACCCAAAAATTGGAAAGACAAAAAGTCTTGCAAGATATCCTTCAAGAACTTCTTCCGACGAGGAGCAAGGTTGAGATCAGGGGAATGGGAGATAGAGAATTGGTTCAGCAGCTCTACAAGACCCAAAAAGAGTTCAAGTGTCTGGTCGTGATAGATGACATTTGGTCTGTAGGTGACTGGGAATTGCTCAAACATGCCTTTCCGGTTGAAGAGACAACTGGTAGCAAAATATTGCTTACAACTCGTAACGAAGAAGTGGCAAACATAGGATTTCCGTATAAGCTTCGTTCTCTCAGCAACGAGGAAGGTTGGAAGCTACTACTCCATAAAGCATTTCTCATCAGAGATGATGATGCAGGTCAGTTTAATTTTTTTTTTTATTATTATAATATATAGAACCTGCTTAATTTCAAAGTATAGAAATTTTAGATATTTTCCAATTTAAAATTGGTATAATTCATTTAACTCTTAAAAAAAATAAGTTTTATATTTAATAGTACTATTTACATAGCTACAACTTTCAAAAATTGTATTCTCTAAAGTTAAATCAATTAATATCAGTTTTTAAATATATCAAATTTACTATTTAAAGTCAATACTTGTTCTATAGTTTAAAATTGGTGGAGTATATATTTGGATTTACTTATTTGCAGTTGAATTTAAAAGTTGAATCGAATCATTCAGATTTCAAAATTTGACTAATTAAGACTAGCTCTAACCATAGTTAACTATTGATAAGGTGTCTTTTACATGCGGCAGTTGTATATTTTTTGTTTTATGATTTATTGTTAACATCGTATTAAATTATTTTAAATAAATTAAAAAATTAAATAAAACAACTTGATACTACCAATACTCATTTTATAAAATTAAAAATGACTTAAAAGTTGAGCCAACCTTATTAATTTATTCCGGTTTACTTGTATTACAAAGAAATTTTTAAGAATACATTCGTGTTTTGTTTCATGTTTGTTATAGTATCCCCATACTTAGACATCACAAAATTTTCTATGCTAGCTTCGATAAATGTATACCTTAAAATTACAACCAACAATCACACCTAATGACCACTTGAATTAACTCATCAATTAGATTAAATTAACTTGGGTGGTCATGAATTAACTTGAACAGTTAATATTATATTTAATACGGTAACTAATAATTATAATTAATTGTATTTATTTTTTCTTGAATCATGGAAGAAGAATATGAAAAGTTTTTTCTTAAAATATTAAAAGTATTATATTTTTCCTTCAAACTGTGGACGTAGAAACATAGAAAGTTCCTTTTTGACAATTAATTTGTAATTTTAATCCCTAAGTAATAAAAGTAAATAAGTTCCCTCTAATTGTGGTAAAATATGTTGATCCAAATTATCTTCAACATTATCTATGTATTATGCTAATGAAAAGTTAATATATGTCAATAAAAAATTATTAAATATTTGTGAAAAAATGATATAAACTATCCCGTGATAAAACTTGTAAAAAATTAAAATACATCAAATAAACTAAAACTCCATAAATTATGAAATATAGGAAAATTCTAATCTTCATTGATATTTTCCACTGTCTATTTACGCAACAAGAACTTAATTAGTTTAACGTACTAACACAAACGTAGAGATTAGTTAACGTTCTAATGCTGACGACGAATTAAGCCTTGATAAAATCTTAAATTAAACCTTGATAAAATCTTAAATTAACAAGGAAGACAGAATTTTCCCAAAGAGACAATTAATATGTGGTCAAGAATTAGATTGAAATGTATTAATAAAAAGTCTTAGGACAACCTATATTTTTAGTAATGTTAAGGTGATAAAAGATGGTTACAAAAAGGTAGATATAAAATGATTTATCGGATTATAATTAGTGGAAGTTCCACCATACATGGGCAGATCCAATAGTTATAATCAATAACTACTATCCACATTATTTTGTACTAGTTAATAGCCCGTGCAACGCACGGACTAGTTTGAATAATAGATTGACTAACCTAAACTTGAACATATCTAACAAAAAATATATTCATTAAAGAATAAGAACATCCTCTCAGTCTTATTTCATCAAAAACTTGAAATGCCAAACTCGTTCTAGGTAACCTATATTTAGTACCCTCCTTGAGTGTAGCTGCAACAAACAAAAAGTTATTTAGTGATCCGTTGTTATCCAATATTCAAATTATTTAAGAGGTGTACAATTATGTCCTTACCAAAATTTGATTTTTGTAAATTAATCTTATTACGCGTCCTACTCTCTGTGGCAACACTTGTAACCAAAGCGTCATCATCACACAATTTGTTATTGCACAATATGAGATGTGCTAGAAATAAAAAATAGTAACTGAACTAAATAATAATTTACACCAAACCTAAACAATCACAAAACAGATAATAAATTCATTGCACAATATTCTGCAATAGCAACCACCTCAGACAAACCGTGACTTTGTTAATGTCATGGGTCAATTTATTTGATTCATCTTGTAATCCGGGACCTAGGCTACATCTAATAACTATAAAGTAAAAAATTTGCCCATTATCAAAATTCGCAAATGCTCAACACCAAAACTATAATTAACAAATTTAATGAATCCAAACACCAATTATATATATATACACATATAAGAACTAAAATTATATATGAATGCTTACCTCTTCAGCAATAATAATAGCCTTGATATGCTGCCCCACCTAGAAACAACAAACAATACCAAAATCAGTAACAAACCCAAAACTCAATCAAACATAACAGATATCTGCACAACAAAAATTCAAAAAAACCCATGAATTTATCTACATTAAACTTATATTTTTGTTATTTACATGTATGAATGACCAATGTGTTTCAATGTTGATTTGAAACATCTTTGGATCAAAATATTACAGGTCATTAACAATTTTAATAATTGTTAATGACCCTAAGTCATCATGTCATATAATGTTTAATTTGAATATATAATTTTATTTAGATGTTTTGTTGCGAGAAATGGAGCCCAACGAAATGACTCTGCGATGTCTTGAACCTGCTCAGTCAAGATTTCGTAAAGTAGGATCTTAGATTGAGGAAATGGAAAAAATAGTATCGAAATAGAAGCTTAAAGTTACCTTTGTATTCTTATAAAATTCAGAGGAAGTCATAGGCTCAAAAAAGTCTCCAGAGATTGAGGCTTCAGCAAAAGGGTTTGCACTTCTATATCTTGGAGAAGACATTTCATTAGCTACTCTTGCAACAGCAGGGCCCATGGATTCCTCAGATCCATTGGCAACTAATTTTGAGCCCATAGATTCATCCTTCTTTTCTGATTGCAAATAGCAAAATGTAAACTAAAATTTTAGAATTAATTAGCGTCAAATCTCAGTACTGGAAAAGATCTAGGGAGGGAGTAATTTACCTTAGCGTCCGAGCTCCTTCTCGCAATCGCACTTAAAGGTTGGGAAAGATGAGGATTCAAACCTTTCAAAAAGTTTGCTAGCGAGAGGTATGTTTGTTCCAATTCCCATTATCATCTTCTATTCTTCTTATTTTCTTCTACAATAATCTTTTATGGGCATAATTTATGTTATTTTAACGGCCACCACCACTACAAAGGCCGCACATATTTGATGTGACGCCCCCAAAATAGGTCCATTCCATCCAACCCATTTTGAGTTGTCAATACATGGTTCAGAAACAACTACAACTTTATTATTACAACATGAAAATTATGAGTTTAAATACAGATATTGCCATCTAGACAATATCCACATACAAATAAATCCCCATCATATTTATTGATACATTATTTTATAAAAATGGTGAGGACTACTAAACAACTCTCCCTAAAACCTTCATTCCATACCCCGACTCGTACTCGCTATATTCTCGCCTCCTGCGAAAAAAAATGGAACAAAAAGGAAAGGGTGAGCTCAACTAGCCCAGTAAAGAATATTATGACTAAGATAATATACAACAAATTATCGTTAGTCTTCAACAGGGAAAAATCTGATAAAATATAATAGACAACAAGTTTTAGATCAACAAGTGCAGCGGAACAGCAATCCATTAGAAGAGTCACATAGAGAAAGAATTCTACTGTCTTCTAAGGTTTAAAAGTCCATCATCAATATTTTATCCCTGTAACAATAATCAATATACATCTTTAATCATCTTTGCACTACAGGCCAAAGATATTCATTTGTGTCACCAGTTGGTCATGTTCATCTCAACACCTGTTCATCTTTGCACTACGGGCCAAAGATATTCATTAGTTAATCATTCATCTTTGCACTACAGGCCAAAGATATTCATTTGTATCACCATTTAGGACTGAGGATGATGAAAATCAAAACATGGATTAAACTTTAAGAATAAGGGTCACAACAGATAATTTGGAAGAAAATAATATTTTTTTTGTGAACAGTACCCGTGAACAGTACCAGTGAACAGTACCCGTGAACAGTACTCGTGAACAGTACCCATGAACAGTATCCGTGAACAGTACCCGTGAACAGTACTCATGAACAGTACCCGTGAACAGTACTCGTGAACAGTACCAGTGAACAGTACCAGTAATGACAAGTTCCAAATTTGATAAAAAAGTTCAGACCAATATTCCTATGAAATGATATTAGATGAAACGAAATTTCTAATCATTTCAGGAATTATAGAAGCAATACTTACCATAGTAAGTTCAAATTTAAGAATACGAGATGAAATAATATTGCTTACATAATATGGAGTATGAAAGGAAATAATATTTCTCATGAGTATTGAAAAAAAAAATAATATCCTTTACCTTGGTAGAAACTGGATTTGACTGGTATATCGAATATTATTCTGAGAAAATCTTGCAGAAAAACTACGCTCAAAATATTCTTATACTCAAGAAAATATTCACAATACTTTAGAATAAGAATTTCTGATTATGAAAGTGGTGTGTTTGAGGAAGGAGGGGTTACCCCCTATTTATAGCAACGGAAGGAGAAAGCAACCAAGGCATTCTGCCTAACTTTTTTTTTCTTCTTCTCTACCTAACAAGTTGCCTAACTCTTCTTCTTCTTTTTTTTTTCCAATTGCTGAGGTCCCACACATGAAGAAAATAGAACTTTGCCGACTAAATATTCCACCAACCAATTCCACTAACTTATCCCACCAACCACTTCAATTACAACTTGATTTCTTCCTTTAACAACATGTTATATATATATATATATATATATTAATATTTAAACAATTATAAAATATTGAATTTTATCGAAAATTATAATTCCACAAAAATATGCCAACTTCTAACAATGCTAAAATTCCTTCATTTACAACCACATAAAATATATCCATCATTTATATCCACATAAAATAAATATTTCCTCATCATATAAATTAATAATTAATTATTCATAAATAATATTACAGAATCACAATACTGACAACCAGGCCGTTCCCAAGAAAGAGGGGGCTTTCCAATAAGAATTTCTCCTTACTGGCGCGCAATTAGGTGACCAAACCTCTCCTTAGACAGAACTTTCTAGACATTGCCAATAATGTTATCTGATAATATTATTCAAATAATATGAATTATTGATCGAATAATGGGAAATATTGCGCCGTGACAATTATTGAACAACAATAATATAAAATATCAATGCAGCAATTATTGAATCAATAAAATAAAATATTGAACAGTAACTACTATAGCAATTATTGAGTAGTGCCTTCTTACGTAAGGATCAATAATTCAAAATACTGTGCAATACCGTGTGCTACTGTGCAACAACGCGTATTACTGTATTTTAACCACCAGGTAACCCAACAGTGTAAACGGTAATAACTACGCCGTTATTTTTAAACAACTTATATTTGTCGTTTTCTTCCTCCAATCGCTTTCCGTTATGGGGCCCACATATGGCTGCGCCGTTGTACGAATATTCCCCGACAGTACGAATATTCCACGACCAAACGAATATTCCCCGACAACAATGAATATTCTATAACCACTTGCTTATTTTGAAATATTTGCGTATTTTACCCATAACTATCCACATTAATCAAAGTAACCCTTACTATTCAAAATAATAATTAAAGGAAATTAAATTTCATTTATTAATTATTTGGGGTCTTACAACCTCCCCTCCTTATGAAATTTCGTCCTCGAAATTAACATACGTACCTGGTGTTTCGAAAAGGTGAGGATACCTCGCTTTCATTTCCGTTTCCAACTCCCAGGTCATTTCCTCTATAGCATGATTCCTCCACAAAACTTTAACTTGTGGTATTACCTTCGTGCGTAGGACATGCTCCTTCCTATCCAAGATTTTGACAGGTACCTCCTCATACGTTAAATCTTCGGCTATCTCGTCCGGTTCTAACTCAATGACGTGGTTCGGGTCTTTCACATATTTACGAAGCACAGATATATGAAAAACATTATGAACACGAGACATACTTGGAGGTAACGCGAGTCTATAGGCTACATTACCTACTCGATCAAGAATTTGAAATGGACCAATAAATCGTGGATTAAGCTTTCCTCTCTTCCCGAATCTTGTAACTCCCTTCCATGGGGCAACACGCAACAATACATGATCCCCAACACTAAATTCTACGTCCTTTCGATGAAGATCCGCATAACTCTTTTGTCGATCTTGTGCCGTTTGTATACGTTGTCGAATCATTTGGATCTTCTCCGTAGTCATACGTACTAACTCGGGTCCCAACAATGTTGCTTCACCCACCTCGTCCCAACATACTGGAGAGCGACACTTTCTTCCATACAATGCTTCAAATGGGGCCACACCAATGCTTGCCTGATAACTGTTGTTGTAGGAGAATTCCACCAATGGTAAATATTTATCCCAACTGCCCTTGAAGTCTAGGACACAGAGTCTTAATAAATCTTCAAGAGTTTGAATAGTCCTCTCTGATTGTTCGTCCGTTTGAGGATGGTATGCCGAACTGAATCGTAACTCCGTACCCATTGCTTTTTGCAAGCTAACCCAAAATCTTGAAGTAAATCTTGGGTCACGATCCGAAACTATGGATACTGGCATGCCATGCAATCTTACAATCTCATTTACGTACATTTGAGCAAGACGTTCAAGGGAATAAGTCTCCCGTATCGGCAAGAAATGAGCAGACTTGGTTAATCTATCAACAATAACCCAAATAGCATTGATGCCTTGAGAAACCGTAGGAAGACCCGTGACGAAATCCATAGTAATGTGTTCCCACTTCCATTTCGGAATCTCAAGTGGTTGCAATGGACCCTTTGGCACTTGATGCTCCGCCTTTACACGTTGACAAGTTAAACACGTTGAAATAAACTTTGCAATCTCTCTCTTCATATTGTTCCACCAAAATGTATGTCGAAGATCACGATACATTTTGGTACTTCCAGGATGAATTGCAAACGGTGTATTGTGTGCCTCCATCATGATCTTGTACTTCAAATCAGAATCGTTAGAAACACAAAGTCTGGAGTGGACTCGAAGTATTCCTTCTTCATCAATTCTCGCTTCTGGAATGGCACCTTCTTGTACTTTCGTCTTCATATGCATCAGATCCGGATCGGTGGCTTGAGCAACCTTAACTTTTTCTATTAAAGTTGGCTCTATGCGTATACTTGACATCATTGCACTCATTCCTGCATATGATCTTCTACTCAATGCGTCAGCTACCACGTTCGTTTTTCCAGGATGGTATTGAATAGTGTGGTCGTAATCTTTCAACAACTCGAGCCAACGTCGTTGCCGCATGTTGAGTTCTTTCTGCGTGAAGAAATATTTGAGGCTTTTATGATCTGAATATATCTCCACTTTCTCCCCGTATAGATAGTGCCTCCAGATCTTTAGCGCGAAAACGACTGCTGCCAACTCTAGATCACGAGTAGGATAATTCCTCTCATACTCTTTAAGTTGTCGCGAGGCATAGGCTATGACTTTCCCACGTTGCATGAGAACACATCCTAACCCTTTGCCTGAAGCATCGCTGTAGATAACAAATCCATCCGAACCAGATGGTATTGTTAGAACAGGTGCCGAAATAAGTCTCCTCTTAAGCTCTTGGAAACTCTTCTCGCATTCCTCGCTCCATACGAATTTTGTATCCTTCCGAGTTAGCTGAGTTAATGGAGTAGCAATTCGAGAAAACCCTTCCACGAATCTCCGATAATAACCAGCTAAGCCCAAAAAGCTACGTACTTCAGTGACCGACTTCGGTTGCTCCCAACTTTGTATTGCTTCAATCTTCGTCGGGTCAACAGATACTCCATTTTTTGACACCACGTGCCCAAGTAATGCTACTTCCTCAAGCCAGAACTCGCATTTCTTCAACTTAGCATATAACTTGTTTTCACGAAGCCTTTGGAGTACCAGCTTCAAATGGTGCTCATGATCTTCACGGCTTTTGGAATATATGAGGATGTCATCAATAAAGACAACAACGAACTGATCCAAATAATCCTTGAATACTCGGTTCATCATATCCATGAAGGCCGCAGGAGCATTAGTCAATCCGAAAGACATGACTAAGAACTCATAATGCTCGTACCGAGTTCTGAAGGTAGTCTTTGGAATATCCTCAGTTCTAATCTTTAGCTGATGATATCCAGAACGAAGATCGATTTTTGAAAAGAATTGTGCTCCTTGCAACTGGTCAAACAAGTCATCAATACGAGGTAGAGGATACCTATTCTTGATGGTGACATGGTTCAATTCCCTATAGTCAATACAAAGTCGCATACTCCTGTCTTTCTTCTTTACGAATAAAACAGGAGCACCCCAAGGAGATGTACTAGGACGAATGAATCCGATGTCCAACAATTCCTGTAATTGGACCTTTAACTCCTGAAGTTCAATAGGAGCCATTCGATATGGGGTTTTAGAAATGGGCTTTGTACCAGGTTCAAGATCAATAAAGAATTCAACTTCACGTTCTGGGGGTAGACCGGGAAGTTCTTCAGGAAATACGTCAGGAAAGTCAATAACAACAGGAATATTATTTAAATTTGACTTGTCTTTATTCAAATCCATAATATGGGCTAAGAAAGCTTGACATCCGTTTTTTAATAAACGAATAGCTTTATGATTAGATATGACAGTGATTGATTTTAATGGTTTAGTTGCCTGAATTCGAACAACAGGTTGATTAGGAATATGAAAACTAACAACCTTACGGAAACAATCAATTTTGGCATGATGAGTAGTTAACCAATCAATCCCTAAAATCACATCAAAAGCAAGTATCTTTAAAGAAATAAGATCAACAGGTAAGGTGATTGTGCCAACTTGAATCAAACAAGATTTATAAACAGTGGATGTGATGAAAGTTTCTCCTAACGGAGTCTCCACAGATAGGTCAAAGTCTAATTTCTCCGGAGTTAAGTTTAAACGTTGAGCACAAGCAGGAGAGATAAATGAATGGGTAGCACCGGTATCAAGTAAGGTATAAACTTCGCAAGAATTTATAAATAGCTTACCCGTGATCACCTCGTTTGGGTTCCTCGTATTTTGACCAGTCACAACAAACGCTCTTCCAGGAATAATTGACTTTGGCTTTTCTGGGATAGTCTTTTGAGTCACCGTCCCCGCTGAACTAGGTTTCGCTATCGTACAATCTCGAGCGATATGTCCTTCCTTTCCACAATTATAACATACCTTGAACTGTTGTGGGCAGTTTGGACTGATATGTCCCTCTTTCCCGCATTTGTAGCATATGATCGGTGGTCTTTCTCCTCCTTTAGAACCAGTTGCTACCGGAACTGTCGTCTTCACATGGTCGTTGTTAAATCTCCTCTTTTTAAAATCTCCTCCTGACTCGCTTCTTCTATTTTCATGGCCATGATTACCACCAAAGTGGTTACCATTTTTGTCCGTCTTTTTCTTTCTCCACTGGTTATCATTATTTTGTTGACTGCTATCTCCGGTATGATCCTGATTGTGGTACCTCGGTTGACCGTACTCGTTATCTCGCTCCAACAATTGAGCCCTGTTAACAACATCTGAATAGAGAGAAAATTTATGAGAGATGAGATATTGTCGTATGCCGGGTTTCAAACCTCTCAGAAACATCCGCGTCATACGTTCCTCATTCTCCACCAAATGAGGTGCAAACCTGGATAACTCTGCAAACTTTACCTCGTACTGAGACACCGTCATGTTATTTTGTTCTAATCTGATGAACTCCACTTCCTTCATATGACGAACACTTTCAGGAAAGTATTGTCATTAAATAGTTTCTGAAACGTCTCCCAAGACATGCTGAGTGCGGCTGGATGGGTACGCTTCACAGACTCCCACCAGTAGTCTGCCTCGCCACGGAACATAAAGGTGGCGAATGGAACCTTCTGTTCCTCCGTGCATCTCAAGACATCGAATATCTTGGTAATTTGCTTGACCCATGTCTCCGCCATGATCGGATCTGGCTTTCCCTTAAATTCTGGTGGTCCAAACTCTTTGAACTGCTTGGCTGTGACAACCCGTGAATTGTTATCATTTCCTCCTGTATTTTGAACACGAGTCTCCCTTGTCTGATTTTGCATGAACTGCAAAAAGCTTCTAAACATTGCGTCGTTCATCGTCTGATCAGTGGTGTTGTTTACAGGAGGAACATTGCCAGCCTGTTGCACGTTCTCCTCGTTGGTGAGTACAGGCGTCTCCACGGTCTCATTTCCATTGTTAATATTCTCAGTCGATATTCTCAAATACTGTCATAAAATAAGGGTTAATTAAGGAAATCAATATATCACATAATATCCCTATATACTGACCAACTAGCAAATAAGCTTAGGTAAGACACACTAGCGAATGATTTACTCGTCTCTCCCCTCCTAGTTCTATTCCCCGATCTCTGCCAGAGATCATATCCCTAAGCTCTGATACCAACTATGATGCCCCCAAAATAGGTCCATTCCATCCAACCCATTTTGAGTTGTCAATACATGGTTCAGAAACAACTACAACTTTATTATTACAATATGAAAATTATGAGTTTAAATACAGATATTGCCATCTAGACAATATCCACATACAAATAAATTCCCATCATATTTATTGATACATTATTTTATAAAAATGGTGAGGACTACTAAACAACTCTCCCTAGAACCTTCATTCCATACCCCGACTCGTACTCGCTATATTCTCGCCTCCTGAAAAGAAAAATGGAACAAAAAGGAAAGGGTGAGCTCAACTAGCCCAGTAAAGAATATTATGACTAAGATAATATACAACAAATTATCGTTAGTCTTCAACAGGGAAAAATCTGATAAAATATAATAGACAACAAGTTTTAGATCAACAAGTGCAGCGGAACAGCAATCTATTAGAAGAGTCACGTAGAGAAAGAATTCTACTGTCTTCTAAGGTTTAAAAGTCCATCATCAATATTTTATCCATGTAACAACAATCAATATACATCTTTAATCATCTTTGCACTACAGGCCAGAGATATTCATTTGTGTCACCAGTTGGTCATGTTCATCTCAACACCTGTTCATCTTTGCACTACGGGCCAAAGATATTCATTAGTTAATCATTCATCTTTGCACTACAGGCCAAAGATATTCATTTGTATCACCATTTAGGACTGAGGATGATGAAAATCAAAACATGGATTAAACTTTAAGAATAAGGGTCACAACAGATAATTTGGAAGAAAATAAATTTTTTTTTTGTGAACAGTACCAGTGAACAGTACCCGTGAACAGTACTCGTGAACAGTACCTATGAACAGTACCCGTTAACAGTACTCATGAACAGTACCCGTGAACAGTACTCGTGAACAGTACCCATAAACAGTACCAGTGAACAGTACCAATAATGACAAGTTCCAAATTTGATAAAAAGTTCAGACCAATATTCCTATGAAATGATATTAGATGAAACGAAATTTCTAATCATTTCAGGAATTATAGAAGCAATACTTACCATAGTAAGTTCAAATTTAAGAATACGAGATGAAATAATATTGCTTACATAATATGGAGTATGAAAGGAAATAATATTTTTCATGAGTATTGAAAAAAAAATAATATCCTTTACCTTGGTAGAAACTGGATTTGACTGGTATATCGAATATTATTCTGAGAAAATCTTGCAGAAAAACTACGCTCAAAATATTTTTATACTCAAGAAAATATTCACAATACTTTAGAATAAGAATTTCTGATTATGAAAGTGGTGTGTTTGAGGAAGGAGGGGTTACCCCCTATTTATAGCAACGGAAGGAGAAAGCAACCAAGGCATTCTGCCTAACTTTTTTTTTCTTCTTCTCTACCTAACAAGTTGCCTAACTCTTCTTCTTTTTTTTTTTTTCCAATTGCTGAGGTCCCACACATGAAGAAAATAGAACTTTGCCGACTAAATATTCCACCAACCAATTCCACTAACTTATCCCACCAACCACTTCAATTACAACTTGATTTCTTCCTTTAACAACATGTTATATATATATATATATATATATATATATATATATATATTAATATTTAAACAATTATAAAATATTGAATTTTATCGAAAATTATAATTCCACAAAAATATGCCAACTTCCAACAATGCTAAAATTCCTTCATTTACAACCACATAAAATATATCCATCATTTATATCCACATAAAATAAATATTTCCTCATCATATAAATTAATAATTAATTATTCATAAATAATATTACAGAATCACAATACTGACAACCAGGCCGTTCCCAGGAAAGAGGGGGCTTTCCAATAAAAATTTCTCCTTACTGGCGCGCAATTAGGTGACCAAACCTCTCCTTAGACAGAACTTTCTAGACATTGCCAATAATGTTATCTGATAATATTATTCAAATAATATGAATTATTGATCGAATAATGGGAAATATTGCGCTGTGACAATTATTGAACAACAATAATATAAAATATCAATGCAGCAATAATTGAATCAATAAAATAAAATATTGAACAGTAACTACTATAGCAATTATTGAGTAGTGCCTTCTTACGTAAGGATCAATAATTCAAAATACTGTGCAACAACGCGTATTACTGTATTTTAACCACCAGGTAACCCAACAGTGTAAACGGTAATAACTACGCCGTTATTTTTAAACAACTTATATTTGTCGTTTTCTTCCTCCAATCGCTTTCCGTTATGGGGCCCACATATGGCTGCGCCGTCGTACGAATATTCCCCGACAGTACGAATATTCCACGACCAAACGAATATTCTCCGACAACAATGAATATTCTATAACCACTTGCTTATTTTGAAATATTTGCGTATTTTACCCATAACTATCCACATTAATCAAAGCAACCCTTACTATTCAAAATAATAATTAAAGGAAATTAAATTTCATTTATTAATTATTTGTGGTCTTACATTTGAGAAGATGGAAGAAATGGGAAGGGGAAGGGGAAGAGGAAGGGAAGGGGAAGGGGAAGGGGAAGGGGAAGAGACACCATCGGTAATTTGAGAAGATGAAAAAAAGGGATAGGGGAAGGGGAAGGGGAAGAAACTGGAAGAGGAAGAGAAATACGAAGAGAAACCAAATTAATGGTTAAAATTGGGTGTGTTAATTGATTGATTTGAATTTGGTTTTATTAATATCAATTAATGGGTTTATGTTATGTATTTATTAGTGGTTAATTGATTACAAATTAATCTGAAATTATGTATTTCAATTGATTAAATTTGGGTATGTTAATTGATTGATTTGAAATTTGAAATTAATTGATTTCAAATTTTAATCTGAAATTATGAATTTCAATTGGTTAAAATTGGGGGTGTTAATTTGAAATTAATTGATTTCAAATTTTAATCTGAAACTATGAATTTCAATGGATTAAAATTGGGAGTGGGTATGTTAATTGATTGATTTGAAATTTGAAATTAATTGATTTCAATTGGTTAAAATTGTGGGTTTTAATTCGAAATTAATTGATTTGAAATTGATTTATTAATTGATTTTTAACAGCCAAATTAATTAATTGATTTGAAATTGATTGAGTTTGAGGATAGGTTGTGATGTATTGAAATTGATTTGAAATTGATTGAGTTGGAGGATAAGTTGTGATGTATTAATTAATTGATTTGAAAATTGATTGAGTTGGAGGATAAGTTGTGATGTATTGAAATTGATTGAGTTGGAGGATAGGTTGTGATGTATTAATTAATTGATTTGAAATTGATTGAGTTGGATTTGAAATTGATTTGAAATTGATAGGTTGTGCTGTATTTATATATAAGGATTGATTTGTCGCCAAAGTATTATCAATATTTATTACGAACAAAATAGTTTGGGGTTGATTCGGGCCTGATTCAAAAAAATGTGAGCAAAACTCAGATTTGTTAATATTCTAATCCAAATTGGCAAAACTACTGAAATACCCATCGTAATCGGCAGGTTTTACTGATTACATTATTAAACTTTTAATTTTTTAAATTACCCCACTAAACTAATTATTATTTTGAAATTGGGTCATTCCATTAAAAAAATAAACGGATGTTAATTTTTTATCTACAAAACTAATGAATTAGCCATTATAATTGACACATTTTACTTATTACACTATTGAACTTTTAATTTTTCAATTTATTTCATTAAACTAATTAAAAATTGATTATTTTAAATATTTTTTAAAAAAATTATTATTTTCAGTAAAAATATTAGAAACTTTTTTCTCTCCATAAAATGAGTAAAATTTCATAAAATATAGATTCAAAAAAAATTAAAGTAATTTTAAATTAAATTAATGTCTACTTAATTTTTTAATAGAATGACCCATTCATAATATTAGAAATTTAAAAAACAAAAATAAAAAATGGAAATTAAAATAAAAAATAGTAAAAGATAAATAAAAAAACTGATTCAATTTTTTTAAAAAAGAAATTAATAAGTTTTATAAATAAATATTATTTTCAAGAAAAAAAAGTGGAAAATTTTTCATATTTTTAAAAAGTGAGTAAAATGTTATATAATATTGATTCAAAAAAATAAACTTTATTTTTAAAAGAAAAAAACTAGAAATTTTAAAAAAAAAATCAAAATCAGTATGGTTTTATAAAATTTTATTTTTTTTGAATCTATATTTTATGAAACTTTACTCATTTTATGGAAAAAATTAAATTTTCTAATTTTTTTACTGAAAATAATAAAAAATTTAAAAATATTTAAAATAATAATTTTTTAATTAGTTTAATGAGTTAATTTAAAAAATTAAAAGTTCAATGGTGTATAATCAGTAAAACGTGCCAACTATAGTGGGTAATTCATTAGTTTTGTAGATAATAAATTTATGTCCGTTTATTTTTTTTAACGGAATGACCCAATTTCAAAATAATAATTAGTTTAGTGGGATAATTTGAAAAATTAAAAGTTCAATTGTGTAATCAGTAAAAGCTGCCAACTACATTGGGTATTTCATTAGTTTTTTCAATCCAAATCTGAGCACAAAAAATAGTTCGAATAAAAATACGAGTAGAATCTGAGTTAGGTTATACTCGGCTCGTTTAAGATTAAAACTATTCGAATTCTTAATCATGTTTTAATACATATATACTCGATTGATAGATATTCGATTAGATACTCGATATATTCTCTTATAATATATGCATAATTTAATAAAATTAGAATAAATAGTTATTATTTTTCTTTTAAATTGCATTTTTTACTTGTAAAGTGTAATTTAAATATATATTTTTATTTCTAAGTAAAATAATAAGTTTAATCGACAATTATATATATTATAAAGCTATTTACTATGTGGATACTCAAATTCGAGCTTTAATTTGAAGTTCATGAGTAGTTTGGATATAATTCGATCCGAGACGGATGTCACGGATCAAATTCGAGTAATACATATTCTAGCTGAGTCGAATCTAAGTAGAGTAAGGTTATATTCGGATAGTTTAAAATTCAAACTATTCGAATTTTGATCATGATTCAATACATACTCAATTGATAGATATTTGAATAAATACTAGATATATTCTCTTATAATATATGCATAATTTTATAAAATTAGAATAAATAGTTATTATTTATTATTATTATTTTATTTTAAATTGCATTTTTTATTTGTAAAATGTAATTTAAATATATTTTTTTATTTTAAAGTAAAATAATAAGTTTAATTGGTAATTATATATATATTATAAAACTACTTACTATGTGGAGACTCAAATTCGAGCTTGAATTCGAAGTTCACGAGTAGTTTGAATATAATTCGATCTGAGACGGATCAAATTCGAGTAATAAATATTCTAGCTAAGTCGAATATTCTAGTAGAGTTTTTAAAATACAATTCGAATTCGAGTAAAAAATTTATTTTCGAGTCGAATCCGAATAACTCTGTTTGTTTCGTTTTGACTCGTTTATACCCTTAAGCCTAGTTATCTTCTTACATCTACTCTGAAAAAGATAACAAATAACTATTAATTAATGTTCGTACGACTAATTGAAAACTTTCCTAACTAGGTTTATTTGAAAAATGAAACTATTAAATTAAAAATAATACTAAATCAAAATCTATTGGATTTCTCTAAATTAAGAAATAAAAATATATTAAATAAATTAAAACTCCATCGTTTATAAATATATGTAAAAATCATAATTTATTGATATTTTTCACTGCATCAATTGACACAGTGGGAACTTAGGGGCTATTTGTTTAGAACTTAATGGGTCTGAATGGCCGAATCAGTAAGTGACTGAATCATTAAGTGTGTTTGTTTTGGAAAAAAATCGTCTGAATGGCTGAATCGGTCAGATGCGTTGGCTGAATGGTTAAGTCCGAATTTTTGATCTGAATGGCTGAATGGTTGGCTGAATGAAGTAAAAAAAAATAAAAATAATAATAAAAATAAAAAAAATATTAACTATTATATTATGTAATATTAAATAAATTTACAACAACTTTAAATTTTTTCAGAGGGGTAAAATATTAAAAATATGTCATTCAGATCTTTAAGATATGTCAGTTATCAAACAGTTTTTTTCATTCAGATTCAACTCATTCAAATTCAGATTCAGATTCAGATTCAGATTCATTCAATTTTTATCAAACACCCCCTTAGTTAGTTTAACGTACTAACACAAATGCGGAGATTAGACAACGTTCTAATGCCGGTGAAATAATAAACCTTGATAAAAACAAGGAAAATAGAGAATTCTCCAAGAGAAATAATAAATATATTTTTAAGAATGAATTGACTTGTCTTAATAAAAAGTCTCAAGTTTACATCTACCCTGAAAAAGGTAACAAATAAATTAGAAATAATACCAAAATCTAAATCTACTAAATTTCCATAAATATGAAATAAATATACATCAAATAAACTAAAACTTCATAAATTATAAAATATATAAAAATTCGAATCTTCACTAATATATATTTCCCACTGCATCAATATATGTAAAGAAACTTCATCAATAGTTAACTTTTGTTACAGGCTTGGTCAAATTTTAGTTATTGTTGATATCTTTCTAAGACATCATTGGTTCAAAGATTTTCTTGAAACAAATACTAAAGTTCAATGAATTTTTTGTGATCGAGTCTTATTTTATATACGGGTTGCCCCCCAAAAAAGTTGACTCGTTAGCTTGATGCAATTAATTAATGTCTTGGTATTTTGGTCTCTACCCAGAATATTTGCAAAAAATAGGATAACGGAAAGAAGAATAAGAAAAGAAAATAAGAATATTTCCCTAGTTTCATGCTTAACATTGGGTATAAGTGTATTTAGTGGTGGCATGATATTATTCAAACTAGCTAAAATATAATAAAGTAAGTTATGAATTTCATATCACTTTATAAAATTAAAAATATATCTCTAATTTTGGAACCGTGGTGGAAGGTATTCATAACTATTTTTTCGTCAAATAATATTTATCTATATATTTTTGTTATTTTTTCAAGATTCATGTTATTATATACCATTTTTTCCAATAATTTTAAATCCATATATCATATGCAACTTCATGTTAACGCCCAACACTTCAATAGTATTTTGGTGTTTTTTTTTTGCTAACGTTCTATAAATCAGGGGAATTTAGAAAGAGTGATAAGCACATCACCCAATTAAATTAGGAAATTGATTTGATTGTCGCTATATATTTATAACGATACTTTTTATGTGAAAATATGAATTTCCTTAAATTAAAGTTCCATAAGCATACTTTTGATTTCTATTTTATACTATTTGATTATTATATGACTAGTACAACGTGAACTGTTGGGTATACTCTCTAAGTTGTTGATCAGGTCGAATTTAAAGCATATTTTATTAAAGTTGTAGCAAGTGTATATGTTAGAAACTGCAACTTTACCGTAAAACGGAGTATTCACATTTGTATGCTATATATTGTTCTTAAACTTGGTCACAAAGATGTCAATAAATAAAGAAAAGCTCGTAGATAAATGTATTGCCAATAAAACAAAGCTGTGCCTTCATCTTATTCCTAATTCATTGTTGCAATGAATAAGAAATTATTTTAATTCTCCTAATGGATCTGTCTCATGATTTTTATTTTTTATTTGTTTTTATTTTTATTTTTTGCAGAAATTAGAGCCGAACCAAAAAAAGAAAAACTAGGGAGGGAAATGGTTCGACAATGTCAAGGTCTACCTTTAGCCATCTCAGCCCTTGGAGGGCTTTTGAAGAACAAAAATTCATTAATGCAATGGGAGATGGTGAAGAAAGATATTGCTTCAAACTTAAGTAGAGAAGGAGATGGTGGAGTAATGCATATTTTAGGTTTAAGCTATGATGATCTACCTTTTCGTTTGAAACAACTATTCCTTTATCTGGGAACTTTTAAGGAGGATGAGGAGATAAAGACTAGCGAGTTGTACCTACTATGGATTGCAGAAGGTATGATACCTTCAGTCCAAAAAGCAAAAGGAGAAATGCTTATTGATGTTGCGGAAAGATGCTTGGTTGAACTCGCACAGAGGAGTCTGATTCAACTTGAACCAATGGATAAACGATGTCTGAATATTTCATCAGTCCCATGGTTAAACTTTCGATCATGTCGCCTTCATGACCTTATTCGAGACGTATGTTTGTCAAAGGTAAAAGAGGAAGATATTCTTAAGATCATTGATTTCCAAGATGCACATAATGATCAAGGTATGGAATTAACACGTAGACTTGCAATATACAATGCCCACAACCTTGACATTGCCTTGGAGCAACAATATATGGTTGGACAGATTCGATCACTTTTATACTTCAATGCATATGTTTATCCGGAGAAAGTATATAGTCTCAAGAATTTTAAGTTGGTTAGAGTTTTGAAACTCGACGGATTTAAGTTCAGTGAGGGAAAGTTACTTGAAGAAATAACTAAACTCATTCATTTGAGGTATTTGAGTTTAAGAGATTGTGAATTGGAGGAGTTGCCATCATGTATAGGGGACTTGAGATACTTGGAAACACTTGATTTAAGGGTAAATGGTTATTTTGTCATACCGAATGTGTTATGGAAGATGAAACGTTTGAAGCATCTTTATCTTCCTTACAGGATTAGGGGCGTAAATAAGAAATTGAGATTTGATGGCCTCAAGGAGTTGGAGTTATTAGAGAATTTTGATGCGAGCAAGTGTGACACGAACGATCTCATGAAACTAACCAATCTTCAAGTACTAATTGACGCAATGACATGTAGTCTCGAGGAACAAAAAGGGGTGATGAATTTCGTCAATTCAGACTTGCGCCACCCACGGTACACATCCCTTAAAATACGTGGGTTAAATATTGATCATATCAATTGGATTCAATTTTTAGTGTGTGACAATCTAAATGAGTTTACTATTGTGGGGAATGGTAGAGGCAATATCATGATACCTGATCACCCGTATGAACAACCACGTCTCTCTGAAAGCCTCACTCGTATACGATTAACTCATTGTTATTTTGAGGCAGACGCAATGGTGTTACTACAGAAGCTTCCCAACCTACAAATACTGAAATTACATTATATTGATTTTGCGGGGAATGAATTTACATGTACTGCAAACAGTTTCCCTCAACTCATACATCTTGAGCTGGGGGGATATTGGTTAGAAAAGTGGAGGGTGGATGAAGGAGCCATGCCCAATCTTTCTACATTAAAGATTCATGCATGTAAGAGATTGGAGATGCTTCCAGAGGGATTGAAATTCCTCACGTCCCTTGGAGAATTAACAATTTCGTACATGCCTAGAGCATTCAATGATAGGGTCCGAGTGATAGATGGTGTAGAAGGACAAGACTTCCACAAACTCTGTCACATCCCTTCCATTGTTATCCAAGGATGGTAAGTTAGTCAATTGGCCAATAGAATACTGACACACATGGAGTCTCGTCTGCGTGTCTGCACTCTATTGGTCAATTGACCAACTTACCTAAAAATTAACTTCATACTAACACTTCCGTTATCCAATATGAACTGAATTGAGGTAAGCCCTTAATTAATGACGTCCGTTCCACCACCGACGTTTTAATTTTAATTGTATTATTTCTTTTTAATTTATTATTATTATTATTGGATTTCAGGTGAATTGAAGCCCTCCGACTCCGATATATAAAGGGTCAATTTGTTCGTTTCGCTTGTTGGTGTTTAATTTCATCTTCATTTGTGTACTGTGTAAATTGTAATAATCTCTCTAACCTCAAAACTCATATTCTATATATGTTACATATTCTCTTTAATTAATATGTGTACAGCTCTCTTTAATTATTTCTCTGCGGTTACAACATTAAAGATACAATTTAATTGTTGAGGTCAACGACAACATATTAAATTTAAAATTGTTGTGAATTTAATTAATTTTAGATGATACAATAATTATAATTATATGGTATATAACAACTATTAATTAATCATAAATGTTATTTCATTCTAAATTTTGATGAGTCATACCAATTTTAAAATTTAATATGTCGTTGTTTGACCTAAAAAAACATCTCATGAATATTAAAGTTATGTTTCTTTTTAAATTTTATTAATGTTGAAATGATGATTCATTATGAAATGTTGAATCAATGTATTTTTTTATTAACGCCTTTTTTAGTAATCTTTAAATTTTAATTTAATTTATAAGTTATTATCAATCAAGCATTTTCACAACATATTTAAACTTAATTTTTTATTTATAAATTAAATTGTTGTCGAGCACTTTTCTTATAATCATAAACGGATCTATAATTCACTTAATTTTAACTTAAAAATCTTTTTAAAACAAGTCATTGTCGAATGAGCCCTTGAGGAACATTCGACTAGACTTATAAGAGTTGGTTTAACTTATAAGTTGATCAAATTTGACTTATAAGTCAGTCTTTACTATTTGGGTGTTCAAACATGACTTAAATTTTAATTTATTAATTGACTTATAAGTTTTTTTAAAGAAGTAAATCAAAAATGACTTATAAGCCATTTTAAATAAATAAGTTTGATCAAATATAATGATTATTCTACACTTTATCTGTTTTTTATAAATTGCATCCAATTGATCCCTTTATATATATATAGCCCCCTCTCTCTCCTCTCTTTCTCTCTCTCCTCCATCTATTTTTTATTTTAAATTTTAATTGATATTAAAATTTTTAAAAAAATAATAACTCGGGTATGCATTTCGATGCGGTCGCAGCAATTTCGAGTTTAAAACATCCAACTGAATTCATGCTGTGAAAAAAAAAGTTTTAAAACATCATCATACTAAAACATCATCCTATACACATTTTAAATAAGAACATCATCCTATATGCGAGTCTTCAGCACAATCTTTTTGCCTCCCTCTTAGTTTCAAGCAAAGTAAAAACATCAGCTACCACTCTCATATTGATACTGGAAAAGAACACAAACACACAGGTGCATTCAAACATCAGTAACACAGATGAGATATTTGTAGTCTAACTATATCTTTTAATAAAAGAGCCTAGAAATATCACAGACATGCTCGACTACATAAACAAGTACTTGATCTTAATATGTTGTAGATGCAGAAAATAGTGGTATTAATCAGGAAACACATGCAGATAAACATGAATGACAACATTTATACAAGCTTTATAATCACTTCATAAATTATAATTTGGTACAATATATTCCCATCATCTTACCTATTGTACAAGACATTAAACCATCATCTATGGTTTAGTACATATACAGAACATTAGACCATGTTAATAAGTGTAGTATTGAGATGCAAGAAAATTTTGAAACAAATATACTTACACTTGATCATCTGGCAGTGATATTGCAGGAAAGAGATTTGGGTTGATAAAGCTCAAACTCGTACAGAAAGACGAGTTAAGTTAAGGTTTAAATTAAACTTGTTTCAAGATTTTTAATGGGTCTTAATAGTCGACTATGAGACAAGCTTGTTGGGTTAAGGAGCCAAATCATGTACTGAAGCAATGCCAGTTAATCTCTTACGAGCCAAATCCGAAGTCGAGTCAAGTAGCTTGGTTCATTTTTCAGTTAAACTTGAAACTAAAATGACCCTAACTCTAGTAGTCAAAAAATCTCAGTATCCCTTCAATCCTCAAATGAGAATAGCTTACAAGCAGCAATTATAAAAGAACATAATAGTTGCAACTTACTTTAGCAAGTTAGTCACAAAGAAATTTAGTTCTGTAGAACAAATATTATAAAATCTTTATTTTTTATTATCTAAAAAAACAAGCAAAATCATGTAACGCTTGTATAACAAACAAAGATGAATTCACAATGTATTATATTGTATCCCCTTGTAAATAACCACTCTTCAACCTACTGAGCCGTATGAGAAAATTACAAGTTACAACTCCATTCTTTGAAAAAAGGATAATTTAATAAATACAAGAACATAAACATAATTAACATAGAAACTATAACTAGCAAAATTATTGACCATCTCACGCACATTATGCATTATTAGGACATAAAACATCAGCTTTAATCATTCTAATTCATTATGAGAATTGTTTCTCGATTACTCAAAAAATTCTAATTCTAAAAAAAGGTGAACAAACAACTAGATAAACCAAAAAATCAACCCACAAACAAGCATCATAGTAATGTAGATCACAGTCCACCACAAAAAAAATTAAATAAATAAATAAACTTAAGTAATTTGGGCTAATTCCCAAATAGAATCACAAAATGAAATTGCATTCTAGTTAATTATTAATGAAATTAAAATTTAGTTAAGGGTCTACAGAGATATTGTCAAGATCTGCCTGTGTTTGCTAGTGGGGAAGATGGGTCGGCAGAGAGTTTGAAGGAGGAAGTCTATGTGACGCTCCCAAATTCAAATACATGCATGTACCTCGAATCGAATCTGGTTCTCCACGATCTAACTTATACAACATACTGATAACACATTCAACGGAATAATAGAATAATTTACATTGATATAACATAAATACTCATCCCAAATCTCACAATCATTACTAATACAAAACATTACTTAATATATAACCATAAATAAGTCTTAATACAACATAATAATTAACTTCTAACATAGAAGAACAAAGTTACTCCCTAGCCTGCCTTTTCTCTTATCCTTGCTTGATGTCCCACACTGTTCTGCCTTAACTGAAATGTTTAGGAAAAGCAAGAATGAGCAACAAATTTTCCCAGCAAGTAATATAACAATAAGTGTGAACAGACGTATAAAATTCATAATCTCAAAGGGTATAACAATAAATGATAGCTCGGGGTGTATGAGTATTGTAAACAAAGTACATATCAAATATTTTCAAATCTTTCATTTGAATTAAATAAAGAGTCACTATGGACCGAAAGGTTTGTCAAAAGAATTCAAAGGTTCGAATATCTTTGATTTAAGGAATATTTAGCACTGAGTAGTCACTATGGATCAAGAACTCTACTAGAGTTAACAGTATTTTATTGATAACCCAATATAAACAAATACAATAGGTGATCAGTCCAAAGTACCCTATGTTATGCATAGCACTAAAATATGTTACTCACGCGTGTGTCGATTTCCCAACATAATATAATTTCCCCTTATATGAGGGTTGTTCATCTCAGTAGATTACAAGAGTCTGCACCAAAGCAATTGGTTTGGATTGTTTCAATCACATGAATATTAATCTAGCCGAATCAAATGGCGTAGACACTTTTCTCAATATTTTTAAGAACAATTCATAAGTCTGATGTTTGCAATAGGATTCAAGTAATATAATTGTGATTTAAATAAAAATTCAGGATATGGATATTAATTTTTATAAATTTATATAATACAAGAATCATTTTAGCAATTATTTACTCATACGATCAATAAGATTACAAGTTTAAGTACTTGTCTGAGTCGTTGATTATATCCGACCTTGACTTCTTATCCTTTGAATAACCCATTTTTATTATAACGGTTAATCTTTATCAACCCATAAATATAAATCTTAATCGATGTAACACACTAGCCTTAGGTGACAAAACAATTCGTTTAATTAATTATTGACTTATTCATCACTCTCTATCTTCGTATTCATCTCATAAGATAATTTTTTATTATCTTAATTGTTCATTTAAGGTTTCACGCCTTATTGTATTCATAAAGTATTTTTACTCTATTTATTTAATTACTAGTTGATAGCCCGTGCAATGCACGGGCTAGTTTGTTTTTCGATTGTATAATTTTCTAAAATTGGAATGAGAAAGATTTTTCACCATTATATATTCATCATATATGTACTTTACTGTCTTTCCTTTTTTTTTAGATTTCATTTTTCCCATTCATTGTAGGGATGAATTCAGATTAAGTATTATTTATAATTTCAGAATTCACCAACAAAAAAAGTTAAATTTCTTCAAAAACTAAATCTCATTCAAAAAAAAAAAGAAAAATCTCAAAAAAAAAATCAATAAAACAAAGGAAATAATCAACAACTGTGACGCCCCCAAAATAGGTCCAATCCATCCAACCTATTCTGAGTCGCCAAATACATGGTACAGAAAATAACTACAACTTTATTACAACAATTGTCGTGCAAAATACAACAACACGTATGATGTAAGTTTTGATACAAATATATATCAACTGTGACTCATGTCCCAACCTTAGATAACACGTCACAATGACACCTTACATAAAGGTACAGTCAATAACTGTTTTAAACATTAAAATCTTTGGAAAGTGCTCCATAAAACCTTCGTACATGGGAGGCCATGCGTCTAGGTTATAATAGATATCATATGCCCACATAATTATCCTTAGTTGACCTAATAGACCCCAAAGAAAAACAAGAAGATTGCTATCATCTTCTTTCCAATGGTGAGTCTTCTCTTGACATATAATTATCTCCGTTGTCTCCAAGTGAGAATTACATTTCAAATAAACTCCAAGATCATATAGGTAGTGCTCGTAGATATACTCAGTAAGTGGATGTGCACAACCATGTCTTATGATAACACGAGGTTGTATGTCATCAGACATCTTGTATGATAGTGGTAAAACATCCTTCCAAAGTTGGGTTCACCTCACCCTATTCGGTTTACCAAAATTAAATATCAAATGACGTATATAATACGACACACTTATCTAAAGTTCTCAATAAAATTATTTCCATACTATTTAATGAGAACCTCAACAGCTATAGACCACCGTTCTATTCCCTGTTATCCCCCGCTCGACCTAGCTACACTTTTATTACCTGAAAGGAATTGTGAAGCAAAAGGGTGAGCACAACTAGCCCAGTAAAGAATATCATAACTAAAGATAATTAAATTATTAATAACTTTTGTCAATAATAAATTAGAGATTTAGAACATATGGTACATGATAAAACTTTTCAACCATAGTTGCAGCGGAACGAGCAATCCATTAAAAGAGTCAAATAGACAATAAAGTTTATTGTCTTCTCCACGTTAAAAGTCCACCAACAATGTTTTATCCCTGTAACATCAATCAACAGTTCCTTTCCACAATCATATGAATAACTCATAATCATAATTGTGATTCTAATTACTCTTCTCATCCAGGACGAAGATAATTTTTATCACATGTCTTTACCTGAAACATCAAAGATCATGGTTATACCAAATCACAGTTCATGCTCATAATCATACTAATAAATTCATCGTTGCACTACGGGCCAAAGATATTCATCAACAGTTCATCTTTACACTACAGACTAAAGATATTCAACAACAGGTCATCTTTGCATTACGAGCCAAATATATTCATCAATAATTCATCTTTGCACTACAGGCTAAAGATATTCAACAACAGGTCATCTTTGCATTATGAGCCAAAGATATTCATCAATAATTCATCTTTGCACTACAAGCTAAGATATTCATCAATAATTCATCTTTGCACTACAGGCTAAAGATATTCATCAACAAGTCATCTTTGCACTACGAGCCAAAGATATTCATCAATAATTCATCTTTGCACTATGGGCCAAAGATATTCATCAATAATTCATCTTTGCACTACGGGCCAAAGATATTCATCAATAATTCATCTTTGTACTACGGGCCAAAGATATTCCTCAATATCTCATCTTTGCACTACATGCCAAAGATATTAATATCTCAAAGAAATACATAATCATTTCAGAAGTTATATAACAATAATTATAACCATGTTGATCAATTCACCTTTGTACTTACGCTAAAAATATTCAATTATAAATTCAATGGTCATAATCATACCAGTCAACAATTCAACTTTTGCACTACTGGCCAAAGAGAACCCATAGTCACGATCATACCAATAATCTACCCATCTTTACACTCAAGTAAAAGAGAAATATCATCACCGGGATTATAAAAAATGTTATATATGATAATAAAAACAATATTATCAAAACATGGATTCAATCAAAGATAGTAACCATATAGACATCTTGGAAAAAAAAAGGAAAATTTTATTTTTTGGTGAATAGTGTCGTATACGTGAATAGTAACCCCGACAGAAAAAGGTAAAGTTTCACAATAAAATCCATATCAATAATTATAACACCTTAATCCAATTGTTATAAATCACTTAATAATATCAAAATCTTAATATTATTAATATTACAACAATATTTCATAATTTTTTAAACTAATAAACAATATATTTAAATTATTTACACTTTACTAATTAATGCATTTAATCATCATAAAATGCCAAACTCATAAGATTTCATCACCAATAACCAAAACCCTCATCAAAAATCTGCATATACCTCATATATGATTCTCAAGCCATAAAATCATATTTTTTAATTTTCTTCCTTCATATAACATATTTAATTCATTTACTCATAACTAGATCATTTTCATGAAAAATACCAAATCAGTTCCAAAAATATTTCTTTTCTGGGATTTAGCAGAATATAGTCTCATATTGAACATATATTTTTCTCAGAATTTTTAAAAGTCATTTACTATTTTTCATATAGCCAAAACCACCGAATATTTAAATATTTATCATAAATTGTACTTTTGTCCAAAAATTCCAAAATTTATAGAATATACTCATGTTATATACATGTACTTCCAATAAAAATTTCACCAATTTTGGAGTTAACCACAAGGAGTTATAAAGGTTTTCTTTTAAAATAGTCTTTTCCCATAAAATTCATAACTCTTAATCTATACATCCAAAAATTGCCATTTTTGGACACAATCAAGATAACTCATCAAATTATCATTTCAAATTTTTCCAGAATTTTTGAAGGTCTGAAAAGTTACGAAACATGAAAAACATAGCAACCCTTAAAATCCATTTCCTTGAAAGAGCAGTATTTCTGACCGATATGTAAACCGAAGGAACCTTGTACTGAATAGCAACTCTCAAAGTATCAAAATACTCACAAAATAAGCTTGATAATATAGGGAGAGAAAGAGAGAAAACTTATGTTCCACTTCCCCCTCTCCTTCCACTATATATATATACAACCCCGATATACAACCCCGATCTGGTCCGGACGCCCGGACCAGAGCCAAAATACGAACTTTCAATGTTAACCGTTAAATGAATCCAACGGACAGAAAGGCTAAGCTTACAGACATTGGAAAAAAAAAAGGCTAAGCTATTCTCCTTTTCATCTCAAACAAAAGGCTAAGCTTTCTCTCTCCTCGAAAATTTGCTGCATCTCGCCGGACGAAATCCAACACTCATTCTCTCTCCTCGAAAATCTGCTACATAAAGCGGCCGGACGCCGGAAGAATTCGAACAAAAGGACCGACAGTAGCTTTCTCTCTCCTCAAAAATCTGCTACATCTCGCCGGACGAAATCTGCCAAGGTATTTTCTAACGATCTAACTCGAATTAATGAAATCTAGGGTATGTTGGATTTGCCCCTACCCAGATGGGTTAACCATTTCAGTTCCTGTATAAAGTTTCTTCCTGTAATTTTGGATGCCTAGCCTTCTTCCTGTGTTCTTCTGTAATTTTGAAATCTAGGGTATTTTGGAAGCTTAGCCATATTTTGGGCTCTTCTGTAATTTTGAAATCTAAGGTATTTTGGAAGCCTAGCCTTATATTTGGCTCTTCTGTAATTTTTATGTCGTTGATGGTAAGCAAGCAAGACGGGCAAATTCTGATAGTCCATTGGGGGAGCTTTTTGATGCCCCTGATTTTATTTTCATGTGCTTTTTTATAATTCCCTTGATCTGTCTCTTTCTGTCCATATTTTTGTAATTGATGTGGTCCCTTGCTCTGGCTACTGGATAGAAAGATACTCTGGAGTAGTAGTATCATTGTTGATTAATTAAGTAGTGTACTGCACAGATTTTGAAGAGTTCACTTATGGAAAAATATTTTATAGTGATCTATAAAGCATGCTCTTGAATTAAATTAATCCTACTGCAAAGAAGTTAGCTTTGAAAATGAAAGATATGAAAAGGCAAGTTTAGTGATAAAGGTTTGTGTATATTTATGAATGTATCCTAGAAAAACGTAAATGCTGATCAAATGAGTACAAGTGTAAAAACACATGTAGTTATGGGTGATTGATAGCTCTTGCCTGCTCTCAGCTCTTGGCCATTGAGGAACATCTTCATGCTCATCTCCTCCATCGCAGATGATAGCATCAGCTCCTAAGACTGCACTTTCTCCATCCAGTAAGACCAAGCTCTCCATGTAACTGCCCACATAAAAAGAGTCTGGAGCACCTTGAATTCCAAAACCCTTTACCTGTATCGTATTTTGGTTGAAAGAAACCAACTTGCCACGCGCTGTTACAAACAGAACCTTAATGCATGCATAAATACAGTAGGATTAATTTAATTCAAGAGCATGTCTCTTTCTGTCCGTCTTTTTATAATTGATGAATCCAAATAACTTGTTGGTGCATTTAATCAACAATGATACTACTACTCCAGTACACTACTTAATTAATAATCTATTGGATTTGGCAGATAAGGTTCAAAAAAGGCATGTCTACGTCAAGCAATATGAGGACTCAAACTCAGGGAATTCGATTTCGAAACCAGACATGTTATTGTCGCCTGAGAGCTGCTGTGCGAATATCTGAATCAGAAAAGAATCCTGGAAAGCTCTACCATGACTGTCCAAGGGAGAAGGACAAAGGAAAATGTAAGTTTTGGGACTGGTGCAATCCAATTGGGTATGGCGAAACCAACTCCGCTGATGAAACACATGTGCAGGTGCGCAACAATGATGATGCTCGACTTGGAGTCATTGAAATCAATGTGGCAAATCTTAAACATATCATCAATATCTTGGTGTTCTTTTGTGGGCTAGCCTTGGTAGTGTCGGTCATGGCACTTGTCAAGTGATATGCAATGCACTGTAATATTGTTGTCCACTGTTTTCATTGTTGTAATATGGATGTTAAGTGTGTACAGTAATTTCTTTGCACAAGTAATTTAGGGGAATGTACTTGACAATACAATATATATGGATTACCAAATTGTAGCAGATTCATCTAAAGCTTTATTTGGCTTGATATCTTATATTACACTAAATTACTGTCTAAATTGTAACAGTTCATCTAACAAGCAGTGCAACTTTGGTTGCAGAGTAGCAACTGGAAATATTTTTCTTTAATGGTCTTTGTTTTCACACTAACCTTTTCATGTATTGTTAAGAGATGGTTCAACACTAAGGGAAACCTGAATCCAGTATTTGCTTGAATAGCATGTAAGTTGTGATTCTGTACCCACTTCATAATTTAATCAATCAAGTGGAGTTGTTTATTTACTGTTATATAATGTTTATTTTATCAATGTGAAAACAAAATCTGCCAAGGTTGCAACAAACAAAAGGAACAAAAATACTCTAACAATCAGTGCAATAATAGCTTATAACAGCAGTATTTGATACATCATAGATCCACTATCAAATTCCTAAACAAACATCAAAGAAACTAATTAAAATACATAAAACTTTTAAATTCCTAAACATTTTCAAAGAAACTAATTAAAATACAGAAAGCTTTCAAATTCCTAAACAAACATCAAAGAAACTAATTAAAATACATAAAACTTTTAAATTCCTAAACAAGCACCAAAGAAACTAATTAAAGTACAGAAAGCTTTCAAATTCCTAAACAAACATCAAAGAAACTAATCAAAATACATAAAACTTTTAAATTCCTAAACAAGCACCAAAGAAACTAATTAAAGCAGCCCCTGCCACAAAGACTCCCATTCTGAAACAAAAAAATATCATCAATGTCAACTAATTTAAAAAGACAAAATTGCAATAAGGAGACAAAATGCCAAGCAAACAAAGACTTACAATCATCGTTAATGTCTGCGTCCTCCTCATCGTACACTCCAACAAGTTTTGGACAATTTCTTTTGTCATGCGACACTCCAACAATCCCACATCCATTACATTTCCTAGCCTTCTTGATAGCCTTCTCTTTTCCTCCCTTAAGTCGTTTACCACAACCCTTTGTCCTTACCGAAGATGGTTCTTTGAGACTTATATCATGTTGGCTCTCAACAGAAACGGGCATGTTGATACTCCTTTCCACATCCATGCTACCATGATTCATGGCGGCAAACCTCCTTTGAGTTGATAACAACAATTCTTTCAACTCTTTTGTGTTATCTTCACTTAATGCAGCTTCATCAATAACATTAGACGCAATTTGGAAGAGACTACTACGCCTCAGTAACACAGAAGTATCACATATTTCACTCACACTCCCACCCAAGTCATCCATAACTCTGCCACATTTTGCAGATTTTGTCCACCTCCGCAAGATGTACTGATTCGGTAATTCCATAACCTGTTTTTTTGTGAAATATGCCAACATATGCCTACATGGAATTCCATCACTCTCAAACATCTGACAACTACATTTAACAAAGTTTGATGACTTGTCAAACGAAATTTTACGGTCATTAGAATCACCCTCCTTTACATTCTGAACATTGTACATACAGTTGTTGTCATCTTTAAATGTACGTGTTACCACATACTTGCCACTTTTAAGCAGTTGCTCTTGAAACTTGTAAAAAATAGTTCGTGTGTACAACTCACTCATCTGGTATTCCATTACCCTGCCAGTTACTGTTTGTGTCTTTTCATTGACATCCTTATGATCGAAATCTAGTTCATTATGTCGCATTTTTGCAAGTCCCCTATTAAACTGCGTCACAAAATCCAACATTGAGTTTTGAGGAGACACGTACTTCTTGAAAAAGGCATGAGCCCCTTCAACTCTTTGGCTACTAGTCATGTGGGCAGAAAATATATGTCGTGAAAATGCCGGAACCCAACGCTCGCGGATTTCGTACATCTCCTGTAACCAATCATTCGTGTCAAATGTAGCTTTCCCTACAACCTCCGCCCATCTTCTTTCAAAATCGTCTGGGCTCTCAGATTTCCATATACAACAACTCAACTCGCCATAATGTTCTTTGTAGGCAATTGGACCTAATTTTTCAGAAAACTTTTTCAAAATGTGCCAAATGCAATACCTATGAAAAGTATTTGGAAGCATAGACTGAATTGAATTTCTCATGGCCGGATCTTGATCATTTATTATCATTTTGGGCGGGCTACCCGGCATCGCTTTCAACCATTCCTTGAAAAACCAATCAAAAGCATCAATCTTTTCACCACTTAATAATGCACACCCTAAAAGAGTTGTCTGTCCATGGTGATTAACCCCTACTATAGGTGCGAAAACCAAATTGTAGCGGTTCGTATTGTAAGTTGTATCAAACACAACAACGTCCCCAAAACTTTTGTATGACTTTCTACATGTTGCATCCGCCCAAAAACAATGAATCATGACACCCTCCTTTTGCTCGAATGTAAAAGTAAAACCGGGATTCTTTTTTTTCTCATCCTTAAAATACTCGAACAACAGATTAGCATCATGTCCCTTTAAAGCCCTCCTCATATCTCTTTCAGCATTATAAAGATCTCGTGTTGTACATCCAACATTTTCAAGACCTCCAGCTTCCATCTCTAAAATACTCATTTGTTGCCATGTTGGCACATTAACTTTTGATAGTTGTTCTGTTAAATTTCTTTTAGCAAGTGTCACTACACGATGAGAGTGCAATAAATGTACTTTTCTTGGGGTCGTAAGAGGATGGTTATGACCCTCAACAAATTGTCTAATAACAAACCCCCCTGCATCGGTCCGGTCTTTCACAACTACCACTTTCGCACCACAAGCAGCTCTAGTTAGGCCCCGTTTTCGTACAATCTGCTGAGTTTTGTTGGGCACAATTCTCCTCAACCCTTCTTTATAACAAACAAATTCCTTTCTAATTATTTCACCGTTAAGACTCTTCTTACTAGAATTTAACCGCGTTCCAAATCCACCTTCTCTACCATAGTTGTTATAAAAGTCATGAACATCGCCTAAGTTGTGAAAATGTTGCCCAATTTTCGGTATCAACTCGTTTTTAACTTGCGGAGTATAAAGTTGTTGAGAAGAATTACCAGAACTCACCATTTCTATCTCTTCTACATAATGCTGCATTCTGCAAACACAACAAGTATACAACTTATAATCAAAATAAGGCTAGGCTTCCAAAACTGTAAAACACATAGTCCTTCAGCTGGAATTCCAATACCAAATACTTAATTGAAGTTTAATTTTCATTGTAACAGTTAATTGAAGGCTCTAGACTTGAAACATTGCTTCTTCTTTTTTTCTTTTTTGAAGGACTATTGAAACACCGAATTACATAAAAGGGTTAACTGCAAACTTGACACAGGAAGAAGGCTAGGCATCCAAAATTACAGGAAGAAACTTTATACAGGAACTGAAATGGTTAACCCATCTGGGTAGGGGCGAATCCAACATACCCTAGATTTCATTAATTCGAGTTAGATCGTTAGAAAATACCTTGGCAGATTTCGTCCGGCGAGATGTAGCAGATTTTCGAGGAGAGAGAAAGCTACTTTCGGTCCTTTTGTTCGAATTCTTCCGGCGTCCGGCCGCTTTATGTAGTAGATTTTCGAGGAGAGAGAATGAGTGTTGGATTTCGTCCGGCGAGATGCAGCAGATTTTCGAGGAGAGAGAAAGCTTAGCCTTTTGTTTGAGATGAAAAGGAGAATAGCTTAGCCTTTTTTTTTTCCCAATGTCTGTAAGCTTAGCCTTTCTGTCCGTTGGATTCATTTAACGGTTAACATTGAAAGTTCGTATTTTGGCTCTGGTCCGGGTGCCCGGACCAGACCGGGGTTGTATATTGGGGTTGTATATATATATAGTGGAAGAAGGAGAGGGGGAAGTGGAACTCTCTGAAGTGGAAGTGGAAAAGGAATAGGAGAAGGGAAAGAAACTGAAGTGAAGAGGAAGAGACAACAGAAATTAATATCAAGTAAAGTGAATTTGTATTTCATTTTATTGCAGGACCATTTTTCTCCTTTAGTTTTTTTTTTCATTTTTATTGTTAAGACTTTTTTTTCGTTCTTATTGTTTGATTTTCCATTATTGTTTGATTTTTGCAATTGATTTGATTATGTGTATTTATATTGACTGAGTTTAGTTTTTTTTTTCATTTTTATTGTTAAGTCTTTTTT
This sequence comes from Panax japonicus, assembly GCA_020205505.1. NCBI lineage: Eukaryota > Viridiplantae > Streptophyta > Magnoliopsida > Apiales > Araliaceae > Panax > Panax japonicus. Next base: position 46,525,097 of record CM035103.1, read on the forward strand.
TTCCGTTCTTATTGTTTGATTTTCCATTATTGTTTGATTTTTGCAATTGATTTGATTATGTGTATTTTCATTTTATTGCAGGACCATTTTTCTCCTTTAGTTTTTTTTTTCATTTTTATTGTTTTTGATTATGTGTATTTATATTGATTGAGTTTAGTTTTTTTTTTTTATTATTGTTAAGACTTTTTTCGTTCTTATTGTTTGATTTTCCATTATTGTTTGATTTTTGCAATTGATTTGATTATGTGTATTTTTATTTTATTCCAGGACCATTTTTCTCCTTTAGTTTTTTTTTTCATTTTTATTGTTAAGACTTTTTTTTTCATTCTCATTGTTTGATTTTCCATTACTGTTTAATTTTTGCAACTGATTTGATTATGTGTATTTATATTGACTGAGTTTAGTTTTTTTTTCATTTTTATTGTTAAGACTTTTTTTCGCTCTTATTGTTTGATTTTCCAGTATTGTTTGATTTTTGCAATTGATTTGATTATGCGTATTTATATATTGTTATTGAAGAGAAAATAAAAATAAAAAAATTATTTATTTGTATTATCATTTATGTGTATTTATATATAAGAATAGAAGAATAGATGAGTTATCAAATTAAGTGAGTTAACTCACTTAATTAATTAAGAGTGGACTCAACGATTTTTTCAATTGATGATGTCATCATTTCAATTGATTTCAAATTAATTGATTGTGATGCCTTTATATATAAGATATAATTCATTAAGTAATTTACTTAATTACTCTTCATAATTTATTAGTCCACAATCAATTTGTTATTACTTTGGGCTATAATTAGAGGTTCTCCATGTATTACTCTAATCTTTTATGTCTCACTTGATCACAATTAAATAATCTTCAAAGTATTTAATTGTTTATTATTATTATTATCCCATATTCAAAGTAATTATTAACTTTTAATATTACTTTAATTAATTGTCCACGATTAAAATGTTATTAATGTCATTTTAAATTGTTCACGCTCCATAAATTTCACAATTAGAAATAGTCTTTACTATTATTGTAATTGTTTATTATTAAACCACATTATTATTCACATGATTTAAGCTTACAATTAAAATAAGTACTATTTTAATTGATTATTAACTCCACAATTAAAATCACCTTTAGTTTTAAGTTCTAATATTTAATTGTTGACTTTCTCATATTCTTTCTAATAACTAAAAAAATTCAATGTCTTCCAACATAGATCTTCCCTGAGTACCACTATTACCGTAGATTTTCTTCTTCTTCTTCAATTTAAACCCAAAAATAAACCCTCTTTACGGATATATGATTATCAATAACTAAATTAAAAAAACTTATAAGAACACATATCTCTCATCCTAAATAAAAGAATCAAACAGAACCAGATCTCATCTGGTCGTGTTTGCTAGCGGAGAAGAGGGAGAAGTGAGGTCGTACGGTGGAGGGGGGTGATGAGTTTGGAGGAGGGAGTTTCAGAGCGGTGGAATCGAGTAAGGAGGGATTGCATTTAATTTGGGAGGAGTGTTTGGAGTTGTGAGTCTCATAGCACTGAATCGGGCAAGTAAGTGAGGAGAGAGAAATTAAAACTAAGGGCATTTAAATAGGTATGTTATTTAACAAAATAATGCGCTTTAAGAATAATGCTCTTGAATCGTGCTATATATATTTAAGAGTGAATCATGATAAACTTTATCTATATATTTATTATAGTCGGTCCGGATCAAGTGTATACTCATTATCTTACTCACTCGTGCTCACCCCCTTTAGCGACGGACCCGGCGACGGTTCGGTAATACAACCGTCGTCTATACTTTTAGCGACGCTATATGTTGTCCGTCGCTAAAAGTATAGACGACGGTTGTATGACCGAAACCGTCGTCGGGTCCGTCGCTAAAAGGGGGTGAGTACGGTTGAGAAAGATAAGGGTATGCACTTGATCCTTGCTCTTATTCTAGTTATATAAAAATAAAAAAATTGCAAACAAAATTACTATAATTAAAAGTGTTTGTAAATACTCCTTCTATTTTAAAATTAAAGATACAATTTGATTTTTGAGGCCAAAACAAAGGAATATTAAACTTCAAATTGATGTGAATTTAGTTAATTTTAGTTAATACAATTATTATAATTATAAAGTATATAACAAAAACTATTAATCGTAAAATTTATTTCATTTTAAACTTTTATGAGTCGTATTAATCTTAAAGTTTAATATGTCGTCATTTGACCCTAAAAGTCAAATCGTATCTCTAATTTTGGAGTAAATGAAGTAATTCTAGTCTCTTGAAGGATATAAAAGTTTTTATAATATAAATTGAAATTTAATCTATATAAAATTTCCATGTAAGTATTTAATTATTATTAGGTTTATGTAGTAAAAATAGTATATCTGTGTGTTTAAGTACGATGAAGACCATAGTTGAATTCTGATGCACACATACCACATGTATAAGATGTGTGACCTCTAGTGTTATGAGGTTTTTTTAGAAATAATATGCTGTAAATCTGACTTGGTGATTGTAAAATTTTTGGCCTTTGTGAAATTCAGCCTATTCGTTACAAGATGTATGGTTGCATCTTTTTTTTTTTTTTTACTCAGAGATAACCAGCATGTATATCCATGTAATTATATAGCACATATATATATTAAAACCACTTAACTTGATTAAAAACTCGTCTTTAAACCTCTTTCACTTCAACTTCCTTGGCTCCATTGACTCCTTCCTTTGCATCCTTCACCTCAATTTGGAACGCCGACTCCGGTAAGGTTCTGAAAAGGCCGGTCGGAGTCTTGAAAGTGATCTTTCCGGTGGGCGGATCGTCGACGTAAATATCGCTCAGTGTGATCCACATCAGCAGCTCCTTGGTCTTGACTCCTGTCAGTTTCTTGATCTTGCCTTTGTCAACAACAGCAGTGACTTCATTCGCATAGGAAACAAGTTTCCCAATTTTGTCAAACTTGTGCTCACATTTTTTCTTTTGTTTGAGCCAAACAAAGCCTGTGTCTTTCACATACCCACATCCCACCATGTCCTCCATGGGTAACAGCCCATTTGGTAACCCCATTTCTGTGAGCAAAAACTTTGATTTTTCCTGGCACTTTTCATTTCCTTGGTACATTTCTGATGCAAGTTGCCTTGATTTCCTGTCACTAGAGACATTTCCTTGGTGGTGTTTGATAAAATTGAGTGTTAAGACCTGAACAGTTTAGACGTCTGAATAATATAGAGTATCTGAATAGAATTGTGTCTGGATGAAAAAATGTTGTTTGATAATTAATTTTTCCAAAATATCTGAATAACAGTATTTTACCATTTTAACCCTCTGAACAGTTTAAACAAAACCTGTTTGATAATCAGAAGGTCTGAATAGTATTTTAAATACATATTTATAATAATTTGACCACAATGTGATAAAATAAAAATGAAAACGTTCAAATTAAATTAACTTCAAACATAATATCATGTCCCAAAAATATCAACATAGCATAATAATTCAACCATACAAATTAAATAAACTTCAGACAGTTGTTAAGAGTTGAAGTGCAATTTGTTCACGTAGATTAACCATAAATTCTACGTCTTGATCACCCCATCGTGGTTCATCTTGTCATTCTTCTTCGCTTCCTTCATTTTGCTCCGCTTCAATGTCAAACATGTTATCTCGATCATATTGAGCAAATAATTCATCATCAATGTTATGCTCCCTTATGAAATTATGGACTGCGAAGCAAGCGATAACTATATCCCTTTGTACTGTAAAAGGGTAAGGAGCCATTTGTTTTAAAATTGGGAATCTTGCTTTCAACACACCATAAGCACGCTCGATAACATTTCTGAGTTGTGCATGAGCATGGTTTGAATTTTTCCTCTTTATTCAAAGCGCGTCTGCGTCGAAAATCAGCTAACCAATACCTTGTATTGCAATATGGAGATAAAAATCCTCGAGTGTTTATGTATGCAGCATCACAAAGATAATATTTATTTGTAATTGAGACAAAAATAATGATTATTATTAATAACTTGAATGATGAAATTTTATGACAAAAATAAATAATAATTGAAAATGGTAAAAGAAATTGTAATATATACCCGGGGGAGGAAATGAAAAACCAGAAGATGGATCAAATGCAACTTCTTTTAGAACTCGTGAGTCGTGTGCAATGCCTTCCCATCCGGCCCAAACAAATGTGAATATCATGTTAAAATCACATATTCCTAAAACATTTTGATAACATTCACCCCTTCCTCTTCCTCTGTAACGCATTTGTTGATCAACAGGAACAACTGCATGTACAAGAATACCATCTAATGCACCAATTGCACCCTGCATTAAAAAACTTAAGAGTTCTCAAAGTATTTTATTGTATGGAATAAAAGTAAAATAGAAAAAAAAATTGTATGTCACTTACCGAAAATATTTGTCGTAAGTTTTTATGGTTCCCCGGAATATCTGGATTTGGATCAAATGATGTAGGCATTATAATTTCTTTTGAAAATTCAATCATCCCATTTAACACCTCATGAAAATATCTATGTATTGTTTGGGTAGAATGTTGAAATCTGCGTTTTATAACTCTAAAGCGTTCATTATGGCCTTTGATGGTTAAGAAGATTGCCATCTTCTCCTCTCAACTGTTATGTATCTACTATTGTGTACCCATTGTTTTTTCTTGAAGTGTTCACATAGACGCACATATGCATCACGAGAAAGACGCATCAACTCTCGACACTGTGTATTTGATCCATTTAACAACTCTAATGTGTAAGCATGCCCGCTCAATGCCGAAGTATTATCCATAATCCTTGGTATTCTCCTTGAAGATTGTCTTTTCAAATACCAATATATAATCATCAAACATATAATTTGATCCTCGATATCCATATTACCTATATTAAACATAACAATTTTAAAATACTTTAACATTTAATAAAAGAAAAGTTAAGTCAAAAGGATACATCCATAATTAGGCATATGTATCAAATATTACATCCATAATTAGTAATAACAAATGTCACATCCATAGTTAGCAAATAAGCCCCCACATATTCAAGTTTGTATCCCAAAAATATAATGTTAACTAGCCCCAAAGATAAGAAGTTTGTACCCAAAAATATCAAATTACCTAGGCCCAAATATATCCACCAACATCCTACCAAGTTTGTAATTAACTAATATCCAACAAACTAAGCAATGTATCCCAACTTGCGTGAAACCATCATAACCCAATTTTCAACCTCATTCTCTTTTAGAATCATCCATGCTTCTTTGTAGCTTGGTTTCTCACAAAATATTCCAAGAGCCATCTTGTGTAGTGGATTTTTCGCTCCCCACCCAAGTTCTTCCAACTTATCTTTGCATTCTTTCACGGAAGGTCCACTATTCTTTTCAACAATAAGTTTCAAGGCCTTGGACATCTCTTCATCTAGATTAGTGTTGTAGGTTTGTTTAGATGAACGCTTAGCTTTTTTCTTTGGTCTTTCTCCCTCAAAGCTAGGAGCGGAAGCATGAGATTGCATACCAGGAGTTGATGCATTGGGAGAAGTAATAGAAGTCCCTTGACCTTGGGTGCTAAAAGGAATGTCCTCAAGACTAAAAACCTCCAAGTCCAAAGGTGTTTCTTTAGTCCTACCTCTTCCACAACTAGGACCCCAACTATCAAGTCCCGTTGCCGCAGTTGCATCAAATAATGCAATACAAAGATCGGGGAAGATTAGAGGTGAGATCTTCAATGTTTCTACCATTTTATTTGCCTGTATTCAAACAATAAGTTCAACATGTTATAATATATTTTTAAGGACTATTACTAATTAACATGGCGGGTAAAAATATTAAAAATGCACCTTTATCTCTTGTGTCCATTCCTCATCAGAAAGGTTGAACCTATTCGTTGACGGGTCATATACATTTCCTGTCTTACTTTTGAGTTTGCACCATGCACCATATTTTTCTCGCAAGTAGTCAAAATGATTCTTCATTTGTTTTTGATCAACAATCATGTTGTAGGTATCTTTTAGTATTTCTCCTACCTTTCTCCATGATTGTGGCTTGAGACTTCAACCTTCCCTACCATTTTCCACAACCTCACGAATACATGCTTCTAAAAAAGTTTTTACTAGTGATTCATTCCTCCAACTCACTCTAATCCTTTTTGGTTTTTGAGTTTCACTGATTTGTTACATACCTAAAGTACATAGATTATAAAAGGTTTAAACAATAAAAAACAAAAATTTAAATAGTTTGAACAATAAAGAACAAATTATAGTAGGTCGGTAGCTTAATTGTTCAATCATAAATCTAACATCTCGGGTCTTAACTTCTACTAATTTTAGTTTTTTAGGCAAAATCTCTCTTTTAGGAATTTAATCGAACATAATGCGAGCGCCCATTTCAAGGACTGACTTCATAGCCAATTAGTTAAGTTTTCATCAATGTTTTTCCTCCTTATAGCACCGCACAACACATACTAAAATCACTTCTCGTTTCTTGTTTATGTCAACCATATTTTACAATCATGGCATCATGCACATAAAAATGAGCATACAAGTTTTTGGAGGGGTACCTTAATCAATGACACTAAACAACAATGAAGTTCTCAACAACTTCATGAAATCTATCGGCCCCAATCCCCCCCCCCCCCCCCCCCCAAAAAAAATGCACACAAAGATTAAAACAATGAATTTGATGTTACATTTTCTTTAAATTGTTTCATTCCCCAAATAAAGAAAAACATCATGTATGTACTCCATGTAATTAATCAGTACTTACTCGGTCCGGTCCTGATCCACTAATTTTCACCATAAAATAATTATCAATAACATCGCAGGCCACTCAAGAATAATGGTGACTATCAAAACATCAAACATAAATTTAAATGGAGGAGCAAAACATCAACGAAGTGATACAGAAATTTAAATGGAGGAGCAGAAATTCAAAACATCAAACATCAGGCCACTCAAGAATGTACAGAACAGCCCAATACAAGATTTTAATTTCTTTCAAGCATAAACAAGAAACGAGAAGTGATACTTTGAAGAAGGGAGAGAATATGAAGAAACGAGAAGTGAGAGAAGATTACCGGCGAAAGAAGACAAATGACCAGCATCGCAAAGGAGAAGAGCAGCAGCGAAGTGAAGGAGAAGAGCAGAGTAGCAGCAACGATTAGGTTAGATTTGGGATAAAAGAGAGGTTATTATTGTCCCCAAATTTTTTTTCCCGCTCAGAGGTTGCTCTGAATACTACAGATTTATTTCCATGTCTAATCAATTAGGAGTCATTAAGAGGGAAAAAAATTTGTCAAACAAAATTTGCCTCTGACCGAATCAGAGGCAAATTCATTAAGAGCCAATAAGACTATAAGAGACAATCAAACACACCCTTAACTTTCTTTTTTCTCTCTCAATTTCTATTGGCATGGGAGGACGAGGTGGGGGTACCTAATATAGTTGCCATGCTATAGTGTTATCCTTGGATTTGTATATAATTGCCAAAATACCAAATACGTTAAAGGTAACAGTTATAATATAGAATAAGTCTAGTCGGACAGGATTATGGGACAGGTTCTTTGGACCGGTTGTAATTTTTTTTTATTGTGACTCTCAAAAAATGTATCGTATTTATTTCAATAGGAATTTTTATAAAATATAGTGTTTTAGGTGTAATTAGGATACATATACAAATACAGGATTATATATGTATATTTAATTTTTTATAAATCACTGTATTGTTAGAATATTTTTATTCTTTATGTGGCCTCTACTATTTATGTAATTATTGGGCTTACATATTGTATTAATTTAATAACTTTATTTATGGGTTTGGTAATTAATTATGTGGCCCATAAATAATATTACTAATATTAATTTGGCATAATGGGTCCTAGGGTTTCATAATCTTGATGGACGATTTTGACCCTTAGCTATTGTATAAATAAAACAGTTAGGGTTTGGTCCCAATTGTCGTCTCAAGAATTTTATTTACACACCTATACATTCATCTTAAGATTGAGAGAGACAATTGAAGACCTTCACCCTTATGGCGCAGCGGAAGCGTGATACATACAAGATGGTTTCTCTCAATTCATGTAAGTACTTATTATTATGATTATTGATTATATTTATTCTATACAATAATACGTTCCTTTATTATTTATTCATCATGTATTATATACAATCTTATTTTTTATATGTATCCAAATTACACATAAATCACTGTATTCTATAAAAATTTGAGTTAAAATAAATATTATAAATTTTTTGGGTTAAAAAAAAATAGATGTGTCTAATTTTTCGATTCAAAAAAAATATCCCCGTAGAAAGACTCTAATATTGTACGGTATTTGTGTATGTGTAATTAAAAAAATAAATAAAAAATATAAAATGTGGGTGAAAAGATATGAGAAGGATTTTAAATATAAATTAAAATGTAGGAGAAAAAAAGAAGTTAAATGTGCTAAAGCTTGAATGAGTTAGTTATATAATGGATGTGAAACTTGTAGCACATTTATATCCGTGTTTGCTAAAGTGTTTTTTTTGTTCTCTGCTATGCTTATGTGGCACATCCACATCACCCGGTCACCAAGACCGGTCCCCCCAGAATTATTCTTTGTCCAAAATTATTTGACTTGTGTTATATTCTAATTATCATTTTGAATAATGCTAGAAACACAAACTATTCTGCAAACATTTTATAAATTGACTGATGTGGCATACTTCATTTCAGTTTTTATGTGGGACCAAAGACTACATTAAATTAATTTGTTGATCAATATGCTGAGATGGAGTATGTAACATCAGCAATTTATAAAATAGTTTGTATCCGTAACATTACTCTATCATTTTTATATTAATATAAAGTCGTGGGAAAAAACTCAATAAACACCTAGCTAAGCAAAAGGGGGTTGTTGAAGAAAAGGCTCAGAGAATGGAAGGCTTGGTCCCAATGGTGTTGAAGATGTTCAAGAAGAGGAGCGAGACTCGCCGGGAATGCAATTCTCTCATAGTTACAATATATAGTGGACTTCTATCCTAATGGTTACAACTTCCAGTATGGGACAGTACCGACGCAACAACAGGATCAAAGGATTGATGATGGTTTTCGTGCTGAAACTAAGTTTAGCCAACCACGAAACAAGTCTTTTAATCATGTTGGTTATGCTGCTGGTGGCCGATATTCCCCTCAGGATTCTGTCAAGTCCTCTAAACAACTTGTCAGTCAGCCAAGAATGTTCTCATGTATCACTGGTGCCTAAAACTTTGTCCCTCATCCCCCCCCCCCCCGGCCTTCATGTTCTCATGAAATCTGATACTCGTTCATTGCCAATGAAGTTTCCCTTGGAAGAATAAGGACCTGAACTTGTAATCTTCATGCTTAGTCTCAATACCAAAGATGAAGCAGATTCCATGGCATTTGTTCCATCATCATCAGCTGAACTCATAGGGGAAGACTGTTCTTATTCTTCCTGATTCACACAACTTTTAGCTTCCTGTAAGCAGATAGTTCCTTCATATATCTACAGCTTGCAAATAATTGGAAAGGGTAATAATATATCTAAGAAGTGACTCCCAATCTACTCTCATTTTCCATCTATCTTAGGGGGGTGTATCCTAATCCAAAAGCAACATCTCCGATTATTGGATATTCACATACAGCATAATGCAAATTCAAATTTTTTGTTATTCTTTTTAGCAGAAATAGAAAAGCATTCATTATAATCCAAAATTCATACTTGAACTACATGTGGATGGGAGATTAAGTTCAAATCATTCAAGAATGCAGCAAGCAACTTCTACTGTACAAATATCGGTTGCTTATTTTGTAACCAAACTTCAATTTATAAAAATTCTTTGGACAAATATATGCAGCATTTGCTACATTTTCTTTCACATGTTATATAGATCCTACATGCTATCAGATAGAAGGAGTCTACACAAAAATCATAAACCCTTTTCTTCCAGGCTGAGGAAAACAGAAGATTTTAAAAACAAGAAATAAAAAAATTACAAAAACTACTTGCACAACACCTAGAATCAAGATTGAAAGATTGCACTAGAAGTAGTACTTATCAAAAAAAAACTGCACTTGCAACAATAATTAAGAATCACTACCAGCAGAAGAAGAAAATCTCATACGCTGGTCGGATCTAAATAATAAAATGCAGGGTCAATAGACAAAGTTCGGAATCTAGTTGCTGTTAAAATATATCGATGGTTCAATGTGGAGTGACGAATGTGTTTGCTGATGATCATCTAACCATAATAATTCTGCAGAAAGTGAGGAAAATGAAGAAAAAGATCATTAGATGACCATCAACAAAACATATTCATCATCATATCTGCATAAAACACACACAAAAGGTCTTAAACTCCAGCAAAGTCATACTACTAAAGGACAAACACCCATAATAGGACGGTTTGTATTATAAGTCTTGCAAGTATATACTCTGGAATATTTCTCCAAGATAAGCATATTCTTTGGGAATAAACCTCCAGTTGGACTCCTTATAATGGTTGGCGAGAAATGAATGAGTGTTCATTTCGAATTTGAAGAGTGAAAAACTTACCAACACATAAATGGTGAATACTCTGAGAGATGGTGATAAAGAGACTGGGTAAGAGAGATAGAGACTGTAATGGACTATTATAATGAATGATAGAAGTTAAAATAACCTCCTTTAGATCAGGTTGGATTGAAATGGACCAATTGGACAGTAGGTGAAGCAGTTAGGCCTACCAAAAACACCTAACTCAACTAATACCTTGTTTTTCTCATGTCCAAAAAAAACACTAAAGTCTTGTTCAAACTTTTTTATTTTTAAATCATGGGTATTCAACCGTATTAGAGAATCCCACGTGTAAGTATCACTTGGAGTTTGCAAGATTTGATCATGGTGGAACACATGCCACTGAGTACTGTTATTAATCTGAAACGAAACTATATATATATATATATATATATATATATATATATATATATATATACAGTCCAGATCACATCCGGTCTCCCGGATGTTAACCAAAATACGAACTTCCAATCTCAGCCGTCCAAAATATCTAACGGCCCAGGAAAGAGAGTCTGTAAAAAAAAAATTTGACGGGTCATATTTCGGGTCAAAAGTTCTGGACTCTTTTTCCTCTCTTTCTCCTAAATCGCGATTCGTGGTCTGGGCAATCTTGAAAAGTGAAGCTCTAGTAGCAATTGTGATTGCAATCCGAAGAATACCGGCTGAAGAATAAGCAAGAGAAGCTCTGGTTTCATGGTCTCTTTCCCTCTTTTGTCCAAGAATCGCGACTCGCTTTCACAAGTCGTCGAAAATAGCTTTTGATACTCGATCTTCGGCCGAAAACTCATAGGAGTCTCCCTGAATCTCGTCGTTTCTTGGCCCCAAGAACATTCGCGATTAAGGAGTATCCCAAGGTATTTTCTATTACTAGAATTTGAACCAAATGAATGAAATCTAGGGTTTGGCAATAAATTTTGATTTTTGGGTTCTGTTTAAGAATTGTTAAATTGTGTAGATCTTTCTGTGATGATATATGGATGGCCTTTCATGTGTTAAATTGAAATTGCAATTTTTGTACTGTAATTATGATTATGAATATCATATTAATATAGTATAATTTCGAGTAAAATGGTATTGGAAATTTCTGTGAAAGGATTTTAAATTTTTATAAAATGGTATTGGATTATTTGGCAGTAAAATGTGATTTTTGGGTTCTTTCTTTATCCTTGAAGCTTAGGTTTCAATTTAATAGCAAACATGTCTTCTTGTTGATTCTTTCACTAGTCCTTCACAGTGATGGTCTTTTCAGGTTGCTGGACTAGATCATTCTAAGTTGTATACTTGTTGTGTTTGAAGAATGCATCATTGTGTAGAAGAGATAGAAATGGTATCATCTGTTAATTCTTCTCAACAACTTTACACTCCGCAAGTTAAAAATGAGTTGATACCGAAAATTGGGCAACATTTTCACAACTTAGGTGATGTTCGTGACTTTTATAACAACTATGGTAGAGAAGGTGGATTTGGTACGCGGTTAAATTCTAGTAAGAAGAGTCCTAACGGTGAAATAATTAGAAAGGAATTTGTTTGTTATAAAGAAGGGTTGAAGAGAATTACGCCCAACAAAACTCAACATATCGTACGAAAACGGGGCCTAACTAGAGCTGGTTGTGGTGCGAAAATGGTAGTTGTGAAAGACCGGACAGATGCAGGGGGGTTTGTTATTGGACAATTTGTTGAGGGTTATAACCATCCTCTTACGACCCCAAGAAAAGTACATTTGTTGCACTCTCATCGTGTAGTGACACTTGCCAAAAGAAATTTAACAGAACAACTATCAAAAGCTAATGTGCCAACATGGCAACAAATGAGTATTTTAGAGATGGAAGCTGGAGGTCTTGAAAATGTTGGATGTACAACACGAGATCTGTATAATGCTGAAAGAGATGGGAGGAGGGCTTTAAAGGGACATGATGCTAATCTGTTGATCGAGTATTTTGAGGATGAGAAAAAAAAGAATCCCGGTTTTACCTTTACATTTGAGCAAGAGGAGGGTGTCATGATTCATTGTTTTTGGGTGGATGCAACATGTAGAAAGTCATACAAAAGTTTTGGGGATGTTGTTGTGTTTGATACAACTTACAATACGAACCGCTACAATTTGGTTTTTGCACCTATAGTAGGGGTTAATCACCATGGGCAGACAACTCTTTTAGGGTGTGCATTATTAAGTGGTGAAAAGATTGATGCTTTTGATTGGTTTTTCAAGGAATGGTTGAAAGCAATGCCGGGTAGCCCACCCAAAATGATCATAACTGATCAAGATCCGGCCATGAGAAATTCAATTCAGTCTATGCTTCCAAATACTTTTCATAGGTATTGCATTTGGCACATTTTGAAAAAGTTTTCTGAAAAATTAGGTCCAATTCCCTATAAAGAACATTATGGCGAGTTGAGTTGTTGTATATGGAAATCTGAGAGCCCAGACGAGTTTGAAAGAAGATGGCTGAGGTTGTAGGGAAAGCTAAATTTGACAATAATGATTGGTTACATGAGATGTACGAAATTCGCGAGCGATGGGTTCCGACATATTCGAGACATATTTTTTCTGCCCACATGACTAGTAGCCAAAGAGTTGAAGGGGCTCATGCCTTTTTCAAGAAGTATGTGTCTCCTCAAAACTCAATGTTGGATTTTGTGACGCGGTTTAATAGGGGACTTGCAAAAATGCGACATAATTGGGTGGGAGTGTGAGTGAAATATGTGATACTTATGTGTTACTGAGGCGTAGTAGTCTCTTCCAAATTGCGTCTAATGTTATTGATGAAGCTGCATTAAGTGAAGAGAACACAAAAGAGTTGAAAGAATTGTTGTTATCAACTCAAAGGAGGTTTGCCGTCATGAATCATGGTAGCATGGATGTGGAAAGGAGTATCAACATGCCCGTTTCTCTTGAGAGCCAACATGATATAAGTCTCAAAGAACCATCTTCGGTAAGGACAAAGGGTTGTGGTAAACGACTTAAGGGAGGAAAAGAGAAGGCTATCAAGAAGGCTAGGAAATGCAATGGATGTGGGATTATTGGAGTGTCGCATGACAAAAGAAATTGTCGTGATGGTTTAGTTACAATCTGTATGTGTTCTTGCAACAACTGGAAATTAACCAGTACTCCGCCTATGTGATTTCTTGGTTGATGTTTTTCTGTTAGTCGGTCTTTGATGGTCAGCAGGGTCCTCAGGGAACTCCCTGCTAACCATATTTTCCTGCTACGATTGTTTATTAAAGGTCAACAGGAAGGAACACAACATTACCCATTCCCCATTTACAATGTCAACTGGCCAAGCCTGAATCATTGGGCCAAAAACGACAACTTTGGCTTGTTAATATAATCACATTATAGAACTTATGAGTTCAGACAGGAGCTAAATAGTGTTGCATATGTTAATAGCCATCAAAAATTCGATACTTACTAAGACAAAGAATGTTCAATTATGTGTTGTATAGTAATATTCTAGAATATGAAGGAAAGACATCAGAGCACCATACAATTTTCAGAAATTGGGGATTTTTGAAGAGGGGATCCCCTCTTAGTTCTTTAAGGAATAATTTTCGCTGGGTGTATGTGTTTACCTATATGATCCATGGTAAGCTATCTGCAGTTGTTTTTTTTTGCCAGGTGTTTGACCAATTTCAATGTTAGAAGAAGCTGAGTTTGACTTGGGGCAAGAACTCCAAGGACTTGTTGATATGTTCTCTGTCCAGTGCATTAACCCAAATGTTGAGACTGTTTTAGATCTTTCTGGCAGAGTTGTGCAGATATTTGCTAACCTCATCAGCAATTCTATCAAGTTTACAACTTGTAAGTGCAACATTTATAGTTCAAATGGCATATTCAAATGTTATAATTAGCTTTCTTTAAAGAGTTTATGTAGCTTGTAAGTGCAACATGCAGATATTGGCATGTTCAAATGTTATAATTAGCTTTCTTTGAAGAGTTTATGTAGCTTGTAACGTTTATAGTTTTCTGATGGCATACAGAGGGCTACATTGTTCTGCAAGGATGGTGTGAGAATCCAAATAACTTTAGCAGGAAGTTTATCGTCGGTCAGAAGGATCCAAGATCTTCACCCAACTCAAAATTTAGTTTCACTTGTATTTTTTAATTCATGTTGTTTCATAATCAATGCTTGAGATATTTGAAACTGTAAATGAATGATATTATTGGGATGTATTTTAAATGGTTGATACATTTTGGTTTTAAATTTAAATGATAATTTAAACTTTTTAGCTATATATCGTGACATTAGCATATTGCAGGTGCATTGGTAATATAGGTGAATTATAATTTTTTTTTATTTTTTTTCTTTATCTACAACGTTTTTAAAATGTTGTATAAATTGGTTAAAAGCGTTGTCTGATATACTAAACAACAACGTTTTTATCCAAAAAACGTTGTGGAATCATACATTCTACAACGTTTTTAAGCATCTGCTAATTTTGGGAAGACAAATCTACAACGTTTTTTTCTAAAAAACGTTGTGTATTGTGCTTAACTACAACGTTTTAAAAACGTTGTGTAAGAGTGTCAAATAGACAACACCCTTAACCACTACGTTTTTCTGACAGAAACCACAACGTTTTTTCCGCGTTGTCTATTTACTGTTTTGTAGTAGTGGCACTATAAGTTCATCATGTTTATATTCGTTGGCTGATTGTATAGTTAATACTGCATTTGAGAAAGGCAACACTGATAATATGGCAGCCGTTGTGGTTCCTCAGCTTTAGGTCTGTAAAAGTATATTCATGAACAACCAGGTGACTTTCATGGTAGGCTATCTGTTACACACATGTAAGCGTGCGTTTAACATGTTGAAGGTAAAGTAGAAGTTCTTTTGTGGCATACGCGTGGAAAAATATCTGTTAATGCTCGGTATGTCTGTCAACTTATATATACTGTATTAGCAAGGACTGCAACTGAACCTGAACAGATCTGAGTTGGACTCACCTTCCTTGGTTCATTTAGCATTAAAGCACTAATAAATTGAGAATTCCCCATAAGCTTACCAAATAAAAACTGTAATTTTGTTACATATCTTTGAATGTCATTACATAGCTTTGAATGCAACCAAATTCATAAAAACATAACTTAATACAACACACGTCACCATCCATGACAATATCGCATACCATTGATATTTCTTATTTGCCTCTCTTAGTCTAATAGATTCCAACTCCAAGATTAAGGCATCCCTTTTCAATTTCTTTAATTTCTCTTTCAACTTTCTTGTTTTGTTTCTCAGGGTATTGACTTCATCTTCATTCTTTGGAACAGAACTCATATCACTGCAACCATGAACTTCATTTTGAGTACTCATGTCCAACCATTGAAAAAATCCACAATATTTATTAACGTCCTGTAAAAGAAACCAACACCCAAACCAAATTCAATCCAAAATATATTATAATAACATACAAATCTATACAAAAAATTTTACTCACTGGGTAAAAACGACATCCATAGAACCTTCTTCCCTTTGATTTATTCTTTGTGGATACACAAATGGATGCCGATAGACCGCAGAAACAATCTACCCTCTTTCTAGCAACAGACGAGGATATGCTATTTGAAGAAGCCATTAAGAACCTTTTACAAGTTCAATTGGTCAAACATTATTGTTAAAATAACTATGTAATATGATACAAACATGATTAATTACTGGTACTTATAATCCAAAATTAAATATGAATCTCTAGTTTTAGAACTGGCAGAAAGGCACATATATCTCTAACTTGGAATAAAGGTAGTATTATATTAGACAATTATTAAAAATAAATGCATAACATATGATGGATGAACTTGGTTCTAGCAATAAGAAGCTATACTGCACCAGTGAAACCTGCAAAGCAAATGTATGAGAAGGCATAAATTGTTTTCAGCATACAGACACCTAACCATTGGATGACTGTTATCCTGTTATCATTTTCAAGGCTTGTTTTCATCATCACCCTCTTCTATCTAGGGTGCCAAGTAGAACCTTATATAACCCATCTCAGCAATCTTGTACTAACCAAGAATCTTGCAATCACTGTGAAGGACTAGTGAAATATCAACAAGAAGACATGTTTGCTATTAAATTGAAACCTAAGCTTCAAGGATAAAGAAAGAACCCAAAAATCACATTTTACTGCCAAATAATCCAATACCATTTTATAAAAATTTAAAATCCTTTCACAGAAATTTCCAATACCATTTTACTCGAAATTATACTATATTAATATGATATTCATAATCATAATTACAGTACAAAAATTGCAATTTCAATTTAACACATGAAAGGCCATCCATATATCATCACAGAAAGATCTACACAATTTAGCAATTCTTAAACAGAACCCAAAAATCAAAATTTATTGCCAAACCCTAGATTTCATTCATTTGGTTCAAATTCTAGTAATAGAAAATACCTTGGGATACTCCTTAATCGCGAATGTTCTTGGGGCCAAGAAACGACGAGATTCAGGGAGACTCCTATGAGTTTTCGGCCGGAGACCGAGTATCAAAAGCTATTTTCGACGACTTGTGAAAGCGAGTCGCGATTCTTGGCCAAAAGAGGGAAAGAGACCACGAAACCAGAGCTTCTCTTGCTTATTCTTCAGCCGGTATTCTCCAGATTGCAATCACAATTGCTACTAGAGCTTCGCTTTTCAAGATTGCCCAAACCACGAATCGCGATTTAGGAGAAAGAGAGGAAAAAGAGTCCAGAACTTTTGACCCGAAATATGACCCGTCAAATTTTTTTTTTACAGACTCTCTTTCTTGAGCCGTTAGATATTTTGGACGGCTGAGATTGGAAGTTCGTATTTTGGTTAACATCCGGGAGACCGGATGTGATCTGGACTGTATATATATATATATATATATATATATATATATATATATATATATATATATATATATAATAACTTATCTCAAATAAATTAGAACTGTAAAAAAAGATTTGTCAAGACTAGTACTTGGTACTATGTCCTTAAGACAATTATGCCATCCGTATGGTGTTCAGAGTTGATAGTACTTGTCTCCCAAGATACAATGACATTGTATACTTTAACAGCACTACAAAAAGTATACTCTACGAACCAAAGAAATGCTCGGACTCTCTCTCTCTCAAAATGAACTAAGGAAACTAATGAAGAAATATAGACTTAGAAAGCTCTAATATGCTTGAATGCTTGAGAAATGAATGACTGAAAAAGCTGGCTCCTCCTATCTATTTATAGGAGCAGTTGGTGACCCTTCGGATGGGTACTTAGCCCTTGAAAAGGCATGGGATGCTGCTGAAAAGACATATATGGCATCTATTCAGACCCATAAAACGACATAGTTTAAGCATTCGTAGAACCAAAACTACGTAATTTTAGGCTTAGTACCACTTCTCAAAACGACACAGTATTGATAATAGAATTAAATAAATAAATTTTGTCTAAAAAATTATATACAAGGACCCACAACTCACGAGCCCGAGCCAGGCCGGTCGGCGGCGCGTGGGTTCAAACCAAGCTTTGACTAAATTCTCTCCCTTCTACAAAAGTGGAGTGCCCCTTGAGGCCCAAATCCAACAGAAATTTCCTTGTATATAAACACATTAAAAGTTTAATTCTTAACCTATGTGGAACTTAATTTTTTCCCACATGTTATCATTTATCATTTCATCTTTGGGGGAGTTAATATCTCATTCATTACTCCATGGATTTGAGCTTCCAAATACTTAATTCAATCTACTCATGGAGTAGGACACATTAATATATGGAATCATTAAAAATAATTAATGATGCCCATATTAATTTAGGCTCAAATTCTAACAAGTACAAGGATCATGTGTGTTCCAATTTCTTAGACCACTCCACTAATCCCACAAGTACACGTCCCCTTAAAAGATCCGTGCACCGGGTAAATTCAAGTATAAACTCCTATGGGTACTCGTCAGAGTTGGCGAGATAAACTCCTATGGGTACTCGTCAGAGTTGGCGAGATTTGATAATGGTCGATCACATGCAGTACAAGGATCCTGTTTTCCCTTCTATACTGTTTAGGCCTACGTTAATATTGAATATGCAATAGGCAATCAACACCAATCCTGCTAAAAGAAGGTAAGTATCAAATTATTAATACTTGTCCAGAAAACAAAAGAGTTTGTATAGACAAAACAAATTACTAAAATAAAATAAAGAATTGAGCTAATTAAGCTACTATAAATTAAAGAATTAAGTTAATTAATCACGTTTAAAAAAACGTAGGGAATCTGAAAGTCCAGCTTTTGTTAATGACTTTAAAGAAGACAAACTGAAATAACAGCAAGCAGGTTACTATTGTCCATCTTACCTTGTTAACTCGTGACCTCGATTCAGTCACTCTCCTGGTTAAATTAGTCAGATTCACTCACTAGTCCACAGCCATAAAATCAAAGATTAGAGAATATATATGCACACAATAAAACCAACAGAATTAATACTATTTAACCAAGTAGAACACTTTGACAGTAATATAGCTGGCAACATAATATGGACAATGGAAGAACAAAGAACAGAAAAACTTGTGTGGTTTTTTTGTATATGCATAAGTAAAATTTAATAAAGGAAACTACCAATAATTTCCATAAGTAGCTATACATCTCTGTTACAACTTTCATGTAACATGAATTTGGGACCTCTGCTGATTTATCGAGGGAACAGACAACTGCAAACTTATACCTGTATGGTTAGAAGCTTTCATTCTCCAATTCGTTACATGCACTAGTATAATTACTACTCTGGCTCTACCTAATGGTAGGGATTGTTTCTTCATTATTTCCAGCGCTATTCAGACAAGGTGGCTTTGCTGCTCCGTAATAAAAGAATGCCATTATTTTTGACAACTCATCTGCTGTTCGGATTGCTGAATACCCAAGAAAAGAAGAAATAAGGTACCGATCAAGATCCAAGCCTGAGGCAAGAGGTGAATGTTATTTAAGATCATTGTCTTAAAAAATTTACCTTTCTCACGGTATAAAATCTTTCCAGCTTTTGTGAAAATAAGCTGGGGATAAAGAGAAACTTCAAGAGCAGAGACCAAATCAATCTCGACAACAGCATCGACAGCAACGCACTGTTATTTATCAAAAATATGTAAGTTGTTAGTGGTTAAAGTTGGAAGAAAATGATAGAGTGAAAAAGAGCGGAATTATTTTCTCGTGTCCATCGAAAAGAAATTAAAAGAGAACAAAACAAATGTTTTTACTTACTCTTGGTGATGGTAGTCTGCAGTTCCATATAATGTGTATGGCCTTCTCCAATTCATTCCGAAGCTGTTCATTTTCCTTTGGTCTACGACAGATTGACATAGTTGTTAATTAACAATAAGATTAAAGTAAAATGTTGGAATTCCATTGTCTATTGATAGATGTCATAGTTAAAGACTTCCAGAATTTAGAAGAGTATCTTACCATCATTAAGAAAATAAGAAAAAGTGGTTAATAAGAGATGGAGTAGCGTTCAACAAAAAAGAATGTTCAAGGATCAAAATCTAATCATTTAAATTTTCCAAACAACTTAGTCAGCACAATGCTGACTATCTGCACATCTGTCATGGAAGAATATCGAAACCTGAAGAAATTAAGAATTTCCACTACTGCTGGAAGCCTGTGATGAGAATCCCGCTGATTCACTGATTAACTAAGACAGTGAAATACTAACACAAGCTTAGAAAGTACACTGGAAAATCTAAGCCAAGAAAGGAGATTATAATATCACCGAAACAGCCATGAAATCATTGGAATCACTGACAGATAAACATCAGGTGTCTGAGCTACACAAGCATCAACAGATAGTAACCAATGAAAGATATGGATGTCTAACCATGTAAATAAATTATAGCAACAAGAAGTTACATGACGTAATACCGTCATGGGACTAGTGCTATAAATAAAATGAATTATAGCTTCCAAGTAATTCAGTCTACAGTAGACAATAAAAGAAAAAAAAATCAACCTGACAGGGAAAATAAAGTCAAAAAGGAATAATGTAACTAGTGAGAAATGAAAACTAACCTTTTATAACGATTATGTACAAGAACAATCAAAGGACTTATGTCCTTGAACACAGCCTCTTCCCAGTCTGCACTGGTAATGTCTTTGATTGGACGAATGTAATCATCATCTTGCCACACAACTTCATTTTCGCTATCATAATTCTCATCATCATCCTTCTTGACATTCTTAATGCTGATCTTATCAAAAAAGTGATCCAAATTGAAACCACGACCATCAGCATCTTCAGGCCAATTAGGGTCATCTTCCTCCACGACAAGGGGGTAATCAGCTAAAAGCTTTTGCATCTTTTCCCTTCTCTCGACTGGGTCCACCTCTTCTTCAACATCAGGGTTCATATCAATCACTTGTCGAATCTTCCTTCTCCAGTCTTGCCTCTCTTCTTCATCAATAATGAAGGGATCCTCCTCCTCATCTCTTGCATTAGATTTTCCTCCTTTGTCTTTCTTTCCATCATCAGACTTGAGTTCTTCTACAATTTTAGAAGCTTTCAATCGACTTCTTCTGAAAGCACCACTCTGCTTTAATGATTCAATGCAGCAAAGAACATATCTAAACATATATTACTTTAAAACAACTACAAAAAGTAAGGTTGAAATAAAAATGGAAAGGAAAAAAAAAGAACAAACCTGTAAAGCTGACTTTGAAAAGTATGGTGATGACAGGCTAGGACAGTTAATTCTCGAGAAACTAACCATAGTGCTGCTCCGCTTGTGTCTTGTAGAAGGAGCAGTTGCAGAAAATGAAGGTGCATACTTCATAGTTATTACTTGTATGGGAGAGAACAAAGGCTGCAACCTTAGTGTTTGTTGCAATGCCATTCTACAATTTTATCCCATTATAAACATGAATAAAGATAGCTTGGACTGAAATAACTACAGCTAGCAGAAATTGCACATGTAATATAAGACTATAAGACAATTAGAGATGCATTTTTGAATGAAAATGGGTGAATTCGAACGACAAATGGAACCTTAATAATAACTAATATGTAATTTCTTCTTACACAGATCCTTTCTTTAATCTTTTAAATCCGAACAGAGATCCACAGATAGAGTAAATGCTTTTTGAGAATTTTAAGTCAATGGCAATATTGGTTAAAGCTTTAAATCTGGAAATCTGAGCACATAAGTCATAATCGTAACATTAGTAATCAATTCTTTTCACTGAACCAAGAATACAATTAATCGATGCTTGGTATTTAACAGGACGTGAATCTCTCTATCTCTCTCCTCATTATCAGTGAGCCTTGGTGTCTCCTCTCATGCAAATGTCACCGTCACTCTCAACTCCCTCTTGAGGACAATTGCCAAAGACAAAGGTCTCTCGGGTCCCAATTTCAGCAAACAACAATTCATCTCTCCTACCCTCTCATTCACCCCAAAACACAATGCCACCTCCCTAAACCATAAAAAGTAATCCGGATATTGCTTTAATCACATACAAATTGGTCTCCTCAATCACTCAAAAAATCAAAAGAAACCACACTTTTAAAGCAAGACAGACAATGAAGTCATTAACCAACAAGCCAATCATTTCATAACTCCACTCTTAGATAACCAAAACCAAACTCATCCCATATTTCTATAAAGAGGGTTGTTCTCAAATTAATCAAAATTTATATGTGGGATTATAAGATTAACTTAGAGATGTTAACTTGGTTGAAGTTTATACTTTCACAGTCATAATTAGAAAGGTATGGAATTTTGTCTTTTCAAGATAAGGGCAATTCTTTGACACATGGCAAAAAGAGAGGAGGCTATGAAATTTTGGTAAAAAATAATGAGATATTAATTTCTCAAAAATTTGGAGATTATAGGAAGTCCAAGTATGAAACAAATTATTGGGAAAAAATTGCAGGCTTTGCAGCAGCAATCCCCAGAAAAAGAATTAATTTTTTCTCCTATAAGAAATATAATATATACATATATAGGGAGAGAATAATATAAAGAGAAATGTATAAATGCATAAGAAACGGATCGAAATGATAACTGATGATGAAAATTAAGTAATACCCAATAGTTGATTACTCTCAATTGTGTTGGCCTTCCTTCTTCTTCCTTCCTTCCTTGTGTTATTGTTGGTAAGGTATAAACCCTAATCTAAAACCCAAGTGGACAGGACAGACGGTTACCTTGTTGAGTGGTAAAAGTGTAAACTTAACACTGTGTTTGTGAATTTTTAAAAAGGAGAGAAAATAATGGAGAGTGATGGAAATTTATGGAAGAGATTAAAAGTCTTTTATTTGTGAATTTTTTTGAAGAGATAAATCATAAAAAAAAAAGAGAATGAGGGATATTTAAAAAAAAATCCTCTCAAACTTTTATTAAAACTTAGGTTGAATACTAAAATACCAAAATTATCTTTATAAATAAAATAGTTCTCAAATTTAATCTCGGTAAAATAGTAATATACTTTTTTAAATAATTTTTTTTTTCAAAACTCACAAACACAACAAAATAAAATAAATTTATTTTCTTACACTTAATTTAAGCCCGGCAACGGGCGGGTATCGTCCATATATTTAGTACCCTCAGTACTTTTCCGAAATTATATACCTCATATTCACCTAGCCTCGTTTGTTCGAATTATTTTCTTTTTCCCAAATTAATTATTTTAATTTTTATCTATAATTTTTGTACAATTACTTTTAATTCAAAATCAAACGATATATAATACTCCATTTCTATCACAACATTGTTTGAAAACTCATCAAACCATCTCTCATCAAATACATTCAAGACATGAACCATAAAAAAAAGAGAGAAAATTAATGTCATTACATTACTAACTCAAGTGCTCTCTATTCCTCTATTTATACAACAAACTTATAAAGTGCAACAACAACAATAACCCTCAAGCTATCCGCGTATTCTATTGAAAGTTAATGGAGATTCTGACCTATCTATCTAATAAAATACAAATGATTTTGAATTTCTCGCTCCCTCAATAAATCATCTGGATCGTCCAAAGTTTGAGATAAATTCCACCGTCCATACATCTATCTATCTAATAATGATTTTGAATTTTCCGCTCACTTAATAAATCATCTGAGCCGTTCTAAGTTTGAGATAAATCTCACTGTCCATACAGTGCCGGAGGCATGAGACCCAGCTAGTATTACAAATATTATACTACATAAATTTGTTTTTACGTTGTTTTTGAGTTTATAAAAAATAATTATATTTAGTTAGAACAGAAAAGAAAATAATAAAAATTTTATATTTTATAATTAATTATTATTAAAGTGGGCGAATATAAAAAAAACTAAAAAGGGTAATCTATCTGTTCAACAAAAGAGTCGATTGTAAAATTTATAAATTTAAAAATATATTTTCTTGTTTCATGTTTATCATAATTTTATTGAGTATTTGCGTCAATAATGTGAGATATAATAATAAAATTATAATTAAAATTATGAGAATATTGTATCATTAGGAGTATTTTATGTTGTGAGTTTTTATTTTTTTAAAATTTTTATGTTTTCTTAATCATAAAAAGTTATATTTTTTTACAAAATTTTAGTGCATATTTATTATTAAAGATACAATGCATTATTTGTCATTTAAATTTGAGTAAAGATAAGAAAAAATAATGAAAAAATTTTTGGGCTATCAAGTCATCAAATTTGGACTACTGAGTTGACTCGATATTAACTAAAAAATCCTTAAAAAATGTCATATATAAAATTTTCCTCATAAGTCGTTTTTAAGCTTATTTGTGTTTTGTACATGTTATTAAGAGTGTAATTTATCATTTACTTAAAATTAGTTAAGAAATGTCCTAGGACCTAGTTGAAACAAACCACAAAATACAGTGGTCGAAAGCATAATTCTCCAAAATAAAAAAGCAAGGGGAAAAAATGGAAGACCATTTTGTTTAGCAGTCGTTTTTCTTAACAATCACCAGTTCACCACCAAGATCATTTCATCTTCAAAATCAAAAACCCCTCTTTTTAGCACACCCCCTTTACAGTTAGACTTGAGTGTTTCTTCCAGCTCTGAAAATGGCGTCTGCTTCATTCGTTGACCTTTCTTGTATTAACTTTCCTTCATTGCGCACATTGGGTAATAATAGTCATAAGCAATTACCCTTTATTTCTCTTTCCATACCTTCCAAAACTCCGGTCCAATTCGTCTCCTCTTCATTATCATCCATTCAACCCACTAACCAAGGTCAGTTTTTCGTATTTATTAACCTTTATCATCACCCCATTTCTTCCCATTGCATAAATTAGGATAATTTTATGGTAAAAATTATTTCTTTAATCTGCAGGGCTTGGAAATCCACTCTTTGGGGGAGTTGGGATTGAGAGGAAGTGGAAAGATCGGTCAGCATTTGCACAAGCAGAAGCGATTCGACAATTGACTGGTTCCCTTACCTCTGCTGCTGGTTTTCGATTTGCTGTTGTATGTACTTTAAGACAATTTCTCCCTCTCTCTTTGTATATAGAGTATTTTAATTGGAGTTCAGGCACCATTTTGTTTACTGAGCTGCATTATTCATCATTGTAATTTATCTGGGTTCAGTTTGTTATGTTTTGCCGCATTATTGGTAAGGGTGAAAACGAGTTGAATCGAAGCGATCAGAGAACTACCAGTATTCGACTCAAATCGCTTGACTATACTCATTCGACTCGACTCTAATATTTATTACTCGAATTTGGTCCAACTCGGATCAAATTATATTCAAACTACTCACTGAGCTTCAAATTCAATCTCGAATTCGAGTATTCACATAATAACTAACTTTATAATAAATATAAGTGTAAATTGAATTTGTTATTTTACTTAGAAATGAGAAAATATATTTAACATTACACTTTATAAATATAAAACCACAATTAAAATTAAAAATAAAACAAAATAATAATAATTAATTAACCTAATTTCATTTAATTTTGTATATATTATAAGAGAATGTATCGAGTATCTAATCAAATCTGTATCAATCGAGGATGTATCGAATCACAATTAAAAATTCGAGTAGTTTGAATCTTAAACAAGTCGAGTATAACCATGCTCAGATTCTACTCGTATTTTTATTCGAACTATTTTTTATGCTCAAATTTGGATCATATTATTGGATTCTCGCTCGTATTTTTTCGAGTCGAGCCCGAACTGTTTGGCTCATTTACAACCTTAATTATTGGTCATGGCTGAGCTAACGGTTGCTAGTGATGAGTTATTATATGATTATATCTTGCATTTTCTTTTTCACCTGTTTCTATCTAAGATCAGGTCTTTTTTATGGAAGTGGAAGGGAGAAAAGAAAAGCCAGTTTTAGATAATATTAGACTCTAGTTTGAGACTTTAAAAATCTTAAATGAGCATAGCATTAAAAGAGGGATAAATATAGATACTAAATTGGATGGGTAGTAGTTGATTGTAAAGGTTGCTGCCTGACAGAGCGGTCTGAATTCTCTCAACAAGGTTGTTGTCTTTGCTCTAGTGTTTTGTAGCTAGTTTTTTGGTTTATTTCTGTAGAAATTTTGTGACTTATAACTATCTTCAGGGTTGGGTGATTAGTCAATTGTATGTCTTTTATTTTAAGGTAGATGGTACTTTTAAGCCTATGAACTATGTCTAACATGTGATTTAATGTTATGTTTTTTTTTCCTATTACAAAAGGTGGTAGCACGGTTCAATGAGATAGTGACAAGGCCGCTATTAGAGGGAGCTTTGGATACTTTCAAGAAATATTCGGTTAAAGAAGAAGATATTGACGTATGTTGCTATTTCCTTCTCTCTGTATCTCTCTCTATGCTATTGTATAGATTTTAGCAGCTAATTTGTAAGTTCCCCCTTTTTAGTGTGTTTTTTTTTTCTAATTGTATATTATTATTATTATTATTATTATTATCATTATTCATGTTAGTATTATTCATAATGAATTTACTGCAATTGTAGTGGATTGTGATTCTACAAAATTTCAATCCATATATAGGATTCAATATGTATGTATGTTCAAATCCATAAACCTGTTTCTCGAATTAATAGATAAGTCTTGTAAAGATCTGTTGTGAAATGTTGGAAGGATGTGTGGCATGACTATCAGATCACCTGTACATATATAATATGCATGAGTGAGTGTGATATCTAGCCCCAGTATCAATGTTTTGTTAATTGCTATGGACTCAAATTTTGTACCAGGTGAACAAATAAATCATCTTGGGGCCAAGAAAACTTGTTTTCTTAATGACCTTTCACACTTCTCTTGTCTACACATTAGGTTTGACACTTCTTCTCTTAGTATCAGATGCTTGATCCAAATATCGGACCCTGCTTTCAACTTTATCATTCAACTGATACTTCTTGGAATTGAATATATATAACTTCTACCTAGAATTTTGTTTTGTAGGATAGCTGCTGGACATAGTATTAATGCCTACAGTAGTACACCTGTGGAGTCTTGCTGAAAGACTGGTTGATAGTTTTGTAGACCTTGGCCATTCAAATTGAATTATCACCCATCAAATTTTAGATGATGTTAATTACAACTTTAATATTATACTTTCTGACTTTCAGTTGCTGTTACTCAATACATTCTTCATTTTCCCTTTCATTTGATGGGTTCTTGACTAGGGGGCTGGATATGCCTGTCGACTCCAAAAACTTTTAGTAATACACCTCATGGACAACTAAGTAGATAACCTTTAGACGAAGTCAGCATATACTGCTATAATCTTGCAAGATAATTTAAAATTTTCATTCGAGGCGCTACCATGTTAAACATGATTCACTTACCGCTTATTTAAATATTTGAATGTGGCATTGTTGCAAGTGTATCTCAAAACAGCTTTTCCCCTTCCAATCAATTTGTCCTGCTGTTGAACTTTTTTTACTTGACTGACTTCTGACATCATGGATCACTGTTGTTTTTATCAATCAGGTTGTGTGGGTTCCTGGTAGTTTTGAGATTGGTGTTGTTGCAGAGAGGCTCGGGAAGTCAAGAAAGTATCAAGCAATATTGTGTATTGGAGCTGTGGTATGATTTTGTTTCATAATATCACCTATCAAAAAATTAAATTGTTTCATAAATGACAGCTCTACTATCTACTTCTGGTAAATCTTTGTCTGGTTGTTCAGTCTTTGTGGCCTCTTAACACGTTTTTTTATTGTTTTTTGCCTCATCCCCGCCTTTCTAAAGGTACCATACTTCAATAACGACTATATATATAAGAATGAAAGCTTTGCTACAAGTATTTTCTGGCTTAATGAATCATCACATGTAGTTAGATGTGTTCTTCCTTTCATGGCACGATGGCTGACCTTCAGAAATTTTGATGCACAATCACTTAAATTATCTTTTGGATTACATTTATGATAAGTTGAAAGTTCCTTTGGTTTATATTATCTAAAAAATGTGCCTTTTGGGTTACATTTGTGACATGTTAAATTACATTTTGAGTTACATGTTTGATAGGTTATGTATAATGATTTTTTTTTGGGTTACACTTTGTGGTTAATTCACATTCGTTTATGGTTTTGTGTTGTCTAAGTTAGTTAGTTTCAATTTATGCTCTTCAGTACCATGATGATCCCACTAAGTAAGCCAGTTTGTTTCATGTATACATAAATTGCTATTGGAGACATCTTCTTCTTCTTTTTCTTCTTTTTCTCGTTCTCCTTCTTCTCTGTGTGTGTGTTTTAGAGAATTTCCTAAGATGAAACTTTTTTTTTCATGCTCCAGCATTTCAGAACTTATTAGCATTTTATTACGTCAGCAGCTTATGCTTCAATTTGTCATGCATAAAATAATGCTCTTTCGGATTAGTGCTTATGCAAATTTTGTAATATATGTTGCTCCATTTACATATATGTCCCCGTAGACCTTCTTTTCTCTTCGATTGGCCTCAGTTTTTTGAGAATTTAATGAAAACAAATCTTATTTATAAATTTATTTCCATAATACCTTTTCGTGTACAAGGAAATCCCTATGTGATTGGGTTGTGTAATATTTGATATATCATTCACAATTGAAATTTTATTTTTTATGAATTATGAGAAAGTTAGGATGCACCCACACACTTCTTGCCTCTAGGTAAAGAAAGCCATGGCCATTCTAATTTGGTTGTAAGGTTTCTTGGTACCTAGAAAATTGATTAGTACGTGCTGAGTTCATGGTGGAGTATCTTGGGAGAGGGATACTTCTATAGTGAGAAAGAAGTTCATAATTTGCTATATTTGGAGAATCCAAGCCAAGGTGAAGATTGATAATGGCTTTGATTTCCCATGCATGTTGATCACGGGTTGAGAATAATCTTCTTCTTATGATTAAATTGACAACAAGTCTAAAAGTTTGACTAATCAGTTCTTGGGACTTAGTAATCAAAGCCGGTAAAATAGTATATTCGCAGATTTCTCACCTTATTGTTAAAGTTGTGTCCAAGAAATAAGGTGGGCAATTAAAACTTTGTTCCCTCAAGTTTGTCTGTAGAAGGATTAGTCCTTTACCATTTCGAATCATCAGTCATGGTCGTTGGTTTCGTTTCCTTCCCTTCCCTTCAAGTGCCTCTGTCTGTCCCTGTTAAACCAATACGTCTTTGACAGTACTCTGCCAAATAGTGAAATTTGTATTTGTCAAATGCTTCAACATCATACCTTAACTCGTGCTTGTCATATTTATATTTGTGACCTGCGAGATTTCTCTTAAACAGATCACACCAGTTGGTCAGGTAAGTGTAAGTCAAGTGTGAAGTGTGATTCTCTCCATGCTTCGCAACGGTGACTAATTAAATAACCACCATTATTAAAGGCACTGCCTTTTGAACCACTTTTCTAAACACCAAAGGACGTGAACCCAAGACCTCTTATACCAATTATTGAGAAATCAAGTGCACACAAATACACTAAGTTAAACACACTTACACAACTGGATGAAATAAAATAATGAGACACAAAATTTACGTGAAAAATCTAACTGAAAAAAATCATGGGAGAGAATTCAGAAATACACTATGAAAAATTTATAGAGAATACAACTACTCTCTTTACTCACTATTTCTCTCACTGAGAGATACCTCTCTTATAAAATTCTCACAATTCTCTGTAGAATACTCATCGAGTATTTCATGCTATTGTTCTCTCTGAATTTTGATGATTTGATATCATAGTTATCAAGTCGTTAAGTCGAAGTGAGTTGGTGGCTGACTGCTTCAGCGACCAGTCGACTAGTCACCTGACTAGTTACCGGTAAAGCAACAAATTATTTACAATACTCATTTTATACATATATATTCAAATTTTCGAATTACAGTTAACATACAAAAATTACAATTTCACAATCAAAATTATTAAATATCATTGATAATAAAATTAAATTCCTATTAGGATCCTTGCTCATATTATAATTTTTGGCTCTCGAACGATTTGCTATTTGGATATCTACATAACACAATTAAGTTGTAGGCCGATGTTTTTTTTTTCCTGCCAATATTTAGATCGTGTAAGTTCCCTTTTCTTCTTTGTTGCCAATGTTTTCCAAACTTTGGATATATTTGTTATTTTGTTTGGATCTTTAATGGGGTGAGTTACTTAGTTATGAGTCAATTGGAATTTGGAATTGAGTTAGGTAAATTAAAATTTGAGTTTGTTCCCAAATCGTTCGACTAGATACCAAGTCGGGCAAATCGTCGACCTGAACCAACTAGGCAAAGACTAATTGCTCAAGTCGGATGACTTAGCGACTATCAAGTCGAGGTGTCAACTTGCACTTTCAACAGCGACCGGGTGACTAATCGTTGTCACTTAAGCGCCAACTTAATAACTATGTTCTAGATGATGGAGTAATCTTTTTATAGGCAAACTTGAGAGAACAAAGTTTTAATTGCCCACCTTATTTCCTGGACATGAATTTGACAATAAGGTGAGAAATCTGCAAGCATACTATTTTACTGCCCTTGAAAAACTGATCAGCCAAGATGTTAGACTTGTTGTCAATCTTGTCATAAGAAGACAAAACTATTATCAATCCGTGACCAACATGCATGG
This sequence comes from Panax japonicus, assembly GCA_020205505.1. NCBI lineage: Eukaryota > Viridiplantae > Streptophyta > Magnoliopsida > Apiales > Araliaceae > Panax > Panax japonicus. The sequence goes on from CM035103.1 coordinate 46,555,669, forward strand.
GAAATCAAGACCAACTTTTTCTGCATGCAAGGAGTTGAAATATCAGTGCTAACTTTACTGGTGGAGGAAAGTAATTGATTAGTGAGGTCAATTGTTTGTGCCTACTAATTTAGCAAAAAAAAAATGTTTGTGCATGCACAAATTTCTTGAGCCTTTATAAATTTATACACCAAACTGTTGCTATATGGTAATTTAGTGTTTTTGACACAATGTTTCTTCTCTTTGGATTTTGAATGATTAAACGTACCACCTCTGTCCAACATTGTCTGCAACTTCTTTTTTAGAGTGTGACACATATTTTAAGACTTCCAAAATTATATTATATAAATATGTATATTTATATATATATTCAAATGTTATGATTTTAGTATAATATATATATATATATATATATATATATTAAAAAAATATATTATTTAAATTATACTTTTGACACGTCTTAAAATTTGTAATGCACACTCTAAAAAAGAGTTGCAAATGATGTGGAATGGGGATAGTAGTACTTTTCACGATCAGATTACTTGGTATATATTTATTTGGAGCCGACTCCATTTTATGATGGAATGTTTTCATTATATTTCTTAAAATTTTCTTTGATTTTGATTGCATGCTTATAATTTGGTGACTTTATAGTGCTCTCTCAATTAATACTGAATTGTGTTTCAAATTCGCTGCATTCTGCAACACTATAAGATATTGTTGTTTTAAACATTTTTGGCATTATAGAATTTCATGGGGCCATGTGAGGGCAAGAAAAGGTGTCATGGCTGACTGACTGTTCTTATCTTCTTTCTTTCTCTTTTTCCTCCTTTCTTCCCCAGTTTGTATTGTTATGTTATGACATCTATTGGTGGGGATTTCAAGGAGGTAGATGAAAAAATTGTAGATTTGGTGTCTTCAAGTACTTTTATTTATTTAAAGAACAAACTAAAGTGCAAATTTCATGCTAGAGTCTACACCCCCACCGAGTTTTGCACCCCATACATTAAAATGTGTCTCCTTGCAGTTGCACCACAAACTTGTTTTTTGGTTTTAAATTGCAAACTCTGAACTGTCAATCGGTTGCAAGTGAGTGGGATCTCCAATCATCCCACTTTTCAGGGGTAAAATAGGTTAAGCGAAGTTATAAAATGAAAATGTGGCCAAATGATAATCATAATTGCTACCCACTTTTAATCATAATTGCTACCCTCCATAAATTGAGTGCTTATTATTTACATTGACCTTTTCATTTCAATATTTAATAAATAACCCCTTGAAGATTTCCTCGTAGTCTAGCTCCCAACTTTTGGACACTGTTTTAGCTGTATCGATTTTAGGTTAAAATAGAAGCATTTTTCTTCTTTCTGTTTATTTGCTGTGTGATTGCCATTAGATGCCTAATTTGTAAAGATTTTTTGGTTAGTAGATAAGAGGTGATACTTCTCATTACGATGCTGTTGCTAATTCAGCCGCTTCTGGTGTACTCTCAGCTGGTCTGAGTTCAGGTTGGTGTAATGTTTTAATGTCATTTGCATCTTAATTTCACCCCCTTTCAAATAATACCTTTAATTTTTATTTTATTTATGATAATGTGGAAAATCCGGTCTGCAGTCCGACTAATATCTCTCCACCCGGGTCAGACTTTTCATATGGGTTTGCGCCCGCGTCCCTGTGACACATGACCATTTTAATACCTTTAATTCCATTATACTATTATTCCTGCCTCTAATATTTGGCGATGAAGAAGTCCAACCAATATAATTGTTATTTGAAACTTCAAATCTCACCTACAGATAATGTTGTTATTATGAAATGTCCTTGGCACATTCCAGTGCCTTGAATAATTTAATAAATGTGGTTATTTTGAAATTTTCATTTTAGCGGGAATATGTAACTTACTGTACAACGTACAAACTAGGTCTGTTAATGGGTCTAATCCAATATGATCCACCAAGTAAGTGTGATAGTAGATCAATGATCTAATTCATTATGTAATGAGCATTGATCTGCCCCATGATCCACTTGATCCAACAATATGGATCATGATCCAAATCGATCCATTAAAAAGAATTATTTGTACAATTATATTTTTCTATTAAATGCTATTATCTATAAATTATATTAACTTATGAAATAATATCACTTAATCTCTCTAAATTTTTTACTTTCTCACTAATTTTTTTCACTTTCTCTATCTAAAAAATTCAATTTTTTCATGTTCAAAAATCACTTTCTTAAAAATTTCTTTAATATAAATATTAAGCACAAGATTTATATAAATATTTTACCAAAGATGAAACAGTTAAAACAAAATGTCATTACATGGTTATCCTTTTCTTTTCAACGTTTCTTTTCTCTCTTTTTCACCTCGCTCATGTTCCATCCGCAATTTCTTGAATCTCTTTCTTCTATGCATATGTATTTGTATCGACGTGCCCATTCACCACCACTACAGTTCACACACAAACACTAATTTTTTTTTCTCCCAAACAAATTTTTTTACTCCCAAACACTTTAATTTTTTAAATTTGTAGACCCACATAATTAATTTTGAAAAGTTTTCAAGTTTTATTTTTAAGAACTGATGATGGATTGGTTTGGAGAAAGAAATAAATGGGTTTTAATGGTGACATTGATTAGATAACTTGATTTTGGTATTAATATTTCAAATTTAAACTCCATGGACGAATCTGTGAAAGTAAAAAGAAAAAATCAACTATTGCAATTGGCAAGTATGTTAAAGGTTAAGTTCATATATTAGCTTGATTGGCCAAACCCTTGGTTGCGGGTGTATACATATCCAATTTCTGTTGCAATCGGTTCACCTGATCTGAAAGAAAAAGTCGAAGAAGAGCAGATAGAAAAAATTGACCTGAGAGAAGTATTTTTTTGTTTTAGTGGATCAGTAGGTCAAATCAAATCAGATCCATGATATGACCCATTTAACATATTGATCCAATGGATCAATTTATCACAAATCAATAAATAAATGAGTTGGAGCTTTGATCCAATAAATTATATTGGAGCAGGTCAAATCAGGATCATGGTTTGGTTCATTGACAACTCTAGTACAAACTATTCTTTTAGTATAGCAAAAAAGATTAAATTAATTTAGACATCCACAGGGACATACTTGCATGAGTTTGTGGCTAATTGGAGAACTTGTTAAAAAAATTGCTGTCCTTGTAACTTCTAGCTTAACTCCCAAACAATAAAAAAGGGAAAAAAATAAAATAAGAAAGGCGTCTAGTTTTACCAAACACACTTAACTAGCTAATTACCAGGTTAGCTGTCACCAGTATTACATTTTCCATAGATTTGCCTGCTTTTTCATCAATTATAGATTTTATTAGTCGTGCATTGAAGTCTTTGTCATATTGACACTGCAGGTGTTCCTTGCATATTTGGCGTCTTGACCTGTGAAAACATGGAGCAGGTAAATTTGTAAAATATTAGTGTCATCTTTGTAGTAGAGTCTTTTGATATTCAGTGTAGCTACCCTTTTTCTGCTTACCAAAAATAAAAAGAAAAAACGATTATTCCTTTTTCTGCAGTCAAGGATTCCTAAAAACTCTTAGACACGTTATCTTCATTTCTGTTATGTGGTGGCTACATTTTTAACGTTTTTTTTCCGTTATATTGCAGGCTTTGAATCGAGCTGGTGGTAAATCAGGGAATAAGGGCGCCGAAACAGCTCTGACTGCTGTAAGTTGACTGTAGTATGTAGATAGTAGCATTACTTATTATCATTTTCAAGTAGTACAAAGCAGAGAGTATTATTATAAGGACAGCCATTGGGCCTAAAGTTGTTGATGTTCTGACACACGTACTGTCCCTATGTCAACATGTGAATTATTAGATATTTAATTTCTCATATTCAGCACTCCCACAATTTTAAACAGTTTCCAAATCTGTCAAACAAATATTATAGGGAGGTTGAGATCACTCTTTTATGAAAAATAAGTACAAATTTCAGAAGAATCGGCAAATTCAATATCACCAACCAACTCAACATTCCCCCAGGTATCTTTTCTTCATGTAAGCTTGATGTAATAGACTCCTAGCTTATTGATGTGATTGTCTTCGGTAATTTTGGCAAACACAGCTAAAATCAATAGCTCTGCCAGTAAGAATGATGTGGTCAATATTGCTGGGATTGCTAAGGCAATGAGGAGATGAAACCGACATGATGGAGATTATAATAAAAGACGCGTTAACTTGTATATTAAAAAAACAAAAGGAAAGACAGAGAAACAAATAATGGATTCCATAACATAACAGTGAAACAGATTAATTTATCTTCTCTAATATAATATATTTGAAACAAGCTTTGTTGAGTTTGATTGACTATCTTTGACCTAGAACTTATGATTATTTTTTTTATATGGCTTGTGGAGAAAAAAATCTCTATATATCAGTAGTTGTATTTTTGGCTAAATGAATAATTAGTTTTAATTTTTTTTCCCCATTTTTGTTACAGATCGAGATGGCATCCTTGTTTGAGCACCATCTGAAGCAGTAATAATTTTTTTACGAGGTAGGATAATTTTATGCTCTACCATCTGTTCCAGAAATCGGTCTGCGTGTGTTTTTCTTCTTTGAGCTGCGGGAGTTTTATCTCTTTGTCGAGATTTTAGGGAGCTGAAGAATTGTAGGGATGTTTAAGAGTATGATCAACTCTATGTTGCTCGGTAGAATGAACATGGGTTTAAATAAATAAGAAGACAAAACTGCCAAATAAAATGCATCCCACGCTGAAAAACTGTAACTGAAATCTGGCGTGTCGGTGTACTTTTCTGTGTCTTTATTTAACATTATGTGATTTGGGAAGCTTGGTTTCTGCAATGGTCAACTGGAGTTGGTGATTTTGGTGCCTAGTGATGGCCTAATTTTATTTCTTGGCCTATTTTTGAGTTTAAAAGTTGTCGCAGCGGCGGCGACATGCTGCCTGCAGCCGCAAAGGAATGATAATTTCTGAATTTCTATTAGAAATACAAGACAAGTTGTTTTAAACTCATCTGATAAATGGCAAGTATGATTGAGCCAGAAATCAATTATTTTGAAGTATGAAATTGAAAAAAAAAAAAGGAAAAAAGAAAAGAAAAAGAAAGCAGTTTTGAAGACGAGTAATGTTGTGCCCCTTACCTAATTTTTTTTAAACTTTATTTCCCCACTTTTGTAATTCTGGTACCGAGTTAGGAATCCAATCCAAACAGATGTAAAGATTTACTCCATGTGGTTTGGCAAAGAATGGATTATAGACATGATTATCTTAAACTAATAAAATTTTCAAATGCATTTACAAATTTAAATGTGCCAAACATTCGCAAGTCTGTAAAATGAACAAATATTTTGAGCACGATTCGTACTCGTTCAATTAAAGATTTGATTCGAGTTCGATTCAAAATATAAATAATTCAAATATGGGCAAATTTTAAAGTTCGATAAATTATTTAGATCTTTTAAATTGTAATTTTCTATTGAAACTCGGATCATTATTTGTTCAAAAATTTTAAACTATTCGGGTTCAATTCGAGATCGTGCTTGATTCGATAGCTAAATGAGTCTCAATCAATTCTTATTTTATACTTGATAAATTTTGTGAACTAAATCTGAACAGCTTTATACTCACTCAACTTGGCATTATACATATATGCATAAAAGGTTGTAAATCTATGTACTCTATTATGCATATTTGAATAAAATTTTATTATTAATACTTGTTCACATAATTAACAATTAAAAAAATCGGTACATAATGTCACAAGATATTCATTTTCGAAGATAAGTATGTCACAAAATCTGTCAACAAATTTATTGACAAAAATTAGATTATGACTTATGTAGTCTCTAACCGTAAGATAAAATAAATTAGGATGTGATTATTCTTAATTTCTTTCTATTTCATATAACCACATACGCTGATAATTACAATGAGCATAAATTTATCATAATATTCTTAATAAAATAGTTAAATGATAAAATTGCCAACAGTGAAAATGCTGCAATTTTCATTTATGAAACAAAATAAAATACTCATAAATATTGGTTTTGTTCTAAGATAATCATGTCTATAATGACAAAGGCATGTATCACGACAACCTTAAAAAGAGTGATGTCCAAGTAATGTTGCATATGGGGGATAAGGGAGTAAGATGTAAATGACCACATGGAGAAGTAGTTAGTATGATAGTACCTAAAAACTTGCTTAACATAGAAAGGAACAAGGAGCAGAAGACATAAAAGCTAGGACAATGCTTGCCTTCTGCACCACTCCATACCCCCCACTTTGACACCAAGATTTATAGGCTGTGGACTAAACTACCCCTGATTATTTTTCATAAATATGTTTTCAATATCCTATTTATCCCCCTCCCCACCCCAAAGAAGATGGTTTTCAAATAAAATAAAATAAAACGAAGGTGGTCTTCAAATCAAAATTTACAGATATGACACTATTCCATTCGGTGTTTTGCAGGAATAAGATTCATAACAAGTGACCCAAAGCTGTCTACGGGTCTCCATTGCACCCAAAAGAAAAAAAAACAATCAAAGCTCTGAGGGTTATATGCAAAGGGAGATGTTATTTCCACAAGACCCCTCCACGTTTTATCATCCTTCTATGACACGCCAGGATGCATCGAGGCTTGCACCAAAGATCTTACCATTTCCGAAGAATGTGGGACCCACTTAATATTAGCAACAGAAATAGCTTGTGAAAACCATGCATATTTTGCAAGGATGGCATAAATTAGCAAACCATCTGGCTGGTATTGTGTTGTAAATTGAGATGCCCTTTACATCACATCAAACAAAGTGCAAAACATATATTTCCTGTAGAAAGAATAAAGAAGAAAGGCAAGAGAAGCTTACAATAGAATCTGATAGCATTGTCATACCTTCATCCACACCACAAACTAACCGTTTCCATGAAGAAGGAACCTAAATATTCTCTTCTAAGAACGTCTTTTAAATTCTTGAGACCACCAAATACTAGGAAGATCAAGATATACAAAAAAGGGAAAAAACTTGCATATCTTAATCACTGTCTCTATCTAATTGGTCATGGTTGTATTGCAGCTCTCTCTTCCCACTTGTTTGAGTATCAGATCAAAGCTCCCTCGTTATCGTGAGAAACCTCCATTGAAGCTTACTTCTATTTGTCCTTCAAGCTCATTCACAACCAATTCACAGCAACCTGGAAATCCAATTTATCAGTTTCCTCCAGTAAATCAGGTCTTCATTTATATATGCATTACTTTTAAAGTTGATATTACATCTTTCACTTAAGAAAAAATTAGAACTTCTAGATATATTTATCTGTATTGAAGAATATAGTTATGTCACTAGAGTGTTGCAGCAATAGTATTTGGAGATGGACAAGAGTCGAGGCTTTACCCATTGACAAAGAGAAGATCTGAAGGGGCCATTCCGATAGCAGGAAATTACAGACTCATTGATGGAGTTGTAAGCAACTGCATTAACAGTAACATAACCAAGATTTATGTTTTAACGCAATACAACTCCACGTCTCTCAATTCCCACCTCTCAAGAGCTTATTCTGGAGCACGTCTTGCCAACGAGGGATTTGTCGAAGTGATTGCAGCATATCAGAGTCCTGAAAACAGTGGGTGGTTTCAGGTTAGTGTTTCCTTTATGCATAGATATACATGGAGACTGCATCTTAATGTAATCGTATACTCCTCTCTTCCAAAATTAAAGATACATCTCTAAAACGACGACTTTTATGGAAAACTTTGCTTTTCCAAACATATCCCTACATTTAGAATTGTAGTAGTGGAGGCATGGTAGTACTCAATCTATCTAGTGTATAAGTAATGACATGTTAGGAACTTCATGTAACTTTATAGTTATGTATCCCTAATTTGAAAAACAAATTCTTTAATTTTGGAACAAAGGGACTATATTTTTTACATATCAACATATCATAACTACTCCAACTATATTCTTCTATGTTTAGGGAACCGCCGATGCTGTAAGAAGATGTTTGTGGGTACTAGAAGAATATCCAGTAGTTGAGTTTCTGGTCCTTCCTGGTCACCATCTATACAAGATGGACTATCAGAAACTTATAGAGGCCCACCGAAGCAACAATGCTGATGTGACTGTAGCGGTCTTGAGTAGCATGAGAAATCATGATTCGGCTTATGGTAGTTTTATAGTAGATACAGATAATCAAGTTATCAAGTTTAAAGAGAAAGCAAGACAGGCACCGGTGAAGTCCATGTCAGTAAGTTTTTTACTTACTTTTGCTTAGAGATTCTCTTCTTTTATATATTAATTGTAGTCTTCTCTTAATTTGGGTATGGACAAGAACATGAGAAACAATATCTTAAGAAGCTCCTATTGTAATTTCAGGAACAAAGCTCAGTAATGTTCAATGATACTTCTCGCAATGATTTCCCAAGCATGGGGATCTACGTCATAAACAGAGATGTAATGGTAAAGCTACTAAGAGAATACTTACCCAAGTCAAATGACTTGAGAAGTGAAGTAGTACCAGCTGCAATATCCTTAGGAATGAAGGTGATCAGGTTCTTTAATCTTTTATATTACGTGGATAGGTCTCACCATGTATTCGTTTTGCAATTTTCATTTCTTTTTTCTGAACTCTAGAGGAAATATTTCATGCAATGAACCAGGTTCAGGCATATCAATTTGATGGGTACTGGGAGGACATGAGAAACATTGAAGCATTTTACCATGCAAATATGGAAGGCACAAAGAAAACAAATATGACATATAAGTCGGTAGCTTAAAATATTAGGAAAAGTAAAAGGATATAGCCAGTGCTTTGCTTTAGTGAATATCTCACCTATATTCGGTCTCACATCCAACTAATAGAAATTTCATCTTTTGTTAGCAGCTTCTATGATAGAGATTCTCCTGTTTACACTCTACCTCGGTATCTGCCTCCAACTCTAATAACTGATGCTACAATTACAGATAGTGTTATTGGCGATGGTTGCATCCTCAGTGTAAGGAACTAGCTTTAATCAGCCTCAAAACTAAGGAAATACATATGAGTAAATCTACACACACGTCCAATTTACACTCTCCTTGCCGATACGCAGGTAACTTGGTCGTTTTGGGTAAAAAAAATTACTCCTTTCTGTCCCACATCTCACCACACCTCCCCAGTTAACTGTCCTCTGTCCCAATTTCTCTCTCTTCTTCAACAAATCCAATCACGGGTTTTCAAGCTGATGAAGAAATTGGAAACCCAAAAATTGATCAAAAATCATTTTATTTTCGCTATAATTCCCCATTAGTCCAAGTAGGTCTGATTGGATTGAAAGTATAGAAATACAATATAAATATTATGCACATATAAGTGCATGTAATTGAAGCAACATGAGCAAATTAGAACTTTACCATTGCGAAGTGTTAAAGGAAAATCAGTCCATAACTCCGGCCGCTTTGAAATCTTGAGAACAAATTCCACAACTTCCTCCGTTATACCCACTGCATCTTCGTCCTCCTCCTCTTCTTTGCCTCCAAATTAGAGGAAAGCAAGGAGAGACTCGTTTTGAAGCTACCGCCGATCTCAACTAAATCTTTTTTAATTCCGAGAAATGTCTCCGAAGAAGTGTCCTCGGCCGGGGTGGGGACGGAGGAGGGAGGCGATGGAGAGAGGAAGTCGGCGACGCAACGGAGTTGGCGGCCGATAGTTTGGCCTAGGACGGAGAGGTCTTCTTTGACGGTGGGAGGTGTAGTAGGGTTTTGATCTTGGTGATCTTCTTCTGATGAGGATTTGAAGGGATTTCTTCATCAGCTTAAAAACCATGATTGGATTTACTTGAAGAAGAGAGAGAAATTGGGACAGAGGACAGTTAACTGAAGAGGAAGAGGAGTGATGAGATGTGGGACAGAGGAGTAAAAAAAAATACCCAAAACGACCAAGCTCCCTGTGTGTATCGGCAAGGAGAGTGTAAATTGGATGTGTACTCAATACAATATATACATAATAACAAGGAGCATAAATACATAAAAACATTTATATATCATGAACACTTTGCCATATTTGTGAAGCTTATTTTTTTACTTTTTTTCAATTCTCTTTGTTGGTATTTACTTTCTTTCATACAGAAATGCAGCATCAAAGGTTCAGTACTTGGTCTGAGGACAAGGGTTGGAGATGGGGCCGTAATCAAGGATACAGTAATCATGGGTTCTGATATCTATCAAGTAAGACTGTAAGAGGCATCACAAATATTTCACCTTTCCTTTATTAATCCATTAATTTCTTGAAGGCTATTTGGGACCTAAGTGAAAATGGATCAATTCCAAGATGGAATTTAAACGAGTAAGCTAATACTTATTACTTTTTAAAAAATTTGTTATCAAACTAATAAAGATTATCATAGTGAGATAACTCCCATTTTGTTTAGGGAATTTCTATGTCCTCAAGAAAACATGCTACTTCGACAAGGTCCCCCTCACATTAATAGTATGTCCCACACTCGTGAACCGGGCCTTGTGGAACTAGCGAAATAATTTGTGAAAATAGTCATCCCCTTTGTTTATCATAATGTGAAAGCACTGTCGAAGTAAAATTTTAAGTATTTCAAATTTACACTAATACCAAACACCTGATTAATAATTTCATTTCTCATGCAAATGTATAACAAACAAAATATGTGCAGAATGGTAATGAAGACAAGGGCTTGGCCATCCCTATTGGCATTGGGGAAGGTTCGCACATACAGAAAGCTATAGTAGATAAGAATGCAAGGATCGGAAAAAATGTTATGGTACAAATCTAGTAATACTGCGATATCCAATGCATGTTATGATTTATTTCACTTTGGCAATTTTATAGACTATCAGTATTTTTATTTATTTTTAATAAGTTTTGAAGGTTAACAAGTTTCGGTACGAAATGCAAATCCAACAATATTCAATACTAGGCATTAAACATAATTTTCTCAAACTATATTATATCCTAAGTCTTTTATGATATCGTTACCATAATGAAATTGTAATAAGAAGCCTACAAACTTTTTGCCCTAGTTTCTCCTCTGCTATAAATAGACGTACAAAACATAGATATATATACTTACATAAAATGCCTACATTGCACATCTATTTTGTGTGTTGAACAATGTACAGAGATATGTGAATTACTATATACTCTCAGAGTTGCAATATTCATATTATGTTGAGAATTCTCTTTATCATTTACCATCGGATAAATGTATTTTGATGTCATGTAGATTGTAAATAAAGACAACGTCCAAGAAGGGAACAATGAATCTTATGGCTACATAATCACAATGGGGATAGTTGTAATACTAAAGGGAGCTGTCATCCCAGACGAAAGTGTCCTATGAGAATCATTTCAGAAGCAAATAGATTATTCTTTGATTATTAATTCAGTACAGAAGAATATACAGCTTCAGGGGCTCAAATGTATACCCGAATCTCCCCTGATTTTCCTTTCTTTGTATTCCTTTATTCGTCCCTTTTCTTTCTATTGTCATTTTCTTCTCCACCTCAGCCGAATAACTCATCTTGACTATGATATGTCATGTCAATGTCATACAAAATAATTTAGTTCATGTGAATTTCAAATCTCTTCCTTTTTGTTTTTTCCAGTACAATTTTTTTTTATCATGAATTTAAAGTACTCACACTATGAGAAATGAGAATAAGTTCTTCAACAGCATATATCACCAACTCATAAAATCCTCTAAACTGTCTGTACTCAAGAACTTGCAGTTAATCATATAAGTAGAGTAGTGAACAACAAACTATTTTTGCTTTCACAATGCTAACTAAAGCTACACTGTGCACTGAACAGGAAAACCCAGCAAGATTCACTCATATTAAACATCTGCTTCATTATAACTGCTTCTTTCCACCAAAACCCTTTACTTGAATCTACATATATGCTTTGTTTGGAGCTCCGGAAAATTCAAGGGAAAAGAATGGAAAAGAAAATTAATAAAAAAAGGTAATAAATAAATCAACACTGAATTTTCATTATCACATTCAGTTGATTTCTATTCATTCATTACCAAAGTTTTTCTATTTTCAATACCACATTTAGTTGGCACCCAAATGAACAACATTCACAATATAAAGTTACATCATGAGAAATATGAGAATCTGAGCTTATTGATAGCATAAGAGAAAGATTAAAGAAACAATTCAAAATCTGTCTATTAACCTTCAATCAAAGAACATGAAGGACTTACAATTTAAAGTCTTCAATAGAGTTCTACTGCTACATAGAGCCTGCAGTACATGAAGAATCACAAACCAAAACCAGCCCTTTTCTTGCAAAAGACTCCGACTTTTGGGTTTTGGCTGCTAAATAAAGTCCCACTCACATGACCCGATCCGATCCATAATTTCTCTTGGGTCTTGGCCAAATGAGAAATGCAATCAGGTCATGTTTATTTGAAAGTATTATAAATAACTAAATAATCCTAATCAAGTATTTATTTTTTATAGAATTATTTATGAAATAATTTAAAATAATTCAATCTTATGATTGTTTCTTCGAGAATTAATTAAAGGATTATATATACTCATCCCACCCCTCACCCCCCAACCCCACCCCCACCCCCCACCCCCCCCACCCCCCCCCACCCCTTAAAAAAAATAATATTTACTGATTATATATACAACCTTTATCCACTCTCAACCCCAAAAAATGATATCCACCCTGTCTGGCCCCTAACCTCCGCTCCTCCCCTTAAAAATATATATATTTACTTATTATGTATACACCCCACTCGACCATCCTAAACCCACCTCCACCTCCAGCTCCACTTCCATCCCCACCCTTTTCAAAAATATAATATTCAGTGATTATATATACATCTCACCCCCACCTTATCTACCCCCAACTTCTCCCTTCTCAAAAAAATAATCATATATTTAGTCTTTGTATTAATAAATTTTAAATTATCAATAATAATAATAAAAATTACATGATATGATAGTCATTTTAAAAAAAATTAAAATTAATTTTATTTAATAATTTTTAAACTCAAATGATAGATATTATAATATCAAAGATACAATATAATGTAAAATAATTTTAAAATCTTAACTTATTTTATAATTTTAAAATTAATAGTCTCAAATTCAAATTAAAAAACAAACAACATACTTAAAATTAATAATTCTGTTTTCAAACAAACATAATCTAAACGACAGTCGGTACTTGCCTCTTATCCATAATAAATTACAGACCGGCTGTGAGGAATTGTAGAGAGAAAAAATAGATTGAAGGTTGAAGATTAAAGACTAAAGAGAACTGGTTATCGTAATCCGACCCTGATATGTTTTTTTTTAATAAATCTATATTATTCAATCAAACCCCAGGAGAAAAAGGAAGCTTTTTGGTTAGCGACCAGTGATTTCAATTTCCCGGCCAGGTTCTTCCCTTCTCCCGTTATCTTTTTTGTTTATGTATTAACAAAGGCGAATTAGTTGTCTTTTTAATATATATAAACATATATATATATATATGTATGTATAAGTATATATATGGAGGTGATTGAAATGTGTTCACTGTTAGGAGGTTTATCAATTATTCATTCCATTTGAATATTTACTGAAAAATTGGATTAAATTATTATAAGAAATAAATGGAGGCAATAATGTTAAATACATTTTCTCCAACTCCCTTGTGTATTAATTCTGTGGCTTTCAATCATCCAACTTCAAGTACCAGTACTCATAATTTTTACACCAGACTCCCATTCAAAAACTCGAGATTTGATTTCTATAGTGGAAGAATCTACTGGGGAAGTCGAAAGAATTCTTATATTGCTAATGTAGGAACAAAAGATTATAATTCTGTTGGTTTTAAGAATGTTGTTGATGATGATGGTGATGATGATAATCAACTAGAAGAAGATTCTAATATGGATTGGGAAGCAGAATTTATCGGGGACCTTGATCCTTTGGGGTTTTTGCCCCCTAAGAAAAGAAAACAGAAGAAAGACTCCAAATTGCTCCAAGATACAGATAGTATGGATTGGTGTGTGAGGGCAAGGAAGATTGCGGTTAAGTCCATTGAATCGAGGGGATTGACTCGCACCATGGAAAACCTCGTTAATCGTAAGAAGAATAAGAAAAAGAAGAGCAAGAAATCAGTGATAAACAAAAAGAAGGCTGAAAAGGCAGATGAAGAAGAGTCTGATATTGATTCCGAGGAGGATGATCTTAACTTGGATAATTTGAATCCTCTTGAAGATGCTAATCAGCTTAGAAGGACTGTGAGTATGCTTGCTGGTGGGATGTTTGAAGAACAGAAGGAGAAGACGATGGAAACTTTCGTTAAAAGGCTTTCTCAATTCTCGGGGCCTTCTAACCGTAGGAAAGAGATTAATTTGAATAGAGCAATTGTGGAAGCGCAGACCTCAGAAGAAGTACTGGAGGTTGCTGCCGAGACAATCATGGCCGTGGGGAAAGGCTTGAGTCCCTCGCCTCTCTCTCCATTGAACATAGCCACTGCACTCCATCGAATTGCAAAGAACATGGAAAAAGTATCAATGATGAGGACTCATAGGCTGGCATTTGCTCGTCAAAGAGAGATGTCTATGCTTGTGGGTACTGCGATGATGGCTCTGCCTGAATGCTCGCCTCAAGGTATTTCGAATATTGCATGGGCATTGTCTAAGATTGGAGGAGAGCTTCTTTATTTATCAGAGATGGATAGAGTGGCAGAGGTGGCCTTGACCAAGGTTGGTGAATTCAATTCACAAAACGTTGCCAATATAGCAGGTGCTTTCGCTTCTATGCAGCATTCTGCTCCAGATCTCTTTTCAGAGTTGTCAAAAAGAGCTTCGAGCATAATTCACACTTTTCAAGCACAAGAACTTGCGCAGGTTTTGTGGGCTTTTGCTTCTCTGTATGAACCTGCCGACCCTTTATTGGAATCTCTTGATAATGTTTTTAAGGATCTGCACCAATTCAAATGCTACAAAGGTGAAAAAAATTTTAATTATAGTGACGCAAGAGGTGCAGAAACTAGTGGAGATCTTGATATTGAAGGAGTTCTAGACTATCCTGTTCTCAATTTCAACAGAGATCAGCTTGGGAACATTTCTTGGTCTTATGCTGTTCTTGGGCAAATGGACCGGAATTTCTTTTCTCATGTGTGGAAAACTTTAAGTCATTTTGAGGAGCAACAGATTTCAGAGCAGTATAGGGAGGATATCATGTTTGCTTCTCAGGCTTATCTCGTGAATCAATGCCTGAAACTTGAATACCCGCAACTTCAGTTGTCTCTCAGGAGTGATCTTGAGGAGAAAATTGTTCGTGCTGGAAGAACTAAGAGGTTCAATCAGAAAATGACTTCCTCATTCCAGAAGGAGGTAGGCCGTCTTCTGGTTAGTACTGGTCTTGATTGGGTCAGAGAATATTCTGTGGATGGGTACAGTTTTGATGCAGTCTTGATTGATCAAAAAGTTGCTCTAGAGATTGATGGGCCAACTCATTTCTCGAGAAATTCTGGTCAATAACCTAAACTTATAAGCTGTATTACCATCTCTGCCATACTGATATTTAATTGATTCGTTTAGTCTCCATTTTCATCCCTCAAAGTTTGCTAAAATTATTCTTACGCATTCTGCAGGGGTCCCTTTGGGTCATACGATGTTAAAACGTTGCTATATTGCTGCTGCTGGTTGGGAGCTCGTATCCGTGTCTTTCCAAGAAGTGAGTTCCCACGTCTATTATCTATGCATTAATTTTATGTTCATGCGTCCTTGTGTTCACTGAAAAACAATGTTAGTTGAAGTAGGACAAGCTGTGCAAAAATCCATTTGCCAAAACCACTTCACATGATATTAGTTTGCATTTATATTTTACTATATTCGCCTTCTTGGGTCATGGACTGTAATGGGGGACTGTACTGATGTATAGTTGAACTTTTGTTTTGATTTACATGAAACATTCGTCATCTGCATTAAACATTGCTCAGTCTTTAAAGGTTTCCTCCGAATTTTTTATCATGTTGTTTGTAATGTTCTGGTTAAAGTTTACAGGCTTCCAAATGGCCCAAAGGAAGTGATAAGTTTATAGGAGAATAATATTGGTAGGGAGTGGGAGCAATAAACTCTACATATCTTGATCCAATCAAATAGTCTTTTGAAATGTGAGAAAGCCAATGGAAGAACCAAATTTTCATAGTAAAGTGAAATGAGTGATTTCAACTGTTAGGGTCTAGGACCTCCATATTCAAATTCTGAGTAACCCACAAAACGCGCAACAAAAGATATTCTTGACCGCATGTAGTTCAATTTCTCTATTCAAAGAGCTCTGATGCTTTTCTTCAAAAATAATAATAAAAAAAAGTTATTTTAGAAGAGGAGAATCTGTTAGATTGTTGGATACAGTGTGTTGGGTAGGATTTTCGCTTTATGGTGCAAAGCGGTTGAGATATGTGGCAAAGCCAGAAACATTTGGGTGTAACTGAGAAGTCTATGTGGTTTATCTATATGATTTTTGGACCCTTGCTTAGTTTAATGATGAAGTGCTTAAATTATCAAGTGTAAAAATGCAGTCCTGCGGCTGAAGTAGTAGTCCCTTCATACAAATATGCCAAAAGTTAAGCTTGTGTTTAGTCTATCGGTCAGGACATTTTTTGTAAGTAATGGCCTTTTTCCCATGTTGGTTTTCTAGTGATATCATAAATAACATGCATTCATTTATATTGCTAATTTGGTTTGGTGCGACATTTCCAAGCAATTTGCTGTATAGTGAAAACATTTGTGGAAGCTCTACGATAAGAAAGCTACATACTTCTGTTAGGTGCACAGTGAAATCAACAGAATAGACATCTAGTGATCTAGAGCAAGAAATTTGCTTAATGGTTCTACTTACAACAAGCTTCTAATCAAATTCTAATTTGATTATTTAAAAGCATCAGATTGCCAACTGAGGGAGGGGTAGCCGAATAGGAAGCAGCAAACATGTTACACTATGCATGTCATCACTGAGCAACAACTATATTGTCAAGGAACTTAAGTTGGCTTCATCTTGTCTTCGTATCAAGAAGGGGGTTTTTGTTTTCTGCTCGAAGATAACTCAGTTTTTGGGAACCATGTCACTTTTATTATATAGCTGATATTATAAGCAAATTAGCATCCTTCTGCCTAAGTTTAGTTCCAAATTATTTGAGGAAAACATTGGTCACAAAATTTCCTTGTTCCTAGTCAATTGTATTTACTACCCTTGACTATGTTTCTTAACATATTAAAGAAAGAAAGAAAGAAATTGCAGAACTGATATGATGCCATTTTGCTGAAATGTTTTCTTTGCAGTGGGAGGAGCTCCGAGGGGGTTTTGAGCAGCTCGACTACCTCAGAGACATTCTCAAGGATCACATTGGCTGCGGCACCACAGACACCGCTTAGCGCTTATGGTGTCCGGTTTATCTGCGCATTCTTCTATTATCATGTACCACATAGTGGTGTAGTTTTTGAGTTCTATTGATCATATGTATTAATCGAAAATAGAGTGAAGGGGGGAACTGTAAAATTCTTCATAAAGTTTATACTCACAAAATTATTTTTCTTTCAATTTCCTAGCATGCTATAACTGTGCAGAGTAAAAAATATTGGTCCGCATTAATAAAAATGCAACTATTGTAGGTAGTAAATTGATATTCTCATTAGGGAATTCGATAGCTTCACGATACTCCACTTGCAATCTTACTATTCGAATAGTGAGTGAAATTCACATGCATGTAAATTTATATAATCTTATGAAAATTAAATTTCATCGTGTAAATAACAATTCTCGTAACTATTTATGGTTAGAATTTGTTTGAATATTTTTTACATAAATTACATTAACTTTAAATTTTAAATATTGTGAATTGACTTTAAAGAGAGAATGAGTTGGACCCATTTGCAATTTCTCTTTTTAACTTCAGAATCATTTTTCTTTAATTGAATATATATTATTAAAATAATAAATTTCATAGTCAAAATCAAGAATCATTATTCTTATTAGGAGAAATAATAAGCTTACAAAGAAATATTGAAAATCAAATATGATACCTAACAATCTGTTTCTAAGTTTTACAAATGGACGGAAAATTTAGGTTTTTTTTTAATTTATATGTTTCTGAGTTTTTTAATAAACTAAAAAACTTGGTTACTTTTCCTACCAAAGTTTTACGTCCAAAATTGGCCTGATTTGAACGGAAAACAATTTAGAATAAATAATAGTTCTATAATTCTCATATTATCATCAACTTTCAATATAATAAATTTTAAATTACAACTCATCTCCCCGTATGTACTGTTTTTTTGCTCTTTCATTCTTTGCGTCTACTAATAGATTTTATTCTGCTTTTGATTTTTAACATTTATTTATTTGGATTTTTGTATTTAATTAAATTTATCTCGCATATTTTTATTTAAGATTCAATGATTATAATTAATAAAAATGTAAATTTGTAAAAATGATATATTTTTTTTATTTTCATTGGAACTCAAAAACGCAAGAAAATAAATTTTTTAAATTTTTTATTTTTTTTCTATTAAAATCTCAGAAACAACATAAAATAAAACTTCAAATTTTTTATTCTTTTCTTTCTTCTGTTTTAATTTAAATTTTTATTTTTTTTCTTTTTCGTCCAAAACTAGAAACAGTGTGAAAGTTCTAGTATCTAAGACCTCATTTGACTTTTCCAAAATCTTCACTACAATATTCTATTTTATTTTTAAACTAAAATTTAACTGTTTGTTAAAATGAAGTTCAAAGTGACATAAAATTCAAACATCCCCGAAAGTAAAATGCTCTAAATTGGGAGTTATTTTGGAACGCAAAAAAATTATTCAAAATTTTAATACTTCTTCCGTTCAATTTTCTTTGTTTTAATTAATTTTTTATGGTCAAATTAATCATATTTAAAATTAAAAATTATTATTAGATATTGACAAATAATTAATATCATAAGATAATATTTCGAATATATTATCAAAATCAACTTATTTGTTGTAATGATTATCTACTTAGTAGGCAATTTCCTTTCCTTTCTCTCAATGTGAGGGAACTTCCCGTGAAGTACTCTCCCTTTTTCTCCTTCCTTCTTCCTCCCGTGAACCTCCTCCTTTTATCGCCTATATAAGGAATACACACTGAAGGAAAATTAATAAGAATTCTCTCTCTTTTCTCTTGCTTATTCTCTCTAAATTTAAGTAACAATTATAAGAGTATCTTTATACACTTTACTAAAATTTTATAACACGTTATCAGCACGAAGCTCTAATCAACTGAGACGACCATATTTAATGGATATGGAGGATATATGTTTAGCAGACAGTGCAACAACTCATACAATCCTTCAAAGTGAGAAATATTTTTCACAACTAATCAAAGCTAAGGAAAATGTAGGAAGATATGGAGGATATATGTTTAGCAGACAGTGCAACAACTCATACAATCCTTCAAAGTGAGAAATATTTTTCACAACTAATCAAAGCTAAGGAAAATGTAGGAACTATCTCTGGCACATCAAATTTAATCGAGGGATTTGGAAAAGCTAGTTTCATGCTACCAAATGAGACACAAATTTTTATCACAAATACTCTATATTCTAGTAAATCAAGAAGAAATTTGCTTAATTTTAAAGATATTCGACTAAATAGTTTTCACATTGAAACAACCAATGAGAATGATAATGAATATCTTCTCATTACTTCTATTATTTCTGGAAAAAAGAATATCTTAGAAAAATTTCATTCAATTTCTTCTGGATTATATACTATGAAAATTAGAGCAATTGAGTCTCATAATGTTTTAATTCCAAAAAACATAGATCCCAAATCGTTTATGCTTTGGCATGAAAGACTCGGTCATCTAGGTACTTCTATGATGCGTCATATTATTGAAAATTCTACTGGTCATCCTCTCAAAATAAAAAGGTTTTTCCTAGTAGTGAATTCCCTTGTGCTGCATGTTCTCGAGGAAAATTAATTGTTCGGCCATCACGAGTAAAAGTTTATAAAGAAGCCCCAAAATTCCTAGAGAGAATTCAAGGAGACATTTGTGGACCTATTCACCCATTGTCTGGCCCATTTTGATATTTTATGATTATAATAGATGCTTCAACTAGATGGTCTCATGTTTGTCTTCTCTCTTCTCAAAATTTTACCTTTTCAAAACTTCTTGCTCAAATAATTAAGTTACGGGCTCAATTCTCGGATCATCCAATCAAGTCAATTCGACTTGATAACGCAGCTGAATTTTCATCAATGACTTTTAATAATTTTTGTATGATTATTAGAATTTTCATTGAGCATTCTATTCCTCATATTCATACACAAAATGGCTTAGCTGAATCTTTAATAAAAAGACTTCAACTAATTGCACGACCATTAATGTTAAGGGCTAACTTACCTACCTCAGTTTGGGGTCATGCAATTCTTTATGCTGCAGCCATCATTTGAGTAAGACCAACGGCTCTTCATAAATTTTCTCCTTTACAGTTAGTTCTTGGACAGATTCCCAACATATCACACTTTCGAGTTTTTGGAAGTGCAGTATATGTTCCAATTGTAACTCCATAAAGAACTAAAATGGGAGCCCAACGAAGAATAGGTATTTATGTTGGTTTTGATTCTCTTTCTATTATCAGATATCTTGAACCTTTAACTGGAGATGTTTTTACTGCACGTTATGTAGATTGTCATTTTGATGAATCTGTATTTCCACCATTAGGAGGAGGGAATGTTTTAAATAAAAAACCCTCTGAAATATCATGTCATATGCATTTAATGATGCTAAAAAAATGATAAAGTCACATACACCTGCAGTGAATACTCCAGCAAGGATAAAAATACCTATTGAAAAATCAATTCCTGGAGAATTGACGAATAAGGTAATAGAAGAATCTAAACCACGCCAGAAGTGTGGAAGACCGATTGGTGCAAAAGACACTGTACTATGAAAATCAAAAGCAAATAAGGGAATCCCAGAAGGAATACCCGCTCCAGAAGTAGAACTTATTCCAAGAGTGGGAATAGCCTCAGAAGAGGTTCAAAATCTCAGTGAAGGGATAAGAGATGAACACCAAGAGATCTCAATAAATTATGTACATGATGAGAAAATATGGGATCGAAGCAAAGTCATGATTGATGATATATTTGTTTTCACTATAACATCAGATATTACTTTGATTCCTGACACGGATTCTGAACCACAAAACGTGGAAGAATGTCGAAAAAGAAAAGATTGGCCAAAATAGAAAGATGCTATTCAAACTGAGCTACAACCTCTATTGAAAAGAGAAGTATTTGGACCAGTAGTCCAAACACCGTTGGGTGTAATCCCGGTTGGAAACAAATGGGTATTTGTACAAAAATAAAATGAGAAAAATGAAATTGTGAGATACAAAGCCCGATTTGTAGCTCAAGGATTTTCACAAAAACCTGGTATTGATTATCAGGATACATAATCTCCAGTAATGGATGGAGTCACTTTTTGCTTTCTAATAGGTATGACAACCATGGAAGGTTTGGAAACACGTCTAATGGATGTGGTAACAGCATACCTATATGGCTCACTTGACAGTGAGATTTACATAAGAATCCCTGAATGATTGAAAATGGCTGAATCACAAAAGCCCCGTCATATATATTCAATCAAGTTACAATGCTCGTTGTATGGGTTGAAACAGTCTGGTTGTATATGGTATAATCGACTTAGTGATTATTTAATAAAAGATGGATATATAAATGATCAAGTATGTCCATGTGTTTTTATTAAGAAATCACAAAGTGAATTTTCCATCATTGATGTACATGTGGATGATTTGAATCTTGTAGGAACTCCTGAAGAACTCACAAGAACTGCTACTTATTTAAAAGATGAATTTGAAATGAAAGATCTTGGAAAGACAAAATTCTGTTTGGGAATACAAGTGGAGCATTTAGCATCTGGAATTTTTGTTCATCAATCCACATATGCCGAAGAGATTCTCAGTCATTTTCATATGGATAAAGCTCATCCTTTGACTACCCCGATGGTTGTTAGATTTTTAAAAGTTGATAAAGATCCATTTCGACCTCTAGAAAGTGGGAAAGAAGTTCTTGGAACTGAAGTTCCATACCTAAGTGCAATAGGTGCTCTTATATATCTTACAAACAGTACACGACCTGATATTACTTTTGCTGTCAACTTGTTAGCAAGATACAGTTCTTCTCCGATTAAGAGACATTGGGATGAGATTATACACATTTTGAGATACCTCCGTAGAAGTATAGATCTTGGATTATTTTATCCAAGAGATTCAACATCGCAATTGGTTGGATATGTCGATGCAGGATATTTATCAGATCCACACTATGGAAGATCACAAATAGATTATGTATTTACATATTGTGACACAGCTATATCCTGGAAATCCACAAAGCAAACCATGATAGCTACATCTTCAAATCACTCAGAGATTCTCGCTATACATGAAGCAAGCAGAGAGTGCGTTTGGTTGAGATCAATTATTCAGCATATTCAAAAATCATGTGGATTACCATCAATCAAAGACATTCCTACAATTCTGTATGAGGATAACTGTGAGACCCCAAATTTTATGAATAAAGATTTAATTTTCTCGAAATATTTTTTTTTGAATATTATGGTGTGGATTTGATATAATGTTATAGTTGTGGGTAATATTTATAAATTTTGCAAAGTATGCAAGTTGTTATAAAATATTCATTTGGTCGAAGAATATCCGTACGATGGCACAATCATTGGTGGACCCCACAACAGAAGTATTATCATAGTTAGAAAACGATATAATTATCATTTTATAAAAATAACGGCGAAAGTGTTACCGTTAAAATTGTTGAACTACCCGGTAGTAAAAGTACAGTAATACGCGTGGTTGCATAGTAGCACACGGTATTAATTATTGATGCTTACGTAAGAAGTCACTCAGTTATACTCAATTATTACTACAGTAATTGTTGCATCATATCTCTCATATTATTGATTCGATTATTGTCACAGTATCATCTGCATAAAATGTTATATTATTAAATCAATAATTGAGACGATAAAGTTATTCATATTATTAAATTGCAATATTTACAATGTCTAGAAGTACTGTCAAGGAGAGATTTGATCATCTAATTGCGCGCCAATAAGGAGACGAATTTAAATATTGTGAGTTATAATATTAATGATGAATGCTATTAAAAATCGAATTTGAGTTTGGAGTTGAATTTGGAGACACGGACGTGATATTTGAGTCTGAAACGATGAAATTAGTAGAAATAGACTATAAACACAAAATTTATCGGGGTTGACTTTTTGGTCAAAAAAGTCAACAATTGACTTTTTTAGAAAAAGTCAAACTTCGAAATTTCAAAAATAAAATTTCTGAGAAAAATATTTCCATTGTGTTGGGATTGTTAGTGTTAGTGAAAATCAATATTTATTTCGATAATAATTGATGTCTGGAGGTTATATTGACCAATCGGGTAATTAATCGAATAAATGAGCAATTAATTGCTATTAATTCACATGATTATAACTATTTATTCACATGTGTGTACTATTGATTCATATTCTTGTACTCTTAGGGGAGTTGGTGCAATACTTGCAT
The DNA here is from genome assembly GCA_020205505.1 of Panax japonicus. Taxonomy (NCBI): domain Eukaryota; kingdom Viridiplantae; phylum Streptophyta; class Magnoliopsida; order Apiales; family Araliaceae; genus Panax; species Panax japonicus. Next base: position 46,579,259 of record CM035103.1, read on the forward strand.
GACTAAGTTAAAAATGGAGGTATAGATGGAGGTACTATACTGTAATTCGTATTTTCACATGATTATAACTATTGATTCACATGATTGAACTATTGATTCACATTATTTACTATTAGGGGAGGTGATGCAAGTTTGATAATACTTGTAGGACTAAATTAAAAATGAAGAAAAAGAGGAAGTTATTATACTGTAATATTTCGAGCCCCAAAACGTGCAATTATCGAAACTATATTTTCCTATAAATAGAAGCTCATTATTCCTTCATTTCTCACCAATTCATTAAAACTTTAGAGCAATTATTATAGAGAGAAATTATAAAGAGAAAGAAGAAGAGAAGTCTGCTACCTCACTATTCCAATATCCAGTTTTCTTCTAAGGTAAGGGATATTATTTCTTTTGTATTCATGAAGAGAGCTATTGTTATTCCATTCCTTATTATTATGTTGGAATAACCTGTCTATGCGAAGTACCGCATACATGGTGAAATTCTTCTGTTATTCCATTATTTATTATTCTGTTGGAATAACCTATCTGTGCGGTCTATCGCATGCATGGTTAATTCTGTTGTTATTCCATTCTTTATTATTCTGTTGGAATATCTTGTCTGTGCGGATTACGCATGACCTGGTTCCATTCTTTATTATTTTGTTGGAATATCCTGTCTATGCGGTTTACGCATGACCTGGTTCCATTCTTTAATATTCTGTTGGAATATCCTGTCTATACAGTTTACGCATGACCTGGTTCAATTCTTTATTATTCTGTTAAGAATTACCTGTCTGTGCGGTCTATCGCACGCATGGTGAGTTCTTCTACTATTCCATTATTTATTATTATGTTGGAATAACCTGTCTATGTGGATTACCGTATGCATGGTGAATGATCCTTTGTATTCATATGAATAGTATTTTCATTCAAAAGGGGTTTCTGTCAGGGGCAGTTTCATAATTTTTTTGACCCTAAAAAATTCTGGAAAAATTTGAAATGATAATTTGATGAGTTTTCTAGATTGTGTCCAAAAATGGCAGCTTTTTGATGTATAGATTAAGAGTTATGAATTTTATGGGAAAAACTATTTTAAAAGTAAACCCTTATAACTCCTTGTGGTTAACTCTAAAATTGGTAAAATTTTTATTGGGAGTACACGTATATAACATGAGTATACCCTAAAAATTTCAGAATTTTTGGACAAAAGTACATATTATGATAAATGTCTAAATATTCGGCAGTTTTGGCCATATAAAAAATAGTAAATGAATTTTAAAAATTTTGAGAAAAATATATGTTCAATATGGGACTATATTCTGCTAAATCCCAGAAAAAAAATATTTTTGGGACTGATTTGGTATTTTTCATGAAAATAAACTAGTTATGAGTAAATGAATTAAATATGTTATATGAAGTAACAAAATTAGAAAATAGGATTTTATGGATTGGGAATCCTATATAGGGTATATACAGATTTTTGGTGAGGGATTTGATCATTGGTGATGAAATCTTATGTGTATGACATTTTTGAATGATTAAATATATTATTTGGTAAAGTGTAAATAATTAAAATAAATTGTTTATAAGTTTAAGAAGTGATTAAAATATTGTTATAATATTAATAATATTAGATGATGAATTTATTAAGTGATTGATAATATTTAGATAAATTTAAAGTCTTTAATATTTATCCTTATTTTCGTTTGATTAATGCTTATATCATTGTCATCATCATCATGCTTATATTGTGATGAAAGTCATCTTTGGCTTACGTGCATAGATGGACTTGATATGATTATAACCATGAATTATTAGGTATAATCATGACCATAATGTGACGAATGATGTGGTGAAAGTACTCAGTGGCTTGGAGTGCATTAATGGACAGTTTTTGGTATGATTATGAATAGGGATTATTCGATATAGTCATGACCATTGATGATTTAGTGAATATCCTTGTCCCGTAGTGCAGAAAAGATTCGATGATATGGTTTATTTATTAAGCTGAGTCTCAGCGATAAAAATTGATGAAAACATTTTAAATCATAGAAGATAGTAGATATCATGCTCTACTTGACTCTTCTAATGGATTGCTTATTTCGCTGTAGTTAAACTTGATGTCTATTGTATTTTATCAGTTTAACATTGTTGAAGACTAATGATAATTTATTCTGCATTATCTTAGTTATAATATTTTTTACTGGGCTAGTTGAGCTCACCATTTCTTTCACTGTTCTCTTCAGAAAATGAGAACGTAGTCGGGAATTTTCTTTTTATCGGGGAACGGAGTGATGGTCTAGATGATAGCATTAGTAATCCTCACTATTCTGTTAAATAGTGTGACAATAAATGTAATGAGGACTCCATTGAGTGTGAATATTGTCTAGATGACAATATTCTTATTAAAACTCTTAGATTATGTTTTGTCGTATTTTACACGACTGTTGTATAATTAAGTTGTATTTAAATTTTGTACCATGTATTTGGCGACTCAAGATGGGTGATGTATACCTGTTTTGGGGGCGTCACAATAACGTTCCATGTATTGCTTAACTTAGAGGAGGTTACATTAAGGGAGATAGAACAAAGCACATTTCACCTAAATTCTTCTTCACAGTGAGCTACAAAAGAAGGGTGATATAGATGTGCATCAAATTCGATCATGTGATAATCTAGCCGACTTATTCACAAAGTCGCTACCAAATGCAACGTTTGCAAAACTTCGAAAAAAGATCGAAATGTGTCGACTGAAAGACTTATGACAACATTTCATCAAGGAGTAATGAATTCATTTTAGGGGGAAGACTGTACTCTTTTTTCTTAGTCACGGTTTTTATCCCAATGAGTTTTTCCTGACAAGGTTTTAACGAGGCAGTCAATTAAAGGATATTTATGTAAACGATATGTACTCTTTTTCCCTTCGTTAAGTTTTTTCCACTGAATTTTTTAATAAAATTTTTAATTAGACATAATCTTCTATCGTAAGTAATCAGGGGAAGTGTTGTAATGATTACCTACTTAGTAGGCAATTTCCTTTCCTTTCCCTCAATGTGAGGGAACCTCTCGTGAAGCACTCTCCCCTTTTCTCCTTCCTTCTTCCTCCCGTGAACCTCCTCCTTTCATCGCCTATATAAGGAATACACACTGAAGAGAAATTAATAAGAATTCTCTCTGAAGAATTTTTCTCTCTTTTCTCTTGCTTATTCTCTCTAAATTTAAGTAGCAATTATAAGAGTATTTTTATATACTTTGCTAAAGTTTTATAACATTATTTAATTTAATTTTTTTAATAATTTTTTTAAATTATTAATCTTAAAAATAATTAATTTGAGCATAAAAATCATTTACGACAAATAAAGTCGCACGCATAGAGTAAAAATTTACCTATAATAACTACTCCATTTGAAAGCCCATGTGCTTTATACAAATTGGACAACGTGCATACTGTCTATACCCACGCTATACAGCACGTTAGTTATCCGTCGATGTATAAAAATTAAATAAATAATAATAAAATAATAACCCTTTTGATCACTCTTCTGCTTCATGATCAACCGAGCTCTTTCTTGTTCAAGCACATACATTCCACCATTAAAGACCCTTTTCAGTTCTCAGCTCTGATAAATCCCCATTAGCAGCAAACAAATTTCGGGTTCTTTTGTTTCTGCATCAAGTCTCTCTTTACTTCTCTTCTCAGGTAAAATAATTACTAAGATCTACTGATTTATTCAATTCCATGTTTTAGTTATGTGAATTAAAACATGGAATTGAAATTATATCAATTATTTTGGTTAGATCTAACAAATCTATGTTCTATTTTTACTGATTAATTTTAAACCCTCAAATTTCATTAACTTGTCGCTCGTTCACTCATTTCCATTTTCCTGATCTTCAATTTCCAGATTTCAAGTTTTTTTTATTATTATTATTATTCTTGATTTTGTTGTTTTCGAAAATTTAGAATACTCACATTATAGATCAGATTGAATTGTTGCATACGAATGATAGTTTGACTTTCAATGAAATTCTGGGTTCTTATAGATCAGATTGAAATGTTGCATAAGAATGATAATTTGACATTCAATTTGTTTCATGTAGTATATTTTGTGTTCCATGTTGATTGTTTATTGGGCTCTTTATTTTTATGGATCTTACTTATATTTTACTGACACCTTAATCCTGACATTTCTGTGTAGTCTGATTGCAATTTTGTTAGTTCCCCCATTCTTTTATGCATTGATTCTTAATATTCACCACCAAAAAGTTGAATTAAATACACACAAGCATGTGCGCGCACACACAGACACACACACACATACATTATATTTTTCTAATATTTAGAATTTTGGAAATCATTTAGGTGATGAAGAAAGATGGAATAAGTAGAAATGTAGAATACAGTGTTGCTAGTACTATGTTTTCCACAAATGATCAAGATCCCCATTGTCCTTGCAAATGAAAGTGTACTAGTTGTGGTATATGTTCATAAGATCACAGCTCATAAATCTGGTCCTTGTATGCATCTGGCTCTATTTTTTATGTTAATTTATCTTTTAATATTCTTTTTTTTATGTAAATTTTTTTTATGATTGATTTTTTTATTTTTTATTTTTTTGTAACGGTGTTTCCAGTAAGGTATGGCGTCATCTGATAAGCCTGAGATAGTTGAAAGGGGTGTCAAGGACAAAGAAGACAACAAAGAAGGAGAGGGAGGATTCTTTGACAAGGTAAAGGATTTTGTCCAAGACATTGGGGAAAAGATTGAGGAAACAATAGGATTTGGGAAGCCAACTGCAGATGTTACTGCGATTCATATTACTAAAATTAATCTCGAAAGGGCTGATATCGTTGTTGATGTGCTTGTGAAGAATCCAAATCCTATTCCAATCCCTCTCATTGACATAAACTACTTAGTTGAGAGTGATGGAAGGAAACTAGTTTCGGGCTTGATCCCCGATGCTGGAACTATCCATGCGCATGGTTCAGAGACTGTCAAGATACCAATTTGTATTGTATATGATGACATTAAGAATACATATGATGATATACATCCTGGAAGCATCATTCCTTATAAAATCAAGGTTGATTTCATTGTGGATGTGCCTTTCTTTGGTAGGTTAACTTTGCCACTTGAGAAAACAGGAGAGATCCCCATACCTTACCAACCTGATATTGATCTTGAGAAAATTAAATTTGAAAGATTCTCTTTTGAAGAAACTGTTGCGATCCTTCATTTGAAATTGGAGAACAAGAACGACTTTGAATTGGCACTCAATGCACTAGACTACGAGGTTTGGCTGTCTGATGTGAGCATTGGAGGAGCAGAACTCACCCAATCTGCTAAAATTGAAAAAAGTGGTATCACTTACATTGACATTCCCATTACCTTCAGGCCTAAGGATTTTGGATCAGCTCTTTGGGATATGATTAGAGGAAAAGGTACTGGTTACACCATAAAGGGAAATATCAACGTGGACACACCCTTTGGTGCAATGAAGTTACCCATCAGCAAGGAGGGTGGTACGACACGCCTCAAAAAGAACAAAGAAGACAGAGGCGATAATGATGACGATGATGAGGTACGCTAGACTTTGTTTTCCTACTAGTCCATAACAGCTTAACGTTGCACTGTCTGATAATCCTGCAATTATTTTAAGTTCAATAATATGGTTAGTAAATTATTATAGACAATAAAGAATCCCAATCATCATTTCACCATGGGAATTGGTGAGTCTGATACACAACTAATCTTTTCCTGTACATATCTAATATCTTGATTCAACATCTAGTTTCATTTCTTCTCTTGTATTTAGCGCTTTATTCTCTATACATAGCTTACAAAAGTGGTAAAATAAATATTTCTTTGTCTGTGTGCTAAATGTATGATTAATGAGAAAGTTAGTAATAGGAACAGGATAGGCTTTGGTGGAGGGGGCTTGCTTTATGTAGGGAAAATTTCCTTTTGCTCCTATATATATTGTGTGCCTCAGTATGTTTTGACCCTGGGTTATATAGTACCTTGAAGATGACAAAGTTTTGTCTGTGACTTGGCATTTTATGCATCTCATGCATCATGTTGAAAAATTAGGAGAATTAAAGAATAATATATTATGTTTATTGATAAACTGGCATCCCGTGGTTAGGTAAGGTTGGTCTTCGAAGGGAATATGGATGTTGATATAAAGCTATTGTGATTCTTCTCTAAACATGGGTATTGAAAAATAGGATGAATATAATGAAATGCATAGTCATTACTCACTAGCTTCACAAATATTCTTCATTCCACTAACAAAATACCTTTTATACAGGCTTTATGAACCTTTACTGATATTAGATCAAATTAATATGGCCCTCTCTATCACAAAATGACACGATTTGCTAAAGTATAGCAACATAATTTCACTAACTTGCCATCACTAGTAAATTTCACAATCATTATACTCGAGGATAAACATAGAAGAAAATTATATAATTTAAAGATTACAAATTTTACGAATGGGATTCTGAGGGGGTATAATATTTATGTTTGCTATTAGTTTCGCTATAATCTAAAGTTCGACTTTCATCTTATGCAGGATTAAATACGAGTATTTGTCGGGACAGCTGTTGTGACTAGATGTTTATCTTTTGATGCTGGTTGTTTAAGACCTTAATATATTTAGAGGGGTTTGATCTTTGGGATTCAATTTCAGGTGATAAATTATGTCTATTAGGACAAAGGTTTGGATTATATCTGTGAGCTTATGTGTGTTATGTGGTTGATAAGGGAATTGGCATTTGATTTTTCATGAGTAGCCATTTTTAGTGTTACAAATGAGACCAGTTATTGAACATTGAATGTTATGCTAATGGTTATGTTGATTAATAATAATTGATCTGGTTTTTATATCACAGTTAATGATTAATAAAAATTTAAACACGTAGTGTAATTATATGTTGTTCGACCCATTATAAGCCTGACGAAATTGTGGAATTACAAACATATATAAAATATAGGAAATTTATATTTCTACAAGTAAATTTGATAGTTCCACAAGATCTCTCACATGAGGTGGACTCCACTATTCATGTGAGAAAGAGCTTGTGAAACTATCAAATTTACATGTGGAAATATCAATTCTCAAAATATATAGACTATTCATATTAATTATTAAATATTTACACTCAATTTATATATAGTATTTAACTAGAAATTAAGTATCATATTTTATTTAAAGTGATCACTTCTATCAATTTCATAACAAAATTTAGTAATTATATGAAAAAGTTTGAGATGAAAAATTAAAAATCTATACTTATTATAAGAACACAAAGCACGTTTTATTGTATGAATTAACCGAGATATTTTGGTTATTCTTGAACCGAGTTGACTCATAGATTTGATTGGTTAATATTTTTATTTTTATTCTATTTGTTTGTTTTTATTTTGTATATGTTATATGTTTATGAGATATATATTAAAAATTGTAGCATCCATCAATTCTATTCTATCCATTTAAAATCTTTTTTAAATTCTTCCTCTTTATTTTATTTTATTTTAACGTGACATAACCTAGAAAGATAATAACCACTTCCCCATCTTTCTTCATCCGCAATAATCCCTTTGAGGGAAAATGTTACCACTTACCGTGATCGTTATATATATATATATATATATATATATATATATATATATATATATATATATATATATATATACTAACTGGGTCCCGTGCTGGACGTGCCTCCGGCACTGTATGGGCAGTGAGATTTATCTCAAACTTAGAACGACCCAGATGATTTATTAAGTGAGCGGGAAATTCAAAATCATTATTAGATAGATTAGATAGATAGATGTATTTTATTAGATAGATGTATGGACGGTGAGATTTATCTCAAACTTTGGACGGCCCAGATGATTTATTGAGTGAGCGGAAAATTCAAAATCATTTGTATTTTATTAGATATATACATATTGATCCAGATCTTAAGCTCACATCTTATTTAACATACCTTGCGGACCGAACCCATAGCGACGGACCGAATCGTCGCTCGGTCCGTTGCTAAAGGGGGGTGAGCAAGGTATGTTAGATAGAGGCGAGCTTAAGATCCGGACCGATATATATATATATATATATATATATATATATATATATATATATATATATATATATATATATATATATATGGGAAATGATCTATGAAAAACGTTAGTTATGGACACTGTTTCAACTAACTGTTATCCAATCGTCTAATAGAACTTATAGAAGACCTAAGGGGTTGGGTTGGCGGACCAACATAAAAGGAAGGATTTGGCTTAATCAGGCCTAATTAGTTCACAAATATAAAGAATTATAATAGTAGACTAATATAAGGAATAATACTTGATTAGATAATTTGGGAATAGTAGTTGAATACATAATTTAATTGAGTATGAATTAATATAAAATCAATCACTATTTCTTATATGGATTATCAATAATACTAATTAATAAAATAAGTATGTATAAGTATAATTACTTATTATTACCTTATAATTTTTAATTATAAATAAGAAATAGTAATTGAGTTTATATCATATTCATACTCAAATAAGTTATGTATTCAACTACTACTCCCAACTTACCTAATCAAACCTAATCAAGTACATTAGTAAAAAAATACGGTTATTTTGACTAGCCGTTAGAGGGAGTAGCGGCCAATATAAAAGAATTTGGCTGGCCACTAGAAGGAGTAGCGGCTGGCCCCAATCTAGTTCCTTAGATCTTCCATTAGACGGCTGGATAACAGTTAGTTGAAACACTGCTAAGAACTAACGTTTTTCTAGATCATTTCCCTATATATATATATATATATATATATATATATATATATATATATATATATATATATATATACATTTTTTCTTGATAAGCCAATGAATTTTATTAAACACTAAAACGAATATGAATATTATTATTGGGTAAAATTATGTGTAACTATTTTAATAAATAATGATTAAACTAACATTTCAAAATCAAATTATATAGGATTTTTAACTAATACTCACAAATTATAGATACAATTTTCTTTTTAGTTCGATTTAATTTATTAAAGATATATTTTTATTTTAGAATAATAAAATTAAATGATAGTCTATTAGTCTCAATTTGTCATTATTTTTCACTATCATTTATAGTATCAAACAACCATTGCTTGGCTAATATTGAGAGTAATTGAGGTGGATAATATTTCTATGCAAGTATCAAATTTATATAGAATTCATTGGCCCGTCAATATATATATATAGGGGACCGATCCATAGCATCTATATGCTATGGGACAAATATTGGCATATAGGCTCTAAACCACACGTTTTATTGATTAGCGGCTGCGATCTAGAGTTTTATGTCCCCGTCCGCTAGTATTACTAGCGGACGCAATTATGAGATTTTTCGGACCATAATGCCCCTCGTTAGTGTTAGTGAAATTATGCAAGCCAAATTCACATAGTCCGCTAGTAATACTAGCGGATAGAATAGGGTAACATAGTCCGCTAGTATTACTAGCGGATTTCAGTGTAGTAAAATGATAGTTAAAGCAACTCGTACAATATATAATTTAATTTGTTGAGTTATTTTTGCAATAATGGTCACCCCAGAGAAAACCTGAAAGTCACATCCATTGGAGGACAGAGGGAGTATTGCAGAACAGGGCATTATCATTAACACCAAGAACTTTAAGATCAGCCATGTGGGGAAGAAGAGCAATAAAGTAAACTACATGTACTCAGAAAGTGGTACACATAACTCATCTTTCCCCCAAAAAAACCTGAATTTAAACCATTTGATCAATAAAATCACTCTATCAGTAATAAACAGAACATGGAATTTCAGGGGGTTGAGACTTGAGAACAGAATCTGTAAGAATTCAAGCGTAGATAATAACTACAGTTCCCACATCAAATTAATAGTAAGTTTGGCATAAATACCTTAAAGTTAGAATCTCAAGTTTCCAGTTACACTCACAAAACAAAAGTTGAGTTTTGAGATAAAAGAGAGAGCAGAGTCCCTCTGTGAAGGAAAGGGTTGTATATTATAAAAAAGAATAGTTTTTCAAAAGCCCTTGAATTGATCTAAAATTACATGTCTGCCAGTGTGATTTAGCTAGCAATTAATGGCTATCTTAGCCTAAAATTAACACGTGGACACTGGACAGTGTCCATTTGAACCACACAAGTATTGGGAAAAAAATACAATCATCTTGCTATCTATCCGCTAGTTTCTGTCTGATTTCTATCCGCTAGTATTACTAGCGGACTATGTGAATTTGGCTTGCATAATTTCATTAACAAGGGGATATAAAACTCTAGATCGCAGCCGCTAATCAATAAAACGTGTGGTTTAGAGCCTATATGCCAATATTTGTCCCATAACATATAGATGCTATGGATCGATCAGATATTCAAATATAAATTGTTATACACATCTATATATATCTATATTTCATTGATAATATCAAGCAAAAAGTCAGTACTTAGACACCGATATAATTTGGAAGCAATTTCTCTGAAATTCTCCGAACGGTCTTTAAAATTCTAAGTGACTTTTTATTGATATAGATACATTACATGAATATTACATAATATTTATATAATTATTAGATTGTGAAATGAACAACTTAGTCAGTACTTAGATACCGATATTCAGAGATATTTCTTAACAAAAAATATTATCTGAACGGTCTTTAAAATTCTAAGTGGCCAAATTTTCACAACGTAGATCAAATATACAAAAATATATATCTTTGAGTGAAACAAATTTATTTGATATATCAAATATTATTTAATTGATTAATCTATTATACTTAATAATTGTCATCACAAACATACTTATTTATAAATTACTTGTTCATAAGTGATTTAAACTGTTATCCAAACTCATCTTTATATATGTTTAAATCATAGAAACACACTTTTATTTATAAAGAAAAATCCTTTCTAATATGTTTAAACCATAGAAACAAATTCTCTATTAAAGAAAAGGAAAATCTTTATAAAAGTGTATCAATTTACATATCTGATATCTGCTTACACAAAAGCATATCACATAAAAGTCTTGAACTTGTATAAATTTGTACTAAACTTTATGTGCTTACTTTAGAAGCCAGGTCAAACAATTTATTGTAAAAAGAAAAAGGTTGAGTTAGTTTATTTTATGTACATGTGAGAAAGACGAGTAATTCTTTGACCAAGATTAGAGTCTTAGAGATGTTAGTTAGAAGTTGGGTCTGTAGTGTACTTGTGAGGTAAGGAAGAGACTGTTGTATCAAGACCAGATCATAAAATAGTTCTGAACTCAAAAGGAAGGTACAACTAAGCTTGAGTAAGGAGCTGGGAGTTTAGTGTTCGAGATAGTTAGTTGTGGATAGTTGTAAGTTTATCTATAAAATTTTGTAAAGGTTTCTCCGCCTATTGAAGGAGTATTTATTATTGGGAGTAATAGGATCTCAAGTCCTGAAGAGGAGTTTGAGACTGGACGTAGCAACATACCCGAGTTGTATGTTGTAAACCAGATAAATATCTGTGCAGGTGTGATTGAATTTTTACTATCTTGATTATTCATTTCTGACACTGCAAATTAATTTACTAAAAATTCAAAAAGACCTAAGATAATTTTGTAAATAGTGATAATCTATTCAATGCCCCTTCTAAATTATTATTGGACTTTCAATTGGTATCAAAGCGGTGCTCTTTAACTTATTCGTTAAGTGAATATTGGTATATCTAAGAGTAGATCCATCTATGGCCTACAATACTACTTATTGCGAAGAAATACTATCAATGTTCAGACCTCCACTATTTGATGACGCAAACTTTGTCACCTGAAAGAATAGATTCAAAATATATGCCAAGTTACAAGGAATCAAAGTTTGGCCTTCAATAGAACGAGCTGTAAAAGTTCCCACAAAAATTGAAGGAGAAAAGATTATTGAAAAAGATGTTGATGAGTTCACTACTGATGAAGAAAAGGCTATGAATATAGCAACTTGAGCTGAACAGGTGTTGATTAGTGCTCTTATTGAAAAAGAGTACAAAAGAGTTAGCAATTGTAAAAATGGAAAAAAATCTGGAAAAAAATTGATTGTAACCTATGAAGGAACCAATCATATCAAAGAAACTAGAAAAGATGCGTTAATCCAAGAATATGAAAATTTAAAGTTGGAAGAAGATGAAAAAATCATTGATATGGAAACACGTTTTTCCAGAATCATTGATGAACTAGAACAACTATGGAAGGCATATACAATTAATGAGAAAAACAGAAGAATTCTCAAAGCTCTTTCATCAATCTGGAAAATGAAGGTTATTACTATAAAGGAAATGCAAGACCTAACTACTTATCCTATTGTATAGCCTTATTGGAAATCTTCGTTCCTACGAAGTCGACATGTTAGTCGAAAAAGTAGAATCAAATATAGATCTCAAGAAGAAAGGAATTGATTTCAAAGCTCTACTTGTAGATCAAGAAAGATATGATGAAGAAGTTGCTAAACAAATCAAGGAAATTGCAAATCTATGTTTAATGGCAGAAAAATGATTCATCACCAAGATTTGAGGTAAATTCTAAACATCAATTACCTAGTACTTCATTTGTCACACATAATTTAGATAATATAAATGAAGAACACATGAAACCACTTCTGGCTATATGGTAATAGTTTGTTTGTACGTAGATGATATGTTTTTTAATAATTTGATTATCTTTATATAAACCACGAAAATTTTAATTTAATAAAATCTTCTTTAATAATTTGATTATCTTTATATAAACAATTATACGCTTCTTGTTGTTTCATGTGTTCTTCATTTATATTATCTAAATTATGTGTGACAAATGAAGTACTAGGTAATTGATGTTTAGAATTTACCTCAAATCTTGGTGATGAATCATTTTGTGCCATTAAACATAGATATACAACCCTTTCTTTCACAGAGGGACTCTGCTCTCTTTTATCTCAAAACTCAACTTTTGTTTTGTGAGTGTAACTGGAAACTTGAGATTCTAACTTTAAGGTATTTATGCCAAACTTACTATTAATTTGATGTGGGAACTGTAGTTATTATCTACGCTTGAATTCTTACAGATTCTGTTCTCAAGTCTCAACCCTCTGAAATTCCCTGTTCTGTTTATTACTGATAGAGTGATTTTGTTGATCAAATGGTTTAATTTCAGGTTTTTTTGGGGGAAAGATGAGTTATGTGTACCACTTTCTGAGTACATGTAGTTTACTTTATTGCTCTTCTTCCCCACATGGCTAATCTTAAAGTTCTTGGTGTTAATGATAATGCCCTGTTCTGCAATACTCCCTCTGTCCTCCAATGGATGTGACTTTCAGGTTTTCTCTGGGGTGACCATTATTGCAAAAATAACTCAACAAAATAAAATTATATATTGTACGAGTTGCTTTAACTATCATTTTACTGCACTGAAATCCGCTAGTAATACTAGCGGACTATGTTACCCTACTGACTTCTATCCGCTAGTATTACTAGCGGACTATGTGAATTTGGCGTGCATAATTTCACTAACTAGGGGCATTATAAGCAAGTATGAGAATATAAACAACAATAAATTAATAACTTATCTCAAATACTTTGACTAATTTTTCTCTTCTTGGCAGATTAGAACTTTGTTTAGAAGAGAGAGTGAAAGCTTTATTTGATAGAATGTAGGCAAGGAGAATAAGTTTTTCTGATCTTTAATTGGTGAATGAAAGTAAATGAAAAGCTTCCTATTTATAGAATTTTGGAGTTTAGGACAAAATGATAATTTGGTAAACTGATTTTGAATTTAACGGTCCAGATTGCATGATGGTAATTTAAGCGTTCAGGATTCATTTGAGACACAGATTGGTTAAAGAAGAAGTAAGCTGATGATAGCTTCCAGTTTTGACAAATTAATTACATGCCTACTATCACACAAAAGGCTTAGCCTTTATTAATCTGCATAGGCACACATGACTCTTTAGCCCTTACGCACACATGCACATTTTATTCACTTGCACACACAACACATGCAAATTTTATTAGTGCACGATATATATTATATATATACTTAACATATATATATATATATATATATATATATATATATATATATATATATATATATATATATATATAGAATGAGGATCCAGTCCGGTCTCCCGGACTGGTCCTAAAATACGGACCCAATAAATTTTTTTTTTACTTTTTTTTTTGAAACAACTAAAAAAAAAAAATTTATGGAACTGAAATTTTTCCATAATACAATGTTTTGGGTGTGTTTTTAATACCTATACCAACCAATGTATGTACAGTCTGCCCAGACTGTACAGAAATGTTTTGGTATAGGCTTCCAAATCACACCCAAAACACTGTATTATGTAAAAATTTCAGTTCCATAATTTTTTTTTTAGTTGTTTCAAAAAAAAAAAGCAAAAAAAAAAAAAAGGTCCGGATTTTGTTAAAATCCGGGAGTCCGGACCTGATCCGGACTCTATAAATATATACACACACGAATATATATATATATATATATATATATATATATATATATATATATTTAAATATGTTTATAATTTTTTTTGCGATTTTGTAAAATCATTTTGAAAAAATAAATAAGAATTTCCTTGCCTTAGAAAATTTTACTTTATGAATCAATTTCATTAACACGGATGTAAAACATTTTTGGTCAAATTAAATTTGATGATTTGAAAAACTTATATAAAATCCTATGGAGAGGATTCTACCCTTTTGACTAACTTAGTTACTAAAAATATTTATCATCAAAACAAACAAAGGTTTGGAGAATACTCCTTTGGAGAATGAAGTTAAACTAAAATAAAATAATGGCAGAGCTATTGCATAGCTAGAATACACAAGTGTTATTGGCAGCCTTATGTATGTTATACACTGTACTTGGCCATATATTTCTTTTGCAGTTTCTAAACTTAGTAGATATTTGAGTAGTCATAATATTGATCATTGGAAAACTATTGGGAGGATACTTGGATATCTTAAAAGAACCAGTGGCTTAGGATTGTTCTATAATAAATTTCCTAGTGTTTTAGAGGAATACTCTGATGCAAGCTGGATTAATAGCGTGGGAGATAATAAATCAACAAGTGGGTGGATTTTTACTCTTGCCAGTGTTATTGTTTCTTGGGCAAGCAAGAAACAGACTTGTATTTCTCACTCTACTATGGAGTCAGAGTTTATTGCTTTGGCTCAAGCAGGAAAAGAGGCTGATTGGATTAGAAATATGTTGTTAGACATAAATCAATAGCCAATTCCAATGCCTCCAATTTTACTATATTGTGATAGTGAAGCTACGGTTATAAAAGTGTATAGTGGTACCTATAATGGTAGGTTTAGACATATTGGTCAAAAACATGAATTTGTGAGATAATTTATACATGATGATATCATAACTATTGTTTATGTGAAGTCAAGTAAAAACTTGGTTGATCCATTTACTAAGACTTTGACAAGAGACTTAATAAGTTTGACTACACGAGATATGGGACTTAAAACCATCTGAGCCATGTGTGATGGGAACCCTACCTATATCTAGGTTACCCCTAGTTTATAGGTTCAATGGGAAAAAAAGTCATAGTTGTTGGTTGTGTTACTATCAACTTGGTCTCATATGTAATTTTTGAGAGTAACGTTTGTTGGATGACCGATGATAAATTGAAAATATAAATTAGAAAGAAATGAGAATAAAAAAGAAAATATACCGATAAATAGTGCCTCATGTTCCAAGAGAAGTAAAGACAACATTGCTAAGAATTAATACAACCTGCAAAATATTTTCAAAATTTTGTTCAAACTTATATCGCATTAGTACAATATCATTCAAACAATAATTTCTAATTTAAATAATATCTTCGCTATTGAAATTTCATCATGCTTATAAATACCAATATTGTTCAAATTTTAAGAAGCCGAATCTCCAATCTTTTACCCTCATTTTAGCTTACATGGTTTGTGAGTTTTACATTACAAAAATTCCATCAACATTTCCAAGACACACTCTATGCCTTACATTTATAGAAAATTGTACATTATAAAATTTTCACTTGGCAAACCATATGACATACAAAGAAATATCAATACATATTCAAAAGGGTGCCTCAAGTGTTAAATTATCTCTCAACATAAGTATAAAATAAACTAGAATATTAAATACAATATAACAAATACACTAAATAGATACACGAAAAACTCATTTAAAATTCATATCACAATAAGTAGAACATCAACCACCAACGAAACATAATCACAAAACATCCAAATATATATAACAAAAAAAAAGCAACACCACAAAAAAATTACAATCACATTCATCAACGAAACATCACATTCGCAAACAAAATCAACATTCATCAAAAAAATTAAATATTCCAAAGAAACATCACATTCAAAACAAATATTACAATATTTCAACGAAACATCACACAATAACAAAAAAATAACACATATATAACAAAATCATCAAGTAAGACCAATCAAAAAAATTACAATATTCCAAACAAAATTTAATAACAATCCGTAAATATATATAACACATTTTATATAATATATATTTGTATAATATATAATATAATGTGTACATACATATGTATATTACGTATATAATATAATATAATACATATAGATATACATGTATACATACACATGCATATTACATAATAATATAATATAATATAATATAATAGATATACATGTATACATACATATGTATATTACATAATAATATAATATAATTATATCACTTTTTTAAATATTTAGAACCTATAAAACTAGCCCTCTTCCTATACCTACACACGACTCTTTTTCTACCCAAATCTATCACAAAATCCTAATCCCACTACATTCTTACTACCTCCCTTTTCTCTTCAAGAAAGGCTGCTACTTTTGTCAAACATGTGTTCTCAAAAAAAAAAAATTAAGTTATAAAGAAATAAGAATAAAAAAGAAAATATACCTTTAAATAAATAGTACCTCATGTTCCAAGAGAAGTAAAGACTTCTAAATTTAACAAGCTTACTAAGAATCAATACAACCTACAAAATATTTTTTAAATTTTATTCAAACTTATATCGCATTAGAAATAAAGACCTTTCTAACAAACAACAATTTCTAATTTAAATACCTTTGCTACTGAAATTTCTTCTTGCTTGTAAATATCAATATTGATCCAATTTCAAGAAGCTGAATCTCCCATCTTTTAGCTTACATGATTTGTGAGTTGTACATAACAAAAGTTCTACATTACAAAATTTTCACTTGGCACGACCATGTAGACATACAAAGAAATAACAATACATATTCAAAAGGGTGCCCCAAGTGTAAGATTATCTATCAACAAAAGTATGAAATAAACTAAAATATTAAATACAATCTAACAAATACACTAAATAGATACACGAAAAAACTTATTCAAAATTCATAACACAATAAGCATCACATTCAAGCAAGACTAATCAAAAAATTACAATATTCCAAACAAAGTTTAACATATTTTATATAACATATTTTATATAATATATATTTATATAATACATAATATAACCTATACATACATATGTATATAATATAATATAATACATATGTAGATATATATACATGTATACATACATATGTATATTAACAAAATAATATAATATAATTATATCATTTTCCTAAATATTTAGAACCTATAAAACTAGTAGCCCTCTTCTAAGCCTATACCTACCTACTTCGTCTTTTTTTACCCAAATCTATCACAAAATCCAAATTCCACTACATTCTTACCACCTCCTTTTTCTCTTCAAGAAAGTCGGCTACTTTTGTCAAACCTGTGTTCTCAAAAAAAAATTAAGTTAGAAAGAAATAAGAATAAAAAAATATATATATATCGATAAATAGTACCTCATCTTCCAAAAGAAGTAAAAACTTTTAAATTTAGCAAGCTTGCTAAGAATCAATACAACCTGCGAAATATTTTTTAAATTTTGTTCAAACTTATCGCATTAGTACAATATTATTCAAACAACAATTTCTAATTTAAATAATACATTTGCTACTGAAATTTCTTCATGCTTGTAAATATCAATATTGATCCAATTTTAAGAAGCTGAATCTTCCATCTTTTACCCTCATCTTAGCTTACATAGTCTATGAGTTACAAAAATTACTCCACGCCTTACATTTATAGCAAGTTATACATAACAAAATTTTCACTTGGCAAAACATATTCAAAAGGGTGCCCCAAGTATAAAATTATCTCTCAACAAAAATACAAAATAAACTAGAATATTAAATACAATATATCAAATACACTAAATAGATACACGAAAAAACTCATTTAAAATTCATATCACAATAAGTAAGACATCA
Organism: Panax japonicus; assembly: GCA_020205505.1. Classification (NCBI taxonomy): domain Eukaryota; kingdom Viridiplantae; phylum Streptophyta; class Magnoliopsida; order Apiales; family Araliaceae; genus Panax; species Panax japonicus. The sequence continues at coordinate 46,597,632 of CM035103.1, forward strand.
ACCAAAACATAATAACAAAACATCCAAACATATATAACAAAATAAAAAAACAACACAAAAAAATTACGATCACATTCATAAACGAAACATCACATTCACAAACAAAATCAACATTCATAAAAAAATTACAATATTCCAACGAAACATCACAAAATAACAAAAAAAATAACACACATATATAACACATTTTATATAATATAATGTGTACATACATATGTAAATTTAATATAATATAATAAATTTATAGATATACATGTATACATAATAATATATAATATAATATAATATAATATATTACGTATATTACGTAATAATATAATAGATATACATGTATACATACATATGTATATTACATAATAATATAATATAATATAATTATATCACTTTCCTGAAAATTTAGAATCTATAAAACTAGCATCTTCAACGCCTATACCTTATTACAATCCGTAAACATAGATAACACGTTTTATATAATATATATAACATAATGTGTACATACATATGTATATGATGTATATAATATAATACATATATATATGGATATACATGTATACATACACATGTCTTTTACGTATATTACATAATAATATAATATAATAGATATACATGTATACAAACATATATATATATATATTACATAATAATATAATATAATATAATTATATCACTTTCCTAAATATTTAGAATCTATAAAACTAGCCCTCTTCTATGCCTATACCTACTTACGACTCTTTTTCTAACCAAATCTATCACAAAATCCAAATCCACTACATTCTTAGTACCTCCCTTTTTTCTTCAAAAAAACTGCTATTGTTATGTTCTTCAACAAAAAATTAAGTTAGAAAGAAATAATAATAAAAAAGAAAATATACCGATAAATAAATAGTACCTCATGTTTCAAGAGAATAGACTTCTAAATTTAGCAAGTTGCTTATATCGCATTAGTATTCAAACAACAATTTCTAATTAAATAATACATTTGCTACTGAAATTTCTTCATACTTGTAAATACATATATTGATCCAATTTCAAGAAGCGGAATCTTCCATCTTTTACCCTCATCTTCAGCTTACATGGTTTGTGAGTTGTACATTACAAAAATTCACTAAATCTTTTCAAGCCCATGCCTTACATTTGTAGTAAGTTCTACATTACAAAATTTTCACTTGGACATACAACGAAATATCAATAAATATTCAAGAGTGTGAAATTATCTCTCAACAAAAGTAAATAATAAACTAGAATATTAAATACAATATAACAAATACACTAAATAGATACACGAAAAAACTCATTCAAAATTCATATCACAATAAGTAGGACATCAACCACCAACGAAACATAATAACAAAACATCGAAACATATATAACAAAATAAATAAACTACACAAAAAAATTACAATCACGTTCATCAACGAAATATCACATTCAAAAACAAAATCAACATTTATTAAACAAATTACAATATTCCAACGAAACATTACATTCAAAGCAAATATTACAATATTCCAACTAAACATCACACAATAACAAAAAAATTAACACACATATATAATACATTCATCAAGCAAGACCAATCAAAAAATTGCAATATCCAAACAAAGTTTAATAACAATCCGTAAACATATATAACACATTTTAAATAATATATATTTATATAATATATATAATATAATTTTCACTTGAATATACAAAAAAATATCAATACATATTCAAAAGGGTGCCCAAGTGTAAAATTATCTCTCAACAAAAGTACAAAAAAACTAGAATATCAAATACAATATAACAAATACACTAAATAGATACACGAAAAAACTCATTCAAAATTCATATCACAATAAGTAGGACATCAACCACAAACGAAACATAATAACAAAACATCCAAACATATATAACAAAATAAAAAAAACAACACAAAAAATTTACAATCACATTCATCAACGAAACATAACATTCACAAACAAAATCAACATTCATAAAAAAAATTATAATATTCCAACAAAACATCACAATCAAAACAAATATTATAATATATTCATCACACAATAACAAAAAAAATAACACACATATATAACATTCATCAAGCAAGACCAATCAAAAAATTACAATATTCCGAACAAAGTTTAATAACAATCCGTAAACATATATAACACATTTTATATAATATATATTTATATAATATACAAAATATAATGTGTACATACATATGTATATTACGTATATAATATAATATATAATATCATATATATCAATATATACATGTATACATACACATGTATATTACGTACATTACATAATAATATAATATAATATAATATAATATAATATAATAGATATACATGTATACATACATATGTATATTACATAATAATATAATAAATATAATATAATTATATCACTTTCCTAAATATTTAGAACTTATAAAACTAGCCCTCTTTTACGCCTATACCTACCTACTTACGGTGACCTTTTTCTACCCAAATCTATCACAAAATCCTAATCACACTACATTCTTACTACCTCCCTTTTCTCTTCAAAAAAGGTTGCTGTTTTTGTCAAAGCTGTGTTCTCAAAAAAAAATTAAGTTAGAAAGAAATAAGAATAAAAAAAGAATATATACAGATAAATAAATAGTACCTCATGTTCCAAGAGAAGTAAAGACTTCTAAATTTAGCAAGCTTGCTAGGAATCAATACAACCTGCAAAATAGTTTTACAATTTTGTTCAAACTTATATCGCATTAGTACAAATATTATTCAAACAACAATTTCTAATTTAAATAATACATTTGCTACAGAAATTTTTTCAAGCTTGCAAATATAAATATTGATCCAATTTCAAGAAGCTTAAATCTCCCATATTTATCCCTATTCTTCAGCTTACATGGTTTGTGAGTTATACATTACAAAAATTCACTCAAACTTTCCAAGTTACACTCTATGCCTTACATTTGTACTAAGTTTTACATTACAAAATTTTCACTTGAATATACAAAGAAATATCAATACATATTCAAAAGGATGCCCAAGTGTAAAATTATCTCTCAACAAAAGTACAAAATAAACTAGAATATCAAATACACTAAATAGATACACGAAAAAACTCATTCAAAATTCATATCACAATAATAAGTAGGACATCAACCACAAACGAAACATAATAACAAAACATCCAAACATATATAACAAAATAAAAAAATAACACAAAAAAATTACAATTACATTCATCAACGAAACATCACATTCACAAACAAAATCAACATTCATCAAAAAAATTATAATATTCCAACGAAACATCACAATCAAAACAAATATTACAATATTCCAACGAAACATCACACAATAACAAAAAATATAACACACATATATAACACATTCATCAAGCAAGAACAATAAAAAAATTACAATATTCCGAACAAAGTTTAATAACAATCCGTAAACATATATAACACATTTTATATAATATATATTTATATAATATATATATAATATATTGTGTACATACATATGTATATTACACATATAATATAATATATATCTATATATACATGTATACATACACATGTTTATTACGTATATTACATAATAATATAAAAAATATAATATAATTATATCGCTTTCCTAAATATTTAGAACTTATAAAACTAGCCATCTTCTACGCCTATACCTACCTATTTACGGTACTTTTTCTACCCAAATCTATCACAAAATCCTAATTCCACTACATTCTTACTACCTCCCTTTATCTCTTCAAGAAAGGTTGCTACTTTTGTCAAACCTGTGTTCTCAAAAAAAAATTAAGTTAGAAAGAAATAAGAATAAAAAAGAAAATATTCAGATAAATAAATAGTACCTCCCAAGAGATGTAAAAACTTCTAAATTTAGCATGTTTGCTAAGAATCAATACAACCTGCAAAATATTTTTCAAATTTTGTTCAAACTTGTATCGCATTAGTACAATATTATTCAAGCAACAATTTCTAATTTAAATAATACCTTTGCTACTGAAATTTCTTCATGCTTGTAAATATCAATATTGATCCAATTTCAAGAAGCTTAAATCTCCCATATTTAACCCTATTCTTCAGCTTACATTGTTTGTGAGTTATACATTACAAAAATTCACTCAACCTTTTCAAGTCACACTCTATGCCTTACATTTGTACTAAGTTTTACATTACAAAATTTCCGCTTGAATATACAAAGAAATATCAATACATATCCAAAAGGGTGCCCAAATGTAAAATTATCCCTCAACAAAAGTACAAAATAAACTAGAATATCAAATACAATATAACAAATACACTAAATAGATACACGAAAAAACTCATTCAAAATTCATATCACAATAAGTAGGACATCAACCACAAACGAAACATAATAACAAAACATCCAAACATATATAACAAAATAAAAAAACAACAGAAAAAAATTACAATCACATTAATCAACGAAACATCACATTCACAAACAAAATCAACATTCATCAAAAAGATTATAATATTCCAACGAAACATCACAATCAAAACAAATATTACAATATTCCAATGAAACATCAAACAATAACAAAAAAAATAACACATATATAACACATTCATCAGGCAAGACCAATCAAAAAATTATAATATAATAGATATACATGTATACATACATATGTATATTACATAATAATATAATAAATATAATATAATTATAATATAATAGATATACATGTATACATACACATTTATATTACGTATATTACATAATAATATAATATAATATAATAGATATACATGTTTACATACATATGTATATTACATAATATTATAATAAATATAATATAATTATATCACTTTCCTAAATATTTAGAACTTATAAAACTAGCCATCTTCTACGCCTACTTACAGTACTTTTTCTACCCAAATCTATCACAAAATTCTAATCCCACTACATTCTTACTACCTCCCTTTTTCTCTTCAAGAAAGGTTGCTACTTTTGTCAAACCTATGCTCTCAAAAAAAAAATTAAGTTAGAAAGAAATAAGAATAAAAGAGAAAATATACAAATAAATAAATAGTACCTCATGTTCCAAGAGAAGTAAAGACTTCTAAAGTTAGCAAGTTTGCAAAGAATCAATACAACCTGCAAAATATTTTTAAAATTTTGTTCAAAGTTATATTGCATTAGTACAATATTATTCAAACAACAATTTCTAATTTAAATAATACCTTTGCTACTGAAATTTCTTCATGCTTCTAAATATCAATATTGATCCAATTTCAAGAAGCTTAAATCTCCCATATTTAACCCTATTCTTCAGCTTACATGGTTTGTGAGTTATACATTACAAAAATTCACTCAACCTTTTCAAGTCACACTCTATGCCTTACATTTGTACTAAGTTTTACATTACAAAATTTTCACTTGATATATAAATAAATATCAATACATATTCAAAAGGGTGCCCAAGTGTAAAATTATCTCTCGACAAAAGTACAAAATAAACTAGAATATCAAATACAATATAACAAATACACTAAATAGATACACGAAAAAACTCATTCAAAATTCATATCACAATAATTGGACATCAACCACAAACGAAACATAATAACAAAACATCCAAACATATATAACAAAATAAAAAAACAACACAAAAAAAATTACAATCACATTCATCAACGAAACATCACATTCACAAACAAAATCAACATTCATCAAAATTATTATAATATTCCAACGATACATCACAATCAAAACAAATGTTACAATATTACAACGAAACATCACACAATAACAAAAAAAATAACACATATATAACACATTCATCAAGCAAGACCAATCAAAAAATTACAATATTTTCGACCAAAGTTTAATAACAATCCGTAAACATATATAACACATTTTATATAATATATATTTATATAATATATATAATATAATGTGTACATACATATGTATATTACGTATATAATATAATATATATCTATATATACATGTATACATACACATGTATATTACGTATATTACATAATAATATAATACAATATAATAGATATACATGTATACATACATACGTATATTACATAATAATATAATAAATATAATATAATTATATCACTTTCCTATATATTTAGAATTTATAAAACTAGCCATCTTCTACGCCTACTTACAGTACTTTTTCTACCCAAATCTATCACAAAATTCTAATCCCACTACATTCTTACTACCTCCCTTTTTCTCTTCAAGAAAGGTTGCTACTTTTGTCAAACCTATGTTCTCAAAAAAAAAAATTAAGTTAGAAAGAAATAAGAATAAAAGAGAAAATATACAGATAAATAAATAGTACCTCATGTTCCAAGAGAAGTAAAGACTTCTAAAGTTAGCAAGTTTGCAAAGAATCAATACAACCTGCAAAATATTTTTAAAATTTTGTTCAAAGTTATATTGCATTAGTACAATATTATTCAAACAACAATTTCTAATTTAAATAATACCTTTGCTACTGAAATTTCTTCATGCTTCTAAATATCAATATTGATCCAATTTCAAGAAGCTTAAATCTCCCATATTTAACCCTATTCTTCAGCTTACATGGTTTGTGAGTTATACATTACAAAAATTCACTCAACCTTTTCAAGTCACACTCTATGCCTTACATTTGTACTAAGTTTTACATTACAAAATTTTCACTTGATATATAAATAAATATCAATACATATTCAAAAGGGTGCCCAAGTGTAAAATTATCTCTCCACAAAAGTACAAAATAAACTAGAATATCAAATACAATATAACAAATACACTAAATAGATACACGAAAAAACTCATTCAAAATTCATATCACAATAATTGGACATCAACCACAAACGAAACATAATAACAAAACATCCAAACATATATAACAAAATAAAAAAACAACACAAAAAAATTACAATCACATTCATCAACGAAACATCACATTCACAAACAAAATCAACATTCATCAAAATTATTATAATATTCCAACGATACATCACAATCAAAACAAATGTTACAATATTACAACGAAACATCACACAATAACAAAAAAAATAACACATATATAACACATTCATCAAGCAAGACCAATCAAAAAATTACAATATTTTCGACCAAAGTTTAATAACAATCCGTAAACATATATAACACATTTTATATAATATATATTTATATAATATATATAATATAATGTGTACATACATATGTATATTACGTATATAATATAATATATATCTATATATACATGTATACATACACATGTATATTACGTATATTACATAATAATATAATACAATATAATAGATATACATGTATACATACATACGTATATTACATAATAATATAATAAATATAATATAATTATATCACTTTCCTATATATTTAGAATTTATAAAACTAGCACTCTTCTACGCCTATACCTACCTACTTACGGTACTTTTTCTATCTAAATCTATCACAAAATCCTAATCCCACTACATTCTTACTACCTCCCTTTTCTCTTCAAAAAAGGTTGTTACTTTTGTCAAACCTGTGTTCTGAAAAAAAAAATTAAGTTAGAAAGAAATAAGAATAAAAAAGAAAATATACAAATAAATAAATAGTACCTCATGTTCCAAGAGAAGTAAAGACTTCTAAATTTAGCAAGCTTGCTAAGAATCAATACAACCTGCAAAATATTTTTAAAATTTTGTTCAAACTTATATCGCATTAGTACAATATTATTCAAACAATAATTTCTAATTTAAATAATACATTTGCTACAGAAATTTCTTCACGCTTGTAAATATCAATATTGATCCAATTTCAAGAAGCTTAAATCTCCCATATTTAACCTTATTCTTCAGCTTACATGGTTTGTGAGTATACATTACAAAAATTCACTCTAACATTTTCAAGTCACACTCTATGCCTTACATTTGTACTAAGTTTTACATTACAAAATTTTCACTTGATATACAAAGAAATATCAATACATATTCAAAAGGGTGCCCAAGTGTATAACACATTTTATATAATATATATAATATAATGTGTACATACATATGTATATTACGTATATTATTTAATATAGAAATACATGTATACATACACACAAGTATATTACATAATAATATAATATAATATAATGGATATACACGTATATTACATAATAATATAATTATTTCACTTTCTAAAATATTTAGAACCTATAAAACTAGACCGCTTTTACGCCTATACCTACCTACCTACGGTATTTTTTCTACCCAAATCTATCACAAATCCTAATCCCACTACATTCTTATTACTACCTCCCTTTTCTCTTCAAGAAAGATTGCTACTTTTATCAAACTTGTGTTCTCAAACAAAAATTTAAGTTAGAAAGAAATAAGAATAAAAAAAATATACCGATAAATAAATAGTACCTCATGTTCTAAGAGAAGTAAAAACTTCTAAATTTAGTATGCTTGCTAAGAATCAATACAACATGCAAAATATTTTTAAAATTTTGTTCAAACATATATCGCATTAGTACAATATTATTTAAACAATAATTTCTAATTTAAATAATACCGGCCTTTGCTACTGAAATTTCTTCATGTTTGTAAATATCAATATTAATCCAATTTCTCTATGCCCTACATTTGTAGTAAGTTCTACAATACAAAATTTTCACTTTAATATACAAAGAAATATCAATATATATTCAAAAGGGTGCCCCAAGTGTAAAATTATCTCTCAACAAAAGTATAAAATAAACTAGAATATCAAATACAATACAACAAATACACTAAATAGATACACCAATAAACTCATTCAAAATTCATATCACAATAAGTAGAAGGACAACAACCACCAACGAAACATAATAACAAAACATCCGAACAAATATAACAAAATAAAAAAACAACACAAAAAAATTACAATAACATTCATCAATGAAACATAACATTCACAAACAAAATCAACATTCATCAAAAAATTATTATATTCCAACGAAACATCACAATCAAAACAAATATTACAATATTCCAACGAAACATCACACAATAACAAAAAAAATAACACACATATACAACACATTCATCAAGTAAGACCAATCACAGAATTACAATATTCCAAACAAAGTTTAATAACAATCCGAATATAAATAACACATTTTATATAATATATATAATATAATACATATATAGATATACATGTATATTACGTATATTACATAATAATATAATATAATATAATTATATCACTTTCCTAATTATTTAGAACCTATAAAACTAGCCCTCTTCTACACCTATACCTACCTACTTACAATACTTTTCCTACCCATATCTATCAAAATCATAATCCCACTAGATTCTTACTACTCCTTTCTCTTCAAGAAAGGCTGCTACTTTTGTCAAACATGTGTTCTCAAACAAAAATTTAAGTAAGAAAGAAATAAGAATAAAAAAGAAAATATACCGATAAATAAATAGTACCTCATGTTCCAAGAGAAGTAAAGACTTCCAAATTTTGCAAGCTTGCTAAGAATCAATACAACCTGCAAAATATTTTTAAAATTTTGTTCAAACTTATATCGCATTAGTACAATATTATTTAAACAACAATTTCTAATTTAAATAATACCTTTGTTACTGAAATTTCTTCTTACTTGTAAATATCAATATTGATCTAATTTCAAGAAGCTGAAATATCCCATCATTAACCCTCATCTTCTGCTTACATGGTTTGTGAATTGTACATTATAAAAATTCACTCAACTTTTCCAAGCCACACTCTATGCCTTACATTTGTAGTAAGTTCTACATTACAAACTTTTCACTTGAATATACAAAGAAATATCAATACATATTCAAAAGGGTGCCACATGTGTAAAATTATCTCCCAACAAAAGTGCAAAATAAACTAGAATATCAAATACAATATTACAAATACATTAAATAGATGCACGAAAAAACTCATTCAAAATTCATATCACAATAATTAAGACCTCAACAACCAACTAAATATAATAACAAAACATCCAAACATACATAACAAAATAAAAAAATAACACAAAAAAATTACAACCACATTCATCAACGAGACATAATATTCACAAACAAAATCAGCATTCATCAAAAAAATTATAACATTCCAACGAAACATAACAATCAAAACAAATATTAAAATATTCCAACGAAACGTCACACAATAACAAAAATATAACACATTCATCAAGCAAGACCAATAAAAAAATTGCAATATTTCAAATAAAGTTTAATAACAACGCGTAAACATATATAACACATTCATCAATGAAACATCACATTCACAAAATAAAATCAACATTCATCAAAAAAATTATAATATTCCAACGAAACATCACAATCAAAACAAATATTACAATATTCCAACGAAACATCACACTAACAAAAAAAATAACACACATATATAACACATTCATCAAGTAAGACCAATCACAAAATTACAATATTCAAAACAAAATTTAATAACAATCCGTAAACATATATAACACATTTAATATAATATATATTTATATTTATATAATATATATAATATAATGTGTACATACATATGTATATTACGTATATAATATAATATATAATATAATACATATATAGATATACATGTATATTACGTATATTACATAATAATATAATATAATATAATTATATCACTTTCCTAATTATTTAGAACCTATAAAACATGCCCTCTTCTACGCCTATACCTACCTACTAACGATACTTTTTCTACCCAAATCTATCACAAAATCCTAATCCCACTACATTCTTACTACCTCCCCTTTCTCTTCAAGAACAGCTGCTACTTTTGTCAAACCTGTGTTCTCAAACAAAAATTTAAGTAAGAAAGAAATAAGAATAAAAAATAAAATATATCGATAAATAAACCTCATGTTCCAAGAGAAGTAAAGACTTCTAAATTTAGCAAGCTGGCTAAGAATCAATACAATCTGCAAAATATTTTTAAAATTTTGTTCAAACTTATATCGCATTAGTACAATATCATTCAAACAACAATTTCTAATTTAAATAATACCTTTGCTACAGAAATTTCTTCAAGCTTGTAAATATCAATATTGATCTAATTTCAAGAAACTGAAATATCCCATCATTAATCCTCATCTTCTGCTTACATGGTTTGTGAATTGTACATTACAAAATTTTCACTTGAATATACAAAGAAATATAAATACATATTCAAAAGGGTGCCAAATGTGTAAAATTATCTCTCAACAAAAGTGCAAAATAAACTAAAATATCAAATACAATATAACAAATATACTAAATAGATACACGAAAAAACTCACCAACGAAATATAATAACAAAACATCAAAACATATATAACAAAATAAAAAAACAACACAAAGAAATTACAACCACATTCATCAAAAAAAATTATAATATTCCAACGAAACATCACAATCAAAATAAATATTACAATATTCCAACGAAACATCACACAATAACAAAAAAATAACACATATATAACACATTCATAGCAAGACCAATTAAAAAATTGCAATATTCCAAATAAAATTTAATAACAATCCGTAAACATATATAACACATTCATCAATGAAACATCATATTCACAAATAAAATCAACATTCATCAAAAAATTATAATATTCCAACGAAACATCACAATCAAAACAAATATTACAATATTCCAACGAAACATCACACTTACAAAAAAATAACACACATATATAAGTAAGACCAATCACAAAATTACAATATTCCAAACAAAATTTAATAACAATCCGTAAACATATATAACACATTTTATATAATATATATATTTATATATTATATATAATATAATGTGTACATACATATGTATATTACGTATATAATATAATATATAATATAATACATATATAGATATACATGTATATTACGTATATTACATAATAATATAATATAATATAATTATATAACATTCCTAATTATTTAGAACCTATAAAACTAGCCCTCTTCTACGCCTATACCTACCTACTTACGAAACTTTTTCTACCCAAATCTATCACAAAATCCTAATCCCACTACATTCTTACTACCTCCCCTTTCTCTTCAAGAACGGCTGCTACTTTTGTCAAACCTGTGTTCTCAAACAAAAATTTAAGTAAGAAAGAAATAAGAATAAAAAATAAAATATACCGATAAATAAATAGTACCTCATGTTCCAAGAGAAGTAAAGACTTCTAAATTTAGCAAGCTTGCTAAGAATCAATACAATCTGCAAAATATTTTTAAAATTTTGTTCAAACTTATATCGCATTAGTACAATATTATTCAAACAACAATTTCTAATTTAAATAACACCTTTGCTACTGAAATTTCTTCAAGCTTGTAAATATCAATATTGATCTAATTTCAAGAAACTGAAATATCCCATCATAATCCTCATCTTCTGCTTACATGGTTTGTGAATTGTACATTACAAAATTTTCACTTGAATATACCAAGAAATATCAATACATATTCAAAAGGGTGCCAAATGTGTAAAATTATCTCTCAACAAAAGTGCAAAATAAACTAAAATATCAAATACAATATAACAAATACACTAAATAGATACACGAAAAAACTCACCAACGAAATATAATAACAAAACATCAAAACATATATAACAAAATAAAAAAAACAACACAAAAAAATTACAACCACATTCATCAAAAAAAATTATAATATTCCAACGAAACATCACAATCAAAACAAATATTACAATATTCCAACGAAACATCACACAATAACAAAAAAATAACACACATATATAACACATTTATCAAGCAAGACCATTTAAAAAATTGCAATATTCCAAATAAAGTTTAATAACAATCCGTAAACATATATAACACATTCATCAATGAAACATCACATTAACAAAATAAAATCAACATTCATCAAAAAAATTATAATATTCCAACGAAACATCACAATCAAAACAAATATTACAATATTCCAACGAAACATCACACTAACAAAAAAAATAACACATATATAACACATTCATCAAGTAAGACCAATCACAAAATTACAATATTCCAAACAAAATTTAATAACAATACGTAAACATATATAACACATTTTATATAATATATATATTTATATTTATATAATATATATAATAAAATGTGTACATACTATGTATATTACGTATATAATATAATATATAATTTACGTATATAATATAATATATAATATAATACATATATAGATATTCATGTATATTATTACATAATAATATAAGATAATATAATTATATCACTTTCCTAATTATTTAGAACCAATAAAACTAGCCCTCTTCTACGCCTATACCTACCTACTTACGATACTTTTTCTACCCAAATCTATCACAAAATCCTAATCCCACTACATTCTTACTACCTCCCCTTTCTCTTCAAGAACGGCTGCTACTTTTGTCAAACCTGTGTTCTCAAACAAAAATTTAAGTAAGAAAGAAATAAGAATAAAAAATAAAATATACCGATAAATAAATAGTACCTCATGTTCCAAGAGAAGTAAAGACTTCTAAATTTAGCAAGCTTGCTAAGAATCAATACAATCTGCAAAATATTTTTAAAATTTTGTTCAAACTTATATCGCATTAGTACAATATCATTCAAACAACAATTTCTAATTTAAATAATACCTTTGCTACTGAAATTTCTTCAAGCTTGTAAATATCAATATTGATCTAATTTCAAGAAACTGAAATATCCCATCATTAATCCTCATCTTCTGCTTACATGGTTTGTGAATTGTACATTACAAAATTTTCACTTGAATATACAAAGAAATATCAATACATATTCAAAAGGGTGCCAAATGTGTAAAATTATCTCTCAACAAAAGTGCAAAATAAACTAAAATATCAATACAATATAACAAATACACTAATAGATACACGAAAAAACTCACAACGAAATATAATAACAAAACATCAGAACAAATATAACAAAATAAAAAAAAACAACACAAAAAAATTACAACCACATTCATCAAAAAAAATTATAATATTCCAACGAAACATCACAATCAAAACAAATATTACAATATTCCAACGAAACATCACACAATAACAAAAAAATAACACACATATATAACACATTCATCAAGCAAGACCAATTAAAAAATTGCAATATTCCAAATAAAGTTTAATAACAATCCGTAAACATATATAACACATTCATCAATGAAACATCACATTCACAAATAAAATCAACATTCATCAAAAAAATTATAATATTCCAATGAAACATCACAATCAAAACAAATATTACAATATTCCAACGAAACATCACACTAACAAAAAAAATAACACATATATAACACATTCATCAAGTAAGACCAATCACAAAATTACAATATTCCAAACAAAATTTAATAACAATACGTAAACATATATAACTCATTATATATAATATATATTATATTTATATAATATATATAATATAATGTGTGCATACATATGTATATTACGTATATAATATAATATATAATATAATACATATATAGATATACATGTATATTACGTATATTACATAATAATATAATATAATATAATTATATCACTTTCCTAATTATTTAGAACCTATAAAACTAGCCCTCTTCTACGCCTATACCTACCTACTTACGATACGTTTTCTACCCAAATCTATCACAAAATCCTAATCCCACTACATTCTTACTACCTCCCCTTTCTCTTCAAGAACGGCTGCTACTTTTGTCAAGCCTGTGTTCTCGAAAAAAAATTTAAGTAAGAAAGAAATAAGAATAAAAAATAAAATATACCGATAAATAAATAGTACCTCATGTTCCAAGAGAAGTAAAGACTTCTAAATTTAGCAAGCTTGCTAAGAATCAATACAATCTGCAAAATATTTTTAAAATTTTGTTTAAACTTATATCGCATTAGTACAATATTATTCAAACAACAATTTCTAATTTAAATAATACCTTTTCTTCAAAAATTTCTTCAAGCTTGTAAATATCAATATTGATCTAATTTCAAGAAACTGAAATATCCCATCAATAATCCTCAGCTTCTGCTTACATGGTTTGTGAATTGTACATTACAAAATTTTCACTTGAATATACAAGGAAATATCAATACATATTCAAAAGGGTGCCAAATGTGTAAAATTATCTCTCAACAAAAGTGCAAAATAAACTAAAATATCAAATACAATATAACAAATACACTAAATAGATACACGAAAAAACTCACCAACGAAATATAATAACAAAACATCAAAACATATATAAAAAAATAAAAAAACAACACAAAAAAATTACAACCACATTCATCAAAAAAAATTATAATATTCCAACGAATCATCACAATCAAAACAAATATTACAATATTCCAACGAAACATCACACAATAACAAAAAAATAACACACATATATAACACATTCATCAAGCAAGACCAATTAAAAAATTGCAATATTTCAAATAAAGTTTAATAACAATCCGTAAACATATATAACACATTCATCAATGAAACATCACATTCACAAACAAAATCAACATTCATCAAAAAATTATAATATTACAATGAAACATCACAATCAAAACAAATATTACAATATTCCAACGAAACATCACACTAACAAAAAAAATAACACACATATATAACACATTCATCAAGTAAGACCAATCACAAAATTACAATATTCCAAACAAAATTTAATAACAATCCGTAAATATATATAACATATTTTATATAATTTATAATATAATGTGTACATACATATGTATATTACGTATATAATATAATATATAATATAATACATATATAGATATACATGTATATTACGTATATTACATAATAATATAAGATAATATAATTATATCACTTTCCTAATTATTTAGAAACTATAAAACTAGCCCTCTTCTACACCTATACCTACCTACTTACGATACTTTTTCTACCCAAATCTATCACAAAATCCTAATCCCACTACATTCTTACTACCTCCCCTTTCTCTTCAAGAACGGCTGCTACTTTTGTCAAACCTGTGTTCTCAAACAAAAATTTAAGAAAGAAATAAGAATAAAAAATAAAATATACCGATAAATAATTAGTACCTCATGTTCCAAGAGAAGTAAAGACTTCTAAATTTAGCAAGCTTGCTAAGAATCAATACAATCTGCAAAATATTTTTAAAATTTTGTTCAAACTTACATCGCATTAGTACAATATTATTCAAACAACAATTTCTAATTTAAATAATACCTTTGCTACTGAAATTTCTTCAAGCTTGTAAATATCAATATTGATCTAATTTCAAGAAACTGAAATATCCCATCATTAATCCTCATCTTCTGCTTACATGGTTTGTGAATTGTACATTACAAAATTTTCACTTGAATATACAAGGAAATATCAATACATATTCAAAAGGGTGCCAAATGTGTAAAATTATCTCTCAACAAAAGTGCAAAATAAACTAAAATATCAAATACAATATAACAAATACACTAAATAGATACACGAAAAAACTCACAAACGAAATATAATAACAAAACATCAGAACAAATATAACAAAATAAAAAAAAACAACACAAAAAAATTACAACCACATTCATCAAAAAAAATTATAATATTCCAACGAAACATCACAATCAAAACAAATATTACAATATTCCAACGAAACATCACACAATAACAAAAAAATAACACACATTTATAACACATTCATCAAGCAAGACCATTTAAAAAATTGCAATATTCCAAATAAAGTTTAATAACAATCCGTAAACATATATAACACATTCATCAATGAAACATCACATTCACAAATAAAATCAACATTCATCAAAAAAATTATAATATTCCAACGAAACATCACAATCAAAACAAATATTACAATATTCCAACGAAACATCACACTAACAAAAAAAATAACACATATATAACACATTCATCAAGTAAGACCAATCACAAAATTACAATATTCCAAACAAAATTTAATAACAATACGTAAACATATATAACACATTATATATAATATATATATTTATATTTATATAATATATATAATAAAATGTGTACATACATATGTATATTACGTATATAATATAATATATAATTTACGTATATAATATAATATATAATATAATACATATATAGATATACATGTATATTATTACATAATAATATAAGATAATATAATTATATCACTTTCCTAATTATTTAGAACCTATAAAACTATCCCTCTTCTACGCCTATACCTACCTACTTACGATACTTTTTCTACCCAAATCTATCACAAAATCCTAATCCCACTACATTCTTACTACCTCCCCTTTCTCTTCAAGAACGGCTGCAGCTTTTGTCAAACCTGTGTTCTCAAACAAAAATTTAAGTAAGAAAGAAATAAGAATAAAAAATAAAATATATCGATAAATAAATAGTACCTCATGTTCCAAGAGAAGTAAAGACTTCTAAATTTAGCAAGCTGGCTAAGAATCAATACAATCTGCAAAATATTTTTAAAATTTTGTTCAAACTTATATCGCATTAGTACAATATCATTCAAACAACAATTTCTAATTTAAATAATACCTTTGCTATTGAAATTTCTTCAAGCTTGTAAATATCAATATTGATCTAATTTCAAGAAACTGAAATATCCCATCATTAATCCTCATCTTCTGCTTACATGGTTTGTGAATTGTACATTACAAAATTTTCACTTGCACTTGAATATACAAAGAAATATCAATACATATTCAAAAGGGTGCCAAATGTGTAAAATTATCTCTCAACAAAAGTGCAAAATAAACTAAAATATCAAATACAATATAACAAATACACTAAATAGATACACGAAAAAACTCACCAACGAAATATAATAACAAAACATAAAAACATATATAACAAAATAAAAAAAACACAAAAAGTACAACCAAATTCATCAAAAAAAATTATAATATTCCAACGAAACATCACACAATAACAAAAAAATAACACACATATAACACATTCATCAAGCAAGACCAATTAAAAAATTGCAATATTCCAAATAAAGTTTAATAACAATCCGTAAACATATATAACACATTCATCAATGAAACATCACATTCACAAACAAAATCAACATTCATTTTAAAAAATTACAATATTCCAACGAAACATCACAATCAAAATAAATATTACAATATTCCAACGAAACATCACACTAACAAAAAAAATAACACACATATATAACACATTCATCAAGTTCAATCACAAAATTACATTTTATATGATATGTTATCCGTAAACATATATAACACATTTTATATAATATATATTTATATTTATATAATATATATAATATAATGTGTGCATACATATGTATATTACGTATATAATATAATATATAATATAATACATATATAGATATACATGTATATTACGTATATTACATAATAATATAATATAATATAATTATATCACTTTCCTATTTATTTAGAACCTATAAAACTAGCCCTCTTCTACGCCTATACCTACCTACTTACGATACGTTTTCTACCCAAATCTATCTCAAAATCCTAATCCCACTACATTCTTACTACCTCCCCTTTCTCTTCAAGAACGGCTGCTACTTTTGTCAAACCTGTATTCTCAAACAGAAATTTAAGTAAGAAAGAAATAAGAATAAAAAATAAAATATACCAATAAATAAATAGTACCTCATGTTCCAAGAGAAGTAAAGACTTCTAAATTTAGCAAGCTGGCTAAGAATCAATACAATCTGCAAAATATTTTTAAAATTTTGTTCAAACTTACATCGCATTAGTACAATATTATTCAAACAACAATTTCTAATTTAAATAAAACCTTTGCTACTGAAATTTCTTCAAGCTTGTAAATATCAATATTGATCTAATTTCAAGAAACTGAAATATCCCATCATTAATCCTCATCTTCTGCTTACATGGTTTGTGAATTGTACATTACAAAATTTTCACTTGAATATACAAGGAAATATCAATACATATTCAAAAGGGTGCCAAATGTGTAAAATTATCTCTCAACAAAAGTGCAAAATAAACTAAAATATCAAATACAATATAACAAATACACTAAATAGATACACGAAAAAACTCACAAACGAAATATAATAACAAAACATCAGAACATATATAACAAAATAAAAAAAAACAACACAAAAAAATTACAACCACATTCATCAAAAAAATTATAATATTCCAACGAAACATAACAATCAAAACAAATATTACAATATTCCAACGAAACATCGCACAATAACAAAAAAATAACACACATTTATAACACATTCATCAAGCAAGACCATTTAAAAAATTGCAATATTCCAAATAAAGTTTAATAACAATCCGTAAACATATATAACACATTCATCAATGAAACATCACATTCACAAATAAAATCAACATTCATCAAAAAAATTATAATATTCCAACGAAACATCACAATCAAAACAAATATTACAATATTCCAACGAAACATCACACTAACAAAAAAAATAACACATATATAACACATTAATCAAGTAAGACCAATCACAAAATTACAATATTCCAAACAAAATTTAATAACAATACGTAAACATATATAACACATTATATATAATATATATATATTTATATTTATATAATATATATAATAAAAATGTGTACATACATATGTATATTACGTATATAATATAATATATAATTTACGTATATAATATAATATATAATATAATACATATATAGATATACATGTATATTATTACATAATAATATAAGATAATATAATTATATCACTTTCCTAATTATTTAGAACCTATAAAACTAGCCCTCTTCTACGCCTATACCTACCTACTTACGATACTTTTTCTACCCAAATCTATCACAAAATCCTAATCCCACTACATTCTTACTACCTCCCCTTTCTCTTCAAGAACGGCTGCTACTTTTGTCAAACCTGTGTTCTCAAACAAAAATTTAAGTAAGAAAGAAATAAGAATAAAAAATAAAATATATCGATAAATAAATAGTACCTCATGTTCCAAGAGAAGTAAAGACTTCTAAATTTAGCAAGCTGGCTAAGAATCAATACAATCTGCAAAATATTTTTAAAATTTTGTTCAAACTTATATCGCATTAGTACAATATCATTCAAACAACAATTTCTAATTTAAATAATACCTTTGCTATTGAAATTTCTTCAAGCTTGTAAATATCAATATTGATCTAATTTCAAGAAACTGAAATATCCCATCATTAATCCTCATCTTCTGCTTACATGGTTTGTGAATTGTACATTACAAAATTTCCTTGCACTTGAATATACAAAGAAATATCAATACATATTCAAAAGGGTGCCAAATGTGTAAAATTATCTCTCAACAAAAGTGCAAAATAAACTAAAATATCAAATACAATATAACAAATACACTAAATAGATACCCGAAAAAACTCACCAACGAAATATAATAACAAAACATAAAAACATATATAACAAAATAAAAAAACAACACAAAAAAATTACAACCACATTCATCAAAAAAATTATAATATTCCAACGAAACTATACATATTCCAACGAAACATCACACAATAACAAAAAAATAACACACATATAACACATTCATCAAGCAAGACCAATTAAAAAATTGCAATATTCCAAATAAAGTTTAATAACAATCCGTAAACATATATAACACATTCATCAATGAAACATCACATTCACAAACAAAATCAACATTCATTTTAAAAAATTACAATATTCCAACGAAACATCACAATCAAAATAAATATTACAATATTCCAACGAAACATCACACTAACAAAAAAAATAACACACATATATAACACATTCATCAAGTAAGACCAATCAAAAAATTACAATATTCCAAACAAAATTTAATAACAATCCGTAAACATATATAACACATTTTATATAATATATATTTATATTTATATAATATATATAATATAATGTGTGCATACATATGTATATTACGTATATAATATAATATATAATATAATACATATATAGATATACATGTATTTTACGTATATTACATAATAATATAATATAATATAATTATATCACTTTCCTAATTATTTAGAACCTATAAAACTAGCCCTCTTCTACGCCTATACCTACCGACTTACGATACTTTTTCTACCCAAATCTATCACAAAATCCTAATCCCACTACATTCTTACTACCTCCCCTTTCTCTTCAAGAACGGCTGCTACTTTTGTCAAACCTGTGTTCTCAAATAAAAATTTAAGTAAGAAGGAAATAAGAATAAAAAATAAAATATACCGATAAATAAATAGTACCTCATGTTCCAAGAGACGTAAAGACTTCTAAATTTAGCAAGCTGGCTAAGAATCAATACAATCTGCAAAATATTTTTAAAATTTTGTTCAAACTTATATCGCATTAGTACAATATCATTCAAACAACAATTTCTAATTTAAATAATACCTTTGCTATTGAAATTTCTTCAAGCTTGTAAATATCAATATTGATCTAATTTCAAGAAACTGAAATATCCCATCATTAATCCTCATCTTCTGCTTACATGGTTTGTGAATTGTACAGTACAAAATTTTCACTTGAATATACAAAGAAATATCAATACATATTCAAAAGGGTGCCAAATGTGTAAAATTATCTCTCAACAAAAGTGCAAAATAAACTAAAATATCAAATACAATATAACAAATACACTAAATAGATACACGAAAAAACTCACCAACGAAATATAATAACAAAACATCAAAACAAATATAACAAAATAAAAAAAAACAACACAAAAAAATTACAACCACATTCATCAAAAAAAATTATAATATTCCAACGAAACATCACAATCAAAACAAATATTACAATATTCCAACGAAACATCACACAATAACAAAAAAATAACAAACATATATAACACATTCATCAAGCAAGACCAATTAAAAAATTGCAATATTCCAAATAAAGTTTAATAACAATCCGTAAACATATATATAACACATTCATCAATGAAACATCACATTCACAAACAAAATCAACATTCATCAAAAAAATTATAATATTCCAACGAAACATCACAATCAAAACAAATATTACAATATTCCAACGAAACATCACACTAACAAAAAAAATAACACACATATATAACACATTCATCAAGTAAGACCAAACAAAAAATTACAATATTCCAAACAAAATTTAATAACAATCCGTAAACATATATAACAAATTTTATATAATATATATTATATTATATAATATATAATATAATGTGTACATACATATGTATATTACGTATATAATATAATATATAATATAATACATATATAGATATACATGTATATTACGTATATTACATAATAATATAATATAATATAATTATATCACTTTCCTAATTATTTAGAACCTATAAAACTAGCCCTCTTCTACGCCTATACCTACCTACTTACGATACTTTTTCTACCCAAATCTATCACAAAATCCTAATCCCACTACATTCTTACTACCTCCCCTTTCTCTTCAAGAACGGCTGCTACTTTTGTCAAACCTGTGTTCTCAAATAAAAATTTAAGTAAGAAGGAAATAAGAATAAAAAATAAAATATACCGATAAATAAATAGTACCTCATGTTCCAAGAGAAGTAAAGACTTCTAAATTTAGCAAGCTGGCTAAGAATCAATACAATCTGCAAAATATTTTTAAAATTTTGTTCAAACTTATATCGCATTAGTACAATATCATTCAAACAACAATTTCTAATTTAAATAATACCTTTGCTATTGAAATTTCTTCAAGCTTGTAAATATCAATATTGATCTAATTTCAAGAAACTGAAATATCCCATCATTAATCCTCATCTTCTGCTTACATGGTTTGTGAATTGTACAGTACAAAATTTTCACTTGAATATACAAAGAAATATCAATACATATTCAAAAGGGTGCCAAATGTGTAAAATTATCTCTCAACAAAAGTGCAAAATAAACTAAAATATCAAATACAATATAACAAATACACTAAATAGATACACGAAAAAACTCACCAACGAAATATAATAACAAAACATCAAAACAAATATAACAAAATAAAAAAAAACAACACAAAAAAATTACAACCACATTCATCAAAAAAAATTATAATATTCCAACGAAACATCACAATCAAAACAAATATTACAATATTCCAACGAAACATCACACAATAACAAAAAAATAACACACATATATAACACATTCATCAAGCAAGACCAATTAAAAAATTGCAATATTCCAAATAAAGTTTAATAACAATCCGTAAACATATATATAACACATTCATCAATGAAACATCACATTCACAAACAAAATCAACATTCATCAAAAAAATTATAATATTCCAACGAAACATCACAATCAAAACAAATATTACAATATTCCAACGAAACATCACACTAACAAAAAAAATAACACACATATATAACACATTCATCAAGTAAGACCAATCAAAAAATTACAATATTCCAAACAAAATTTAATAACAATCCGTAAACATATATAACAAATTTTATATAATATATATTTATATTTATATAATATATATAATATAATGTGTACATACATATGTATATTACGTATATAATATAATATATAATATAATACATATATAGATATACATGTATATTACGTATATTACATAATAATATAATATAATATAATTATATCACTTTCCTAATTATTTAGAACCTATAAAACTAGCCCTCTTCTACGCCTATACCTACCTACTTACGATACTTTTTCTACCCAAATCTATCACAAAATCCTAATCCCACTACATTCTTACTACCTCCCCTTTCTCTTCAAGAACGGCTGCTACTTTTGTCAAACCTGTGTTCTCAAACAAAAATTTAAGTAAGAAGGAAATAAGAATAAAAAATAAAATATACCGATAAATAAATAGTACCTCATGTTCCAAGAGAAGTAAAGACTTCTAAATTTAGCAAGCTGGCTAAGAATCAATACAATCTGCAAAATATTTTTAAAATTTTGTTCAAACTTATATCGCATTAGTACAATATCATTCAAACAACAATTTCTAATTTAAATAATACCTTTGCTATTGAAATTTCTTTAAGCTTGTAAATATCAATATTGATCTAATTTCAAGAAACTGAAATATCCCATCATTAATCCTCATCTTCTGCTTACATGGTTTGTGAATTGTACAGTACAAAATTTTCACTTGAATATACAAAGAAATATCAATACATATTCAAAAGGGTGCCAAATGTGTAAAATTATCTCTCAACAAAAGTGCAAAATAAACTAAAATATCAAATACAATATAACAAATACACTAAATAGATACACGAAAAAACTCACCAACGAAATATAATAACAAAACATCAAAACAAATATAACAAAATAAAAAAAAACAACACAAAAAAATTACAACCACATTCATCAAAAAAAATTATAATATTCCAACGAAACATCACAATCAAAACAAATATTACAATATTCCAACGAAACATCACACAATAACAAAAAAATAACACACATATATAACACATTCATCAAGCAAGACCAATTAAAAAATTGCAATATTCCAAATAAAGTTTAATAACAATCCGTAAACATATATATAACACATTCATCAATGAAACATCACATTCACAAACAAAATCAACATTCATCAAAAAAATTATAATATTCCAACGAAACATCACAATCAAAACAAATATACAATATTCCAACGAAACATCACACTAACAAAAAAAATAACACACATATATAACACATTCATCAAGTAAGACCAATCACAAAATTACAATATTCCAAACAAAATTTAATAACAATCCGTAAACATATATAACACATTTTATATAATATATATTTATATTTATATAATATATATAATATAATGTGTACATACATATGTATATTACGTATATAATATAATATATAATATAATACATATATAGATATACATGTATATTACGTATATTACATAATAATATAATATAATATAATTATATCACTTTCCTAATTATTTAGAACCTATAAAACTAGCCCTCTTCTACGCCTATACCTACCTACTTACGATACTTTTTCTACCCAAATCTATCACAAAATCCTAATCCCACTACATTCTTACTACCTCCCCTTTCTCTTCAAGAACGGCTGCTACTTTTGTCAAACCTGTGTTCTCAAATAAAAATTTAAGTAAGAAGGAAATAAGAATAAAAAATAAAATATACCGATAAATAAATAGTACCTCATGTTCCAAGAGACGTAAAGACTTCTAAATTTAGCAAGCTGGCTAAGAATCAATACAATCTGCAAAATATTTTTAAAATTTTGTTCAAACTTATATCGCATTAGTACAATATCATTCAAACAACAATTTCTAATTTAAATAATACCTTTGCTATTGAAATTTCTTCAAGCTTGTAAATATCAATATTGATCTAATTTCAAGAAACTGAAATATCCCATCATTAATCCTCATCTTCTGCTTACATGGTTTGTGAATTGTACAGTACAAAATTTTCACTTGAATATACAAAGAAATATCAATACATATTCAAAAGGGTGCCAAATGTGTAAAATTATCTCTCAACAAAAGTGCAAAATAAACTAAAATATCAAATACAATATAACAAATACACTAAATAGATACACGAAAAAACTCACCAACGAAATATAATAACAAAACATCAAAACAAATATAACAAAATAAAAAAAAACAACACAAAAAAATTACAACCACATTCATCAAAAAAATTATAATATTCCAACGAAACATCACAATCAAAACAAATATTACAATATTCCAACGAAACATCACACAATAACAAAAAAATAACAAACATATATAACACATTCATCAAGCAAGACCAATTAAAAAATTGCAATAT
The DNA here is from genome assembly GCA_020205505.1 of Panax japonicus. Classification (NCBI taxonomy): domain Eukaryota; kingdom Viridiplantae; phylum Streptophyta; class Magnoliopsida; order Apiales; family Araliaceae; genus Panax; species Panax japonicus. The sequence goes on from CM035103.1 coordinate 46,623,538, forward strand.
TCCAAATAAAGTTTAATAACAATCCGTAAACATATATATAACACATTCATCAATGAAACATCACATTCACAAACAAAATCAACATTCATCAAAAAAATTATAATATTCCAACGAAACATCACAATCAAAACAAATATTACAATATAACAACGAAACATCACACTAACAAAAAAAATAACACACATATATAACACATTCATCAAGTAAGACCAATCAAAAAATTACAATATTCCAAACAAAATTTAATAACAATCCGTAAACATATATAACAAATTTTATATAATATATATAATATAATGTGTACATACATATGTATATTACGTATATAATATAATATATAATAAAATAAATATATAGATATACATGTATATTACGTATATTACATAATAATATAATATAATATAATTATATCACTTTCCTAATTATTTAGAACCTATAAAACTAGCCCTCTTCTACGCCTATACCTACCTACTTACGATACTTTTTCTACCCAAATCTATCACAAAATCCTAATCCCACTACATTCTTACTACCTCCCCTTTCTCTTCAAGAACGGCTGCTACTTTTGTCAAACCTGTGTTCTCAAATAAAAATTTAAGTAAGAAGGAAATAAGAATAAAAAATAAAATATACCGATAAATAAATAGTACCTCATGTTCCAAGAGAAGTAAAGACTTCTAAATTTAGCAAGCTGGCTAAGAATCAATACAATCTGCAAAATATTTTTAAAATTTTGTTCAAACTTATATCGCATTAGTACAATATCATTCAAACAACAATTTCTAATTTAAATAATACCTTTGCTATTGAAATTTCTTCAAGCTTGTAAATATCAATATTGATCTAATTTCAAGAAACTGAAATATCCCATCATTAATCCTCATCTTCTGCTTACATGGTTTGTGAATTGTACAGTACAAAATTTTCACTTGAATATACAAAGAAATATCAATACATATTCAAAAGGGTGCCAAATGTGTAAAATTATCTCTCAACAAAAGTGCAAAATAAACTAAAATATCAAATACAATATAACAAATACACTAAATAGATACACGAAAAAACTCACCAACGAAATATAATAACAAAACATCAAAACAAATATAACAAAATAAAAAAAAACAACACAAAAAAATTACAACCACATTCATCAAAAAAAATTATAATATTCCAACGAAACATCACAATCAAAACAAATATTACAATATTCCAACGAAACATCACACAATAACAAAAAAATAACACACATATATAACACATTCATCAAGCAAGACCAATTAAAAAATTGCAATATTCCAAATAAAGTTTAATAACAATCCGTAAACATATATATAACACATTCATCAATGAAACATCACATTCACAAACAAAATCAACATTCATCAAAAAAATTATAATATTCCAACGAAACATCACAATCAAAACAAATATTACAATATTCCAACGAAACATCACACTAACAAAAAAAATAACACACATATATAACACATTCATCAAGTAAGACCAATCAAAAAATTACAATATTCCAAACAAAATTTAATAACAATCCGTAAACATATATAACAAATTTTATATAATATATATTTATATTTATATAATATATATAATATAATGTGTACATACATATGTATATTACGTATATAATATAATATATAATATAATACATATATAGATATACATGTATATTACGTATATTACATAATAATATAATATAATATAATTATATCACTTTCCTAATTATTTAGAACCTATAAAACTAGCCCTCTTCTACGCCTATACCTACCTACTTACGATACTTTTTCTACCCAAATCTATCACAAAATCCTAATCCCACTACATTCTTACTACCTCCCCTTTCTCTTCAAGAACGGCTGCTACTTTTGTCAAACCTGTGTTCTCAAATAAAAATTTAAGTAAGAAGGAAATAAGAATAAAAAATAAAATATACCGATAAATAAATAGTACCTCATGTTCCAAGAGAAGTAAAGACTTCTAAATTTAGCAAGCTGGCTAAGAATCAATACAATCTGCAAAATATTTTTAAAATTTTGTTCAAACTTATATCGCATTAGTACAATATCATTCAAACAACAATTTCTAATTTAAATAATACCTTTGCTATTGAAATTTCTTCAAGCTTGTAAATATCAATATTGATCTAATTTCAAGAAACTGAAATATCCCATCATTAATCCTCATCTTCTGCTTACATGGTTTGTGAATTGTACAGTACAAAATTTTCACTTGAATATACAAAGAAATATCAATACATATTCAAAAGGGTGCCAAATGTGTAAAATTATCTCTCAACAAAAGTGCAAAATAAACTAAAATATCAAATACAATATAACAAATACACTAAATAGATACACGAAAAAACTCACCAACGAAATATAATAACAAAACATCAAAACAAATATAACAAAATAAAAAAAAACAACACAAAAAAATTACAACCACATTCATCAAAAAAATTATAATATTCCAACGAAACATCACAATCAAAACAAATATTACAATATTCCAACGAAACATCACACAATAACAAAAAAATAACAAACATATATAACACATTCATCAAGCAAGACCAATTAAAAAATTGCAATATTCCAAATAAAGTTTAATAACAATCCGTAAACATATATATAACACATTCATCAATGAAACATCACATTCACAAACAAAATCAACATTCATCAAAAAAATTATAATATTCCAACGAAACATCACAATCAAAACAAATATTACAATATTCCAACGAAACATCACACTAACAAAAAAAATAACACACATATATAACACATTCATCAAGTAAGACCAATCAAAAAATTACAATATTCCAAACAAAATTTAATAACAATCCGTAAACATATATAACAAATTTTATATAATATATATTTATATTTATATAATATATATAATATAATGTGTACATACATATGTATATTACGTATATAATATAATATATATATATAATATAATACATATATAGATATACATGTATATTACGTATATTACATAATAATATAATATAATATAATTATATCACTTTCCTAATTATTTAGAACCTATAAAACTAGCCCTCTTCTACGCCTATACCTACCTACTTACGATACTTTTTCTACCCAAATCTATCACAAAATCCTAATCCCACTACATTCTTACTACCTCCCCTTTCTCTTCAAGAACGGCTGCTACTTTTGTCAAACCTGTGTTCTCAAATAAAAATTTAAGTAAGAAGGAAATAAGAATAAAAAATAAAATATACCGATAAATAAATAGTACCTCATGTTCCAAGAGAAGTAAAGACTTCTAAATTTAGCAAGCTGGCTAAGAATCAATACAATCTGCAAAATATTTTTAAAATTTTGTTCAAACTTATATCGCATTAGTACAATATCATTCAAACAACAATTTCTAATTTAAATAATACCTTTGCTATTGAAATTTCTTCAAGCTTGTAAATATCAATATTGATCTAATTTCAAGAAACTGAAATATCCCATCATTAATCCTCATCTTCTGCTTACATGGTTTGTGAATTGTACAGTACAAAATTTTCACTTGAATATACAAAGAAATATCAATACATATTCAAAAGGGTGCCAAATGTGTAAAATTATCTCTCAACAAAAGTGCAAAATAAACTAAAATATCAAATACAATATAACAAATACACTAAATAGATACACGAAAAAACTCACCAACGAAATATAATAACAAAACATCAAAACAAATATAACAAAATAAAAAAAAACAACACAAAAAAATTACAACCACATTCATCAAAAAAATTATAATATTCCAACGAAACATCACAATCAAAACTATTACAATATTCCAACGAAACATCACACAATAACAAAAAAATAACAAACATATATAACACATTCATCAAGCAAGACCAATTAAAAAATTGCAATATTCCAAATAAAGTTTAATAACAATCCGTAAACATATATATAACACATTCATCAATGAAACATCACATTCACAAACAAAATCAACATTCATCAAAAAAATTATAATATTCCAACGAAACATCACAATCAAAACAAATATAACAATATTCCAACGAAACATCACACTAACAAAAAAAATAACACACATATATAACACATTCATCAAGTAAGACCAATCAAAAAATTACAATATTCCAAACAAAATTTAATAACAATCCGTAAACATATATAACAAATTTTATATAATATATATTTATATTTATATAATATATATAATATAATGTGTACATACATATGTATATTACGTATATAATATAATATATATATATAATATAATACATATATAGATATACATGTATATTACGTATATTACATAATAATATAATATAATATAATTATATCACTTTCCTAATTATTTAGAACCTATAAAACTAGCCCTCTTCTACGCCTATACCTACCTACTTACGATACTTTTTCTACCCAAATCTATCACAAAATCCTAATCCCACTACATTCTTACTACCTCCCCTTTCTCTTCAAGAACGGCTGCTACTTTTGTCAAACCTGTGTTCTCAAATAAAAATTTAAGTAAGAAGGAAATAAGAATAAAAAATAAAATATACCGATAAATAAATAGTACCTCATGTTCCAAGAGAAGTAAAGACTTCTAAATTTAGCAAGCTGGCTAAGAATCAATACAATCTGCAAAATATTTTTAAAATTTTGTTCAAACTTATATCGCATTAGTACAATATCATTCAAACAACAATTTCTAATTTAAATAATACCTTTGCTATTGAAATTTCTTCAAGCTTGTAAATATCAATATTGATCTAATTTCAAGAAACTGAAATATCCCATCATTAATCCTCATCTTCTGCTTACATGGTTTGTGAATTGTACAGTACAAAATTTTCACTTGAATATACAAAGAAATATCAATACATATTCAAAAGGGTGCCAAATGTGTAAAATTATCTCTCAACAAAAGTGCAAAATAAACTAAAATATCAAATACAATATAACAAATACACTAAATAGATACACGAAAAAACTCACCAACGAAATATAATAACAAAACATCAAAACAAATATAACAAAATAAAAAAAAACAACACAAAAAAATTACAACCACATTCATCAAAAAAATTATAATATTCCAACGAAACATCACAATCAAAACAAATATTACAATATTCCAACGAAACATCACACAATAACAAAAAAATAACAAACATATATAACACATTCATCAAGCAAGACCAATTAAAAAATTGCAATATTCCAAATAAAGTTTAATAACAATCCGTAAACATATATATAACACATTCATCAATGAAACATCACATTCACAAACAAAATCAACATTCATCAAAAAAATTATAATATTCCAACGAAACATCACAATCAAAACAAATATTACAATATTCCAACGAAACATCACACTAACAAAAAAAATAACACACATATATAACACATTCATCAAGTAAGACCAATCAAAAAATTACAATATTCCAAACAAAATTTAATAACAATCCGTAAACATATATAACAAATTTTATATAATATATATTTATATTTATATAATATATATAATATAATGTGTACATACATATGTATATTACGTATATAATATAATATATAATATAATACATATATAGATATACATGTATATTACGTATATTACATAATAATATAATATAATATAATTATATCACTTTCCTAATTATTTAGAACCTATAAAACTAGCCCTCTTCTACGCCTATACCTACCTACTTACGATACTTTTTCTACCCAAATCTATCACAAAATCCTAATCCCACTACATTCTTACTACCTCCCCTTTCTCTTCAAGAACGGCTGCTACTTTTGTCAAACCTGTGTTCTCAAATAAAAATTTAAGTAAGAAGGAAATAAGAATAAAAATAAAATATACCGATAAATAAATAGTACCTCATGTTCCAAGAGAAGTAAAGACTTCTAAATTTAGCAAGCTGGCTAAGAATCAATACAATCTGCAAAATATTTTTAAAATTTTGTTCAAACTTATATCGCATTAGTACAATATCATTCAAACAACAATTTCTAATTTAAATAATACCTTTGCTATTGAAATTTCTTCAAGCTTGTAAATATCAATATTGATCTAATTTCAAGAAACTGAAATATCCCATCATTAATCCTCATCTTCTGCTTACATGGTTTGTGAATTGTACAGTACAAAATTTTCACTTGAATATACAAAGAAATATCAATACATATTCAAAAGGGTGCCAAATGTGTAAAATTATCTCTCAACAAAAGTGCAAAATAAACTAAAATATCAAATACAATATAACAAATACACTAAATAGATACACGAAAAAACTCACCAACGAAATATAATAACAAAACATCAAAACAAATATAACAAAATAAAAAAAAACAACACAAAAAAATTACAACCACATTCATCAAAAAAAATTATAATATTCCAACGAAACATCACAATCAAAACAAATATTACAATATTCCAACGAAACATCACACAATAACAAAAAAATAACACACATATATAACACATTCATCAAGCAAGACCAATTAAAAAATTGCAATATTCCAAATAAAGTTTAATAACAATCCGTAAACATATATATAACACATTCATCAATGAAACATCACATTCACAAACAAAATCAACATTCATCAAAAAAATTATAATATTCCAACGAAACATCACAATCAAAACAAATATTACAATATTCCAACGAAACATCACACTAACAAAAAAAATAACACATATATAACACATTCATCAAGTAAGACCAATCAAAAAATTACAATATTCCAAACAAAATTTAATAACAATCCGTAAACATATATAACAAATTTTATATAATATATATTTAAATTTATATAATATATATAATATAATGTGTACATACATATGTATATTACGTATATAATATAATATATAATATAATACATATATAGATATACATGTATATTACGTATATTACATAATAATATAATATAATATAATTATATCACTTTCCTAATTATTTAGAACCTATAAAACTAGCCCTCTTCTACGCCTATACCTACCTACTTACGATACTTTTTCTACCCAAATCTATCACAAAATCCTAATCCCACTACATTCTTACTACCTCCCCTTTCTCTTCAAGAACGGCTGCTACTTTTGTCAAACCTGTGTTCTCAAATAAAAATTTAAGTAAGAAGGAAATAAGAATAAAAAATAAAATATACCGATAAATAAATAGTACCTCATGTTCCAAGAGAAGTAAAGACTTCTAAATTTAGCAAGCTGGCTAAGAATCAATACAATCTGCAAAATATTTTTAAAATTTTGTTCAAACTTATATCGCATTAGTACAATATCATTCAAACAACAATTTCTAATTTAAATAATACCTTTGCTACTGAAATTTCTTCAAGCTTGTAAATATCAATATTGATCTAATTTCAAGAAACTGAAATATCCCATCATTAATCCTCATCTTCTGCTTACATGGTTTGTTTATTGTACAGTACAAAATTTTCACTTGAATATACAAAGAAATATCAATACATATTCAAAAGGGTGCCAAATGTGTAAAATTATCTCTCAACAAAAGTGCAAAATAAACTAAAATATCAAATACAATATAACAAATACACTAAATAGATACACGAAAAAACTCACCAACGAAATATAATAACAAAACATCAAAACAAATATAACAAAATAAAAAAAAACAACACAAAAAAATTACAACCACATTCATCAAAAAAAATTATAATATTCCAACGAAACATCACAATCAAAACAAATATTACAATATTCCAACGAAACATCACACAATAACAAAAAAATAACACACATATATAACACATTCATTAAGCAAGACCAATTAAAAAATTGCAATATTCCAAATAAAGTTTAATAACAATCCGTAAACATATATATAACACATTCATCAATGAAACATCACATTCACAAACAAAATCAACATTCATCAAAAAAATTATAATATTCCAACGAAACATCACAATCAAAACAAATATTACAATATTCCAACGAAACATCACACACACATATATAACACATTCATCAAGTAAGACCAATCACAAAATTACAATATTCCAAACAAAATTTAATAACAATCCGTAAACATATATAACACATTTTATATAATATATATATTTATATTTATATAATATATAATATATAATATAATGTGTACATACATATGTATATTACGTATATAATATAGTATATAATATAATACATATATAGATATACATGTATATTACGTAAATTACATAATAATATAATATAATATAATTATATCACTTTCCTAAATATTTAGAATCTATAAAACTAGCCATCTTCTATGCCTATACCTACTTACGGCTCTTTTTCTACCCAAATCTATCACAAAATTCAAATCCCACTACATTCTTAGTAGCTCCCCTTTTCTCTTCAAGAAAAACTACTACTGTTGTCAAACCTGTGTTCTCAAACAAAAATTTAAGTTATAAAGAAATAATAATAAAAAAGAAAATATACCGATAAATAAATAGTACCTAATGTTCCAAGAGAAGTAAAGACTTCTAAATTTAACAAGCTTACTAAGAATCAATACAACCTGCAAAATATTTTTAAAATTTTGTTCAAACTTATATTGCATTGTACAATATTATTCAAACAACAATTTCTAATTTAAATAATATCTTTATTACTGAAATTTCTTCATGCTTGTAAATATCAATATTGATCCAATTTCAAGAAGCTAAATCTTCCATCTTTTACCCTCATCTTCAGCTTACATGGTTTGTGAGTTACATTATAAAAATTCACTCAACCTTTCCAAGCCACACTCTATGCCTTACATTTATAGCAAGTTCTACATCACAAAATTTTCATTTCGCACAACTCATATAGACATACAAAGAAATATCAATACATATTCAAAAGGGTGCCCCAAGTGTATTATTATCTCTCAAAAAAATACAAAATAAACTAGAATATTAAATACAATATAACAAATACACTAAATAGATACACGAAAAAACTCATTTAAAATTCATATCACAATAAGCTTAATACATGATTTTTGATATACACTATCAAGCAAGACCAATAAAAAAATTATAATATTCCAAACAAAGTTTAAAATTACACGACTCATACCATAAACCAATCCATAAACATATGTAACATATTTTATATAATATATATTTATATAATATATAATATAATGTGTATCTATACATACATATGTATATTACGTATATAATATAATATAATATATAATATAATACATATAATTATAATATAATCACTTTCCTAAATATTTAGAACTTATAAAACTAGTCCTCTTCTATGCCTATACCTACATACAACTCTTTTTCTACCCAAATCTATCATAAAATCCAAATCTTACTACCTCGCTTTTCTCTTCAAGAAAGACTGCTAATTTTGTCAAACTTGTATTCTCAAACAAAAATTTAAGTTAGAAAAAAAATATACCGATAAATAGTACCTCATGTTCCAAGAAAAGTAAAGACTTCTAAATTGAGCATGCTTACTGAGAATCAATACAACCTGCAAAATATTTTTAAAATCTCGTTCAAACTTAAATCACATTAATACAATATCATTCAAACATAGCAAACAACAATATCTAATTTTAATAATACACTTGCTACTAAAATTTCTTCATGCTTGCAAATATTAATATTGATCCAATTTCAAGAAGTTGAATCTACTATCTTTTACCTCCATCTTCAACTTACATGGTTGTGAGTTATAATAAAAAGTTTTTATTACATGTTTTATGTGCCTTGGATTCAAATATATTAGCAAATTTCTGCATTTGCTCATGAATTGTTTAATTCATGTAATTGTATGTTTGTCTAAATCCTCTTTCTAGATTGTATGTTTATTTATGTGTGCGTCTAGATTCTGTGAATGTTATACTTATCAAATAAAAGTTATAATTAACATATTGGATGTTAATTAACATATATTAACATAATCTGTACACGTGAACTGTTACATATATAAATACCTTAACATAATATGTACACGTGAACTGGTATATATATAAGAGTCTCAATCAAGTAAATATAATTCAGCATGAAAAGTCATCTAACCAAAAATTTGAGGAGGAATACCCCCCGCATCAAGGGTGGATTCACCTCATGAACGCTCAAGGGATTCCTTTTGCTTTAAAAGAGAACAATATTAGATAGAATTATACTTTTTATAAATATATGCCTTGTGTATTATTCTATTCTATAAATGCTTACTGGTAGGAGATAAATTAGGAAATTACCAAATAGATAGTGGGTGGGTTTCCAACGGAGGAATATTAATATTAATATTATATACTATAACAGTAGTATTCCCAAGTTGGGAACAATACACGAGTAGAGAAGTACTCCACTTGGGGCTGGTAACTTTAAAGTAAGTTCAAGGTATATTAAAAGGATGATGTGATATCCATAAATTTGACGGATCATCATTTTGTCCATTAAAATTAACAAATACTAATTGTTAGTACATATTAATGGAATATGACACCCGTGGGTATTTATTGATTAGGACTACCTAAAAGGTGTTACATGATAAACATGCTACAGGGAAAAAACAAAGGGAATTATTTTTATATGCAGACATCCTGCATATTAAAATATGTAGTAAATATCACAACTTATTTGCAAAAAATAAGTATCTTACTTGGAACAAGACTATGAGCTTCAAAAGAGTTGCAACAAAATTATATATAGTCCTGAGAAGCGTGAAAATGGCTGATTTTCCCTCCCAATTCTGAGAATTCAGAACTGATTCAATATGAGATGGTGAATCAAAATGAAGCATATACAACCACCAAATGTAGTTAAAATGTGTAATGAAAGTGAACTTAATAGTTCCAATTACCAAAATATTGGCATGATAACAAGAACCTGAACATGACAGAACATCAAGAAACTGAACCTTTCTTACATTATATTATTAACTTTCTAATTTGAATAATTGTATATATGCAGAAATAGAATGAATTCAAGAAAAAGATATCGGGCAATCAAAAACCGCAATAATTGTATATATGCTGCAGAATTTGGATGACTCAAAAGACCAAAATAGTGTATTTAAAATCTGAACTCCGCAATATGTAAAAGGAGAACTTATTCCTTTTTTAATAAAAAACATTCAAAAATCAAAATTACTGAGAATTTCTCTTAGCTCCTTTGTTGTACAAACACAAATATCAAAAACCTAAGTGACTTGGTTTTTTTCCTACATAAGAACAACATTACCAACTTATGCAACACAAAGATAATAGTTGCCCAACTTTCAAACACTGAAGCATATGCACCAATCTCCTGGTAGACAGCAGGGGCAGGGGAAATGTGTCCACCCGAGAAATTAAAGAGTTTGAACTAGATCACTTATAAAAAGAAAAGAAGATGGTAAAGTTATCGCACCAATCAGGACAAAAACTGAAGAAGGCCCGATCAATAGACATAGATTATGCCATGTGATCATGTAGCGGCTCAAGCAAATGAACAGAAACATATTCACGGTAAATTTATGTTCCTTTTAATACATACAGGTCTGAAAATACACCGCTATACACGAGCCACAACAAAAATTAAATATTGAAGACAACTTGAGAGGTACATGAACAATTAAGGTGATGAGGCACATAATAGTGATTAACATACAAAATTCCCGCATTCATAAGTGAATAACCCTATCAATATCATTTGCAAAAACACAGGTCCCCAGTAACACAGTCGCAACTTACAAGTACATTATTCTGTTCATGTCCCCATTTAGAAAGTAAAAATGGGTAACATCACCATGTTAGACACTCGAAAAATCAGAAGGAAAAAAAAAAGGAAAGGCGCAACATACAGCTACCATTCAAAGTGTTACCATGGTCTATTCATGCATTTTGTCACTTTCACTATAATACTTTTCATCAAGTCTCATATAGATAGATCGAAGTTAAAGTTAAAAACTCAAAGATTAAGAGGTTATGAAGCAGTTGGGTACCTTAAAATTTTCCTCAGGTTGAGGGAATATTGCATATGGGTTGAGTTCTTCTGATGGTTTTGACAGAGCAATATCTTCAACAGTATTTTTCTCCTACATTAAATGCAAATAAATACTTGTGAACTCTGCTTATAAGTAGCATAGGCAGACAGCATTCAAAGAATGCAGCCATGCTCACCTCTACTTTGACAGGCTTTTCTTTCTTCTTTTTAACAGGCTTCTCGTTATCTGCAGCATTCCTTTCACCAAGTAATGCATACAATTTTGCATCTATGAGTTGCTGTTACAAAAAGAAACACCAGAGCAAATTGTTTGAATACCTAGTTCGTATTCGAGGTAAGTATAGCGTATAAGAGGGCCAAAATCAATGATTAGGACAGCGCCCATAATTGCAGGACTGATGTGCCCCTTGAGGGAGGGGGTGAGAAAAGTTTAATCGCTACCTTAACAATCTTTGGATCCACCCATGGCTGCCTCTTCCGAACATGACCAAAAAATTCGCCAACTAGACAAAAAGTAATTGCAAAGGTATAATGTTGCTCTAAAAGTATCATCCAAGGTTGGTAGGAAAAACTAGACTATGCACCATCATGATGTATAACAGCCAAGTTACTAGAATAAGCAGGTTGCTAATAACGTATTCAGGTGAAGGAATGTCACCGTGAATGAAGATTTTTTAGGTAAAACTGAAAATAAGAATGCCATCCAAATTATGATATTATATATATCAAGAATCTAAATCTCCTAACCAACAAAAGGAAGGATGACAGTTTCTATATTATGCCTGGGAAAGTATGGAAAAAATAATCTATAAAAAATAGCCATGTGAAAAGAAATTTTCAACAAACAGCATTTATACATACTATTAGAAAAGGAACTACATTTTAAAACTGTAAAAAAGTCCGTGTTCTTAAAACAGAAACTAATATGACTGTAAAAGTAAACAATTTTGCTACAATGTAAAAGCTACTACACTCAAATTTAATTTAGTTGAAGCCAGCTACCCAGATAAATGGCATACAATGTCTATCAATTACCTTGAGATTCTTTTTCCCCTGCCTGCTGCTTGTGCTTTTGCCACCAAATTGTGCACTTTTGGTGGCAATCTTCATCAATTCAGAAATACAAAGAAAGCCTAGAAGCACAAAAAATTATATAAGGTGTAGAAATAGAATGAATTCAAGAAAAAAGACAAGGACAATTATGTTTTCTTAGTGTCTACTGTTTGAGTTTCTCTTGCAACAGACATTGCCACTGCTGCTGCAATCTCAGATGGCCTAAATTCCAAGAAGTCAATCCCTGCATTAAATTTCCATAAAACAAAATATCAGTCCTTCTGCCAAACCCTATGCAAACACAAACAAACATTAAAAAAAAGAGAGAGAAAAAACTACCTTTTATTATGCCTAATATAAGTTGGGTTGATCTAAAGATTGACAATCTTGATGAGATTTGATCACCATTTATCTTTGCGAGGAAACAATCTATAAATGAGAATGGGGTAATCGCTTGCATTCTCCACTTCAATGTGCTCAAAACAAGAAGCTCCATTCTCTGTATGGTTCTTGCCTCAAATACAAATTTTGATTCACACACCTGTTAATTATATAATCAAACTCATCAGGACAATTAGACTCGAAAATAGTGTGAGATTTCATTCAGTTAGAAAATAATTTTACAAAACTATTGATCTACCTGCAAATCTAAGCATAGAGGCACTTCAGTCTCCTCCATTTTGGCTGCCAGAGATAAACAAGCTACAGCCAGCAATTGCATCATCCAAGCTTTGCCCTTCTGCAATAAAGAGTCATTTAAAAATGAGCATATAAAACTATTACCTACAATTAACATTTTAACTAAATAAAATTTAATAACTTAGGCTTTGATTTAGGAGCTTAATGGTAAGTCATAGGCAGAAAGGAATCTGTTCAAGTAGTTTACAGACAAATATGCACACAGGAGGTCCAAAACTGAAATGGTCATGAACCTGTTGTAAACCAAACAAGAAATTGCATCGAGTAATTTTCAATAACTAGAAGAATCTAATTGTTTTTTGTTTGTTTGTTTTTCAACAAAGAAGGGAAACTGAAATACAATTTCAGACAGCAAGAGGGAGGGGGGAATATCAAATGTGAAGTAGAAACACATAAGGGCAATTAACATATCGGTGAAAACAAAAGATGCAACCAAAACCCATTTCATTTTAATGTGCGACTGCAATAAAAAAAGGAATCCAAAATTAAAGAAAACCAACATCATTTTTTTCCTTTTTAGAGAGAGAGATTCTGATAATGGTGTTTCCAAACAGAACAACATTAATAAATAAAAAAGTCAAGTAGACTCGGAAAGAAAAGAGATAGTGAAACTCATACTAAAGTGACAGAAAAAACAAACAAAAACCCAATTAGACAAGAAATCAAGGAAAAAACCCAATTAGACAGAAAACATATGTTAAGAAAACATATATTCAATGTAAGCCACAAACAATACAAATTATTAATAGCAATCATAAAAAAATCCACAAAACACACAGAGAAAATCAAGAATTAAACAGTACCATCAAAAATTAGACAAGAAATCATAGAAGAAATCCAAATTAAACTGTAAGGATACATAGAGTAAAAATTACTAAGATAATCGAAATACCCTCTTCTTCTTTTGGGTAATAAAGTGACAATTCTGAAGAAAAACAATTAAACCTAAATTAGACAAGAAACACAGAAGAAACCCAAATTGACAAGAAATCGTGGAAGAAACACAATCAAACCCAAATTATACAGTACGAATAAAGTAGAAATTACTCAAATAATCGAAAAACCTTTTTATTCTTTTGGGTAATTCAGTGAAGATTCTGAAGAACCAAATTAAACCCAAATTAGACAAGAAACACAAAGAAGAAACTCAAATTGACAAGAAATCGTGGAAGAAACCCAATTAAACCCAAATTAAACAGTACCATCAACTGAAAGTAGAAATTACTCAAAAAAAAAGAAGACAATACCTCTTCCTCCTTTGGGTAATTCGTTCTGGAAGAAACCCAATTAAACAACACCTCTAATACAGTAATTTAGTGCCGATTCCTTCTTCTTCCTCTCCTTCTTGGTGATTAATTATGGCCAAGAACATCTCGAATACTGTAATTCAGTGATCGATTCTGGTTTCTAACCCAGTCGTCACTCTCTCTCTCTCTCTAAATATTTCTTCTACCTAGTTCTCTCTACTCCCAGTATATTCAATTCTTGAATATAATATAATTGGAGACCGCCCCAATTAATCAAAATTTGAATGGACGGCGTTGATTCTACTCCCTCAGACACGTCTCACTGGACTTTGATCCTAATAATTAATTTGTAATATTCTAAATTTTAAATTTGTACTAACATAAAATATATATTAACTTAATTGTTTTAAAATTAACTTAAAATATTTTCAAATTTAAAATTGATTTAATTTTAGTTAATAAAATATTAATATTTATTATTTTGTAATTATTAAAAATTCTTACTAATTTTGAATTTAAATGTATTTTAAATTTGATTTTTAAATATCAATAATAATTTTTACAATTTGAATTGAAGAAAATATAATGATAGTAAAAAGAAATTTTCTGTCCACTTTCACACAATTGTACATTTTCAGAAAGTTCAATTTTTTTAAATAATTAAAAAATTATAAACTAACTATCAACTATATAATTAAAATTACAATAATAAGTCTAGGCAGACAGATTTTTTGGACACGTTTTTTGGATCGGTCCAAAACTTGCTCTCTCTTTTTTTTTTTTGCTTTGACTCTCAAAAAATATATAGCTTTTATTCTAACTGAAATTTTTACAGAATCCGGTGATTTAGGTGTAACTTAGATACATATAAAAAATAGTGTTGCACAGACTGTGCAACACTATTTTTTATATGTATCCAAATTATACTTAAATCGCTGAATTCTGTAAAAATTCTCGTTAGAATAAATACTATATATTTTTTGGGAGTCAAAACAAAAAAACTAAATTTTGGACCTGTCCAAAAAAACTGTCTGTGTAGAACTACTCAAATTACAAACTTGGTTCAGGGGAGCAAAGCATCCCCTATCTAGCAAGTCTAATAAAAAGCTACAAAATGGCCTATACAGAAAGAATTATTTCCCCACCTTCGCTATGTTCGTCTCCCTTTGGGGGTGACACCAACTTCTTTCGGAGATATTAGTAGTGTGACGCCCCCAAAACAGGTATACATCACCTATTCTGACTTGTCAAATATATGGTACAGAAATAACTACAACTTTATTATTACAACATATAAACTGTGAGTTTAAATACAGATATTGCCATATAGACAATATCCACATACAAATAAATCCTCATCATAATTATTGATATATTATTTTACAAAAATGGTGATGACTACTAAACAACTCTATCTAGAACCATCATTACATCCTCCGACTCGTACTCGCTACGTTCTCACCTCCTGAGAAGAAAAATGGAACAAAAAGGAAAAGGGTGAGCTCAACTAGCCCAGTAAAGAATATTATGACTAAGATAATATACAACAAATTATCGTTAGCCTTCAACAGGGAAAAATCTGAGAGAATACATTAAACAACAAGTTTTAGATCAATATTCGCAGCAGAAAATAATAATTCATTGAAGAGTTACGTAGAGAATGAATTCTACTATTATCTATGAATTTAATAGTTCATCAACGGTATTTTTATCCCTGTAACACAATCAACGCACATCTTGAATCATATATTCATCCTTGCACTACAGGCCAAGGATATTCATCAGTTGGTCATGTTCATCTCAACACATGTTCATCTTTGCACTACGGGCCAAAGATATTCATCATAAAATCATTAATCTTTGCACTACAGGCCAAAGATATTCAATTATATCATCATTTAAGACTGAGGATGGTGAAAAATATTTTAAAGGAAACGAATCCAGTGAAACAAAAGAATAAACGTTAAGGATTCGTATTTCAGCTATTTCATGTCCAAAAATACCTCATAAATAATCATAGTGGTGTAAAATTCAAGAATGATCAAAACATGGATACAATCAAAGCTAGTATCCACAATAGATATTTTGGACGAAAATAAAAAAAATAATTTTTCTGTGAATAGTGTCGTATTCGTGAATAGTGTCGTATACGTGAATAGTACCGTATACCTGAATAGTAACTCCGGCACAAAAAGTTCCAAATTTGATTAAAAGTTCAGATCAATACTTCGGCATAATGATATTGGAAGAAATAATATCATTTTAAAAAAAAAATATCCCTTACCTTGAAATAATAGTACTTCTAGCTGGGATACTGGGTATAGTGCTGAAGAGAACTTGCACCGTATAACAATACTCAAAGTATCAAAATCCTCACAAGAATACGCTCAATATATCAAGAGAGAAAGAGAGAGAAAACTTCAGTTTCTAGTGTAATTTTCAATTCTAACCTAAACACCCTATTTATAGGAAAATGCTTAGAACACCAAAGTAGAAAATTTAATAAATTATTAATATATAATTATTAAATTCCTACGCACACAAAATCTGATTTAAACCATCAGCCACCAAGAGTGACTCACCTTGCCCAAATCAAAAAAAACATTTTTCTTATTAAAAATGTTTAAAACTTCAAAAATTAATTATTTCGGAGCTTCAGAATTTCAATAATTCATAATAAATAGTTCTTTTGTCAGAAAAATTTAAAACACGCGACTTTCCATAGGAATTTCCATTATCTACAACTTTGCAGAAGGAAGTTTTTCCAAATTCAAAACAAAAATTGACCGAAATCAACAAATAGGCGATTTTACAGGCTATAATCAAATTTTAGTCAATAAATGGGTCCACCGACACACAAAATATGTTTTTAACATTTTTAGTAACAAAAAACCTCTCCTCCACATATACTCATATATCCCACATTCATTGTGAAAATATCACCATTATTATATTATTAAAAATATAATAATATATTTAAATGAATTATTTTATCAGAAAAAGATAAAATATTAATTTTCAACAATTGTCATATTAAAAATTTTCTCCATCTATATCAACATAAAATTAATATTTTCTTCATCATATAAATCAATAATTAATTATTCACAAATAATATTACAGAATCACAATACTGACAACCAGGTAGTTCCCAGGATAGAGGGGGCTTTCCAATAAGGATTTCTCCTTACTGGCGTGCAATTACATGACCTAACCTCTCCTTAGACAGAACTTTCTAGACATTACCAATAATGTTATCCAATAATATTATTCAGATAATATGAATTATTGCTCCGATAATAGAAAATACTGTGTAATGACAACAGTAATATAAAATATCAATGCAGCAATTATTGAATCAATAAAATAAAATACTGAACAGTAATTACTGTAATAATTATTGAGTAGTGCATTCTTACGTAAAAATCAATAACTGGTGCAATACCGTGTGCTACTGTGTTTTAACCATCGAGTATTTTAACAGTATTAACGGTAACAACTACACCGTTATTTCTAAACAACTTATACTTGTCGTTTTCTTCATCCAATCGCTTTCCGTTATGGGGCCCACACAAGGCTGCGCCGTCGTACGAATATTACCCGACAGTAAGAATATTCCACGACCAAACGAATATTCCCCGACAACAATGAATATTTTAAAACCACTTCCTTGTTTGAAATAATTGCGCATTTTACCCATAACTCACCATATTAATCAAATCAACCCTTACTATTTCAAGATAATAAATAGAGGAATTTAAATTTCATTTATTAATAATTTTGGGTCTTACAACCTCCTCTCCTTATGAAATTTCATCCTCGAAATTGACATACGTACCTGGTATTTCGAAAAGATGAGGATACCTCGCTTTCATTTCCGTTTCCAATTCCCAGGTCATTTCCTCTATAGCATGATTCCTCCACAAAACTTTAACTTGTGGTATGACCTTTGTGCGTAGGACATGCTCCTTCCTACCCAAGATCTTGACAGGTACCTCTTCATACGTTAAGTCTTCGGCTATCTCGTCCGGTTCTAACTCTATACCGTGGTTCAGGTCTTTCACATATTTACGAAGTACAGATATGAAACACATTATGAAAACGAGACATACTCGGAGGTAACGCGAGTCTATAGGCTGCATTTCCTACTCGGTCAAGAATTTGAAATGGACCAATAAATCGTGGATTGAGCTTTCCTCTCTTCCTGAATCTTGTAACTCCCTTCCATGGGGCAACATGCAACAATACATGATTCCCCAATACTAAATTCTACGTCCTTTCGATGAAGATCCGTATAAGTCTTTTATCGATCTTGTGTCGTTTGTATACATTGTCGAATCATTTGGATCTTTTCCGTAGTCATACGTACCAACTCGGGTCCCAACAATGTTGCTTCACCCACCTCGTCCCAACATACTGGAGAGCGACACTTTCGTCCATACAATGCTTCAAATGGAGCCACACCTATACTTGCTTGATAACTGTTGTTGTAGGAGAATTTCACCAATGGTAAATACTTATCCCAACTGCCCTTGAAGTCTAGGACACAGAGTCTTAATACATCTTCAAGAGTTTGAGTAGTCCTCTCTGATTGTCCATCCATTTGAGGATGGTATGCTAAATTGAATCGTAAATCCGTACCCATAGCTTTTTGCAAGCTAACCCAAAATCTTGAAGTGAATCTTGGGTCACGATCCGAAACTATGGATATTGGCATGCCATGCAGTCTCACAATCTCATTTACGTACATTTGAGCAAGACGTTCAAGGGAATAAGTCTCCCGTATCGGCAAGAAATGAGCAGACTTGGTTAATCTATCAACAATAACCCAAATAGCATTGATGCCTTGAGAAACCGTAGGAAGACCCGCAACGAAATCCATGGTAATGTGTTCCCACTTCCATTTCAAAATCTCAAGTGGTTGCAATGGACCCTTTGGCACTTGATGCTCCGCCTTTACGCGTTGACAAGTTAAACACGTTGATATAAACTTTGCAATCTCTCTCTTCATATTGTTCCACCAAAATTTATGTCGATGATCATGATACATTTTGGTGCTTCCAGGATGAATTGCAAACGGTGTATTGTGTGCCTCCATCATGATCTTGTACTTCAAATCAGAGTCATTAGGAACACAAAGTCTGGAGTGGACTCGAAGTATTCTTTCTTCATCGATTCTTGCTTCGGGAATAGCACCTTCTTGTACTTTCTTCTTCATATGCATCAGCTCCGGGTCGGTGGCTTGAGCAACCTTAACTTTTTCTATTAAAGTTGGCTCTATGTGTATACTTGACATCATCGCACTCATTCCTGCATATGATCTTCTACTCAACGCGTCAGCTACCACGTTTGCTTTTCCAGGATGGTATTGAATAGTGTGATCGTAGTCTTTCAATAGCTCGAGCCAACGTCGTTGCCGCATATTAAGTTCTTTTTGGGTGAAGAAATATTTGAGACTTTTATGGTCTGAATATATCTCCACTTTCTCCCCGTAGAGATAGTGCCTCCAGATCTTTAGCGCAAAAACGACTGCTGCAAACTCTAGATCATGAGTAGGATAATTCCTCACATATTCTTTAAGTTATCGCGAGGCATAGGCTATAACTTTCCCACGTTGCATGAGAACACATCCTAACCCTTTGCCCGAAGCATTCGCTGTAGATAACAAATCCATCCGAACTAGATGGTATTGTTAGAACGTGTGCCGAAATAAGTCTTCTCTTAAGCTATTGGAAACTCTTCTCACATTCCTCACTCCAAACGAATTTTGTATCCTTCCGAGTTAGCTGAGTTAATGGAGTAGCGATTCGAGAAAACCCTTCCACGAATCTCCGATAATAACCAGCTAAGCCCAAAAAGCTACGTACTTCGGTCACCGACTTCGATTGCTCCCAACTTTGTATTGCTTCAATCTTTGTCGGGTCAACAGATACTCCATGTTTTGACACCACGTGCCCAAGGAATGCTACTTACTCAAGCCAGAACTCGCATTTCTTCAACTTGGCATATAACTTTTTTTCACGAAGCCTTTGGAGTACCAGCTTCAAATGGTGCTCATGATCTTCACGGCTTTTGGAATATATAAGGATGTCATCAATAAAGACAACAACGAACTGATCCAAATAATCCTTGAATACTCGGTTCATCATATCCATGAAAGCTACAGGAGCATTAGTCAATCCGAAAGACATAACTAAGAATTCATAATGCCCGTACCGAGTGCTGAAGGCAGTCTTTGGAATATCCTCAGTTCTAATTTTCAGCTGATGATATCCAAAACGAAGATCGATTTTTGAAAAGAATTATGCTCCTTGCAACTGGTCAAACAGGTCATCAATACGAGGTAGTGGATACCTATTCTTGATGGTGACATGGTTCAATTCCTGATAGTCAATACAAAGTCCCATACTCCCGTCTTTCTTCTTTACAAATAAAACAGGAGCACCCCAAGGAGATGTACTAAGACGAATGAAACCTATGTCCAATAACTCCTGTAGTTGGACCTTTAACTCCTGAAGTTCAATAGGAGCCATTCGATATGGGGTTTTAGAAATGGGCTTTGTACCAGGTTTAAGATCAATAAAGAATTCAACTTCACGTTCCGGGGGTAGACCGGGAAGTTCTTCAGGAAATACGTCAGGAAAGTCAATACCAACAGGAATATTATTCAAATTTGACGTGTCTTTATTCAAATCCATAACATGGGCTAAGAAAGCTTGACATCCGTTTTTCAATAAACGAATAGCTTTATGATTAGATATGACAGTGATTGATTTTAATGGTTTAGGTGCTTGAATTCGTACAACAGGTTGATTAGGAATATGAAAACTAACAACCTTACGAAAACAATCAATTTTGGCATGATGAGTAGTTAACCAATCAATCCCTAAAATCACATCAAAAGCAAGTATCTTTAAAGAGATAAGGTCAACAGGTAAGGTAATGGTGCCAACTTGGATCAAACAATATTTATAAACAGTGGATATGATAAAAGTTTCTCCTAATGGAGTCTCCACAGATAAATTAAAGTCTAATTTTATGGATTCAAGTTTAAACGTTGAGCACAAGAAGGAGAGATAAATGAATGGGTAGCACCAATATCTAGTAAGGTATAAACTTCACAAGAATTTATGATTAACTTACCCGTGATCATCTCATTTGGATTCCTAGCATATTGATCAGTCACAATAAACGATCTTCCAGGAATCGTTGACTTTGACTTTCTTGGGACAGCCTTTTGAGTCACCGTCCCCGCTGAACTAGGTTTCGCTACCGTACAATCTCGAGTGATATGTCCTTCCTTTCCACAATTATAACATACCTTGAACTGTTGTGGGTAGTTTGGGATGATATGTCCCTCTTTCCAGATATTGCAATATATAAACTGTGAGTTTAAATACAGATATTGCCATTTAGACAATATCCACATACAAATAAATCCTCATCATAATTATTGATATATTATTTTACAAAAATGGTGAGGACTACTAAACAACTCTATCTAGAACCATCATTACATCCCCCGACTCGTACTCGCTACGTTCTCGCCTCCTGAGAAGAAAAATGGAACAAAAAGGAAAAGGGTGAGCTCAACTAGCTCAGTAAAGAATATTATGACTAAGATAATATACAACAAATTATCGTTAGCCTTCAACAGGGAAAAATCTGAGAGAATACATTAAACAACAAGTTTTAGATCAATATTCGCAGCAGAAAATAATAATTTATAGAAGAGTTACGTAGAGAATGAATTCTACTATTATCTATGAATTTAATAGTCCATCAACGGTATTTTTATTCCTGTAACACAATCAACGCACATCTTGAATCATATATTCATCCTTGCACTACAGGCCATGGATATTCATCAGTTGGTCATGTTCATCTCAACACATGTTCATCTTTGCACTACGGGCCAAAGATATTCATCATAAAATCATTAATCTTTGCACTACAGGCCAAAGATATTCAATTATATCATCATTTAAGACTGAGGATGATGACAAATATTTTAAAGGAAACGAATCCAGTGAAACAAAAGAATAAACGTTAAGGATTCGTATTTCAGCTATTTCATGTCCAAAAATACCTCATAAATAATCATAGTGGTGTAAAATTCAAGAATGATCAAAATATGGATACAATCAAAGCTAGTATCCATAATAGATATTTTGGACGAAAATAAAAAAAATAATTTTTCTGTGAATAGTGTCGTATTCGTGAATAGTACCGTATACGTGAATAGTAACTCCGGCACAAAAAGTTCCAAATTTGATTAAAAGTTCAGATCAATACTTCGGCATAATGATATTGGAAGAAATAATATCATTTTAAAAAAAAAATATCTCTTACCTTGAAATAATATTACTTCTAGCTGGAATACTGGGTATAGTGCTGAAGGGAACTTGCACCGTATAACAATACTCAAAGTATCAAAATTCTCACAAGAATACGCTCAATATATCAAGAGAGAAAGAGAGAGAAAACTTCAGTTTTTTGTGTAATTTTCAATTCTAACCTGAGCACCCTATTTATAGGAAAATGCTTAGACCACCAAAGTAGAAAATTTAATAAATTATTAATATATAATTATTAAATTCCTACGCACACAAAATCTGATTTAAACCATCAGCCACCAAGAGTGACTCACCTTGCCCAAATCAAAAAACGTTTTTCTTATTAAAAATGTTTAAAACTTCAAAAATTAATTATTTCGGAGCTTCAGAACTTTAATAATTCATAATAAATAGTTCTTTGTCAGAAAAATTTAAACCTCGCGACTTTCCATAGGAAATTCCATTATCTACAACTTCGCAGAAGGAAGTTTTTCCAAATTCAAAACAAAAATTAACCGAAATTAACATACGGGCGATTTTACAGGCTATAATCAAATTTCAGTCAATAAATGGGTCCACCGACACACAAAACATGTTTTTAACATTTTTAGTAACAAAAAACCTCTCCTCCACATATACTCATATATCCCACATTCATTGTGAAAATATCACCATTATTATATTATTAAAAATATAATAATATATTTAAATGAATTATTTTATCAGAAAAAGATAAAATATTAATTTTCAACAATTGTCATATTAAAATTTTTCTCCATTTATATCAACATAAAATCAATATTTTCTTCATCATATAAATTAATAATTAATTATTCACAAATAATATTACAGAATCACAATACTGACAACCAGGCAGTTCCCAGGATAGAGGGGGCTTTTCAATAAGGATTTCTCCTTACTGGCGCGCAATTACATGACCTAACCTCTCCTTAGACAGAACTTTCTAGACATTACCAATAATGTTATCTAATAATATTATTCAGATAATATAAATTATTGCTCCGATAATAGAAAATACTGTGTAATGATAACAGTAATATAAAATATCAATGCAGCAATTATTGAATCAATAAAATAAAATACTGAACAGTAATTACTGTAATAATTATTGAGTAGTGCATTCTTACGTAAAAATCAATAACTGGTGCAATACCGTGTGCTACTGTGTTTTAACCATCGAGTATTTTAACAGTATTAACGGTAACAACTACACCGTTATTTCTAAACAACTTATACTTGTCGTTTTCTTCATCCAATCGCTTTTCGTTATGGGGCCCACACAAGACTGCGCCGTTGTACGAATATTACCCGACAGTAAGAATATTCCACGACCAAACGAATATTCCCCGACAACAATGAATATTTTAAAACCACTTCCTTGTTTGAAATAATTGCGCATTTTACCCATAACTCACCATATTAATCAAATCAACCCTTACTATTTCAAGATAATAAATAAAGAAATTTAAATTTCATTTATTAATAATTTGGGGTCTTACAAGTAGTCCTTATTTTTCAAAAAAAAAAGAACAAGAACTCAAACTCGAAATTGACGTTAATGATCATTAAACCATATACTGCCTTTTGTCAGCTGCTCAACTGATGGGAGGTTTGTACCGAAATTCTTATCGCATTGTAGTGGTTATCTCCGATATATTGTTAGTATAATAAAAGACAAGACGACAACGATTGCCTCAAGAAGCCAGGAATACAGAGGGTAGCGTACACGCTAAGCCTAGGGTAGGTCGACCTACCTGTTTCCTCCATAGTAGACATGGGGCGTGAAGATTCCTTAGGAACTTCACAGCTAATAACTAAACTTGACGATGGCTCCATACGGTATTTTTTGCTTTAGAGCGGTCGACCCATACTCTATTTCCTATAAGGAAATAGTCGGGTCGGGGAGAGAGCGGTTGATTACCCGTGCAATCAACGAGAGGCGCGTTTTTAGCTTCCGTGCTGACGCTCGTGCACGTAACTGCTTAACGTTATCCCTTCCTTCGTTGCGGTCCTCCTCCCTCAGGGAGGACCGGTTTCTCTTTCTAAGGAGCTGCTTCATCCGAATTACGTCCTTCCTTCTGCTTTAGGCGGCGGGAAAGACTCATGTCGGGCAGTTCCTAGAGTGGGGGCTTTCACGCAACCTACCAAGGTTGCACTCTCTTGCAAGCTTCAAAGCCCGAGTGTAACGAAGGATTTTTAGTCCATACTCCAAGCTAGGGATATAGTCTTTTCCTATGGAAGAATCGAAAAAAACCATGATGGGAAAGTATGTCATTCCATAACAAGTTAAACAAGCACAAAATTAGGGGATATCCAAGCTAGGGCATTTAGGATCTAGTCTTTTTTCCATTTCATGATGGGAAAGAACACTTTGATTTAATCTCAAAATGATGGGAAATCCTAGGTATTTACTCAATTTCTAACTAGTAAAAAAACTATGAACTACGAATATTTCTATAATTAGTTGTATGAAATTGAGTAGATCCCTAGCTTGGATTTCCCTAGCTTGTCTATTCAGGAAAGTCGTTTTTTCCCTTCAAGAAATAGGAAATTATTTCCGATTAAAAAAGACTAGAGCTGTCATAGAGTTGAAAAATCATTCTTCCTCTATAAGATAATCAGCTAGACTATAATGAGATGTCTTTACCCTGAATGTCATCAATTATGACTTTCCCTATAGCAATGAGAGGTTCAGGACTACATCTTGATGTTCAGCCTAAACATACAGCCAGTAGAAACGACATGGAATAATGCTTAGTATTTTATAGTTAAGTCACTACCCCAGGGATTTTCTAAAAGTGCCACAACCCTGCCATAAATGTTAAGAGTATAAATAAAAAATGGGGAAAAAATACATTTACCCACTGTGGTTATAGTATTTTAAGTAATTAGCCACTTTGCTTTTAAAATATTCAATTAGCCCATTGTATGTTTTAAAAATGTTCAATCAAGCCATTCCGTCCACTTTTTTGGACGGACGTCAAATAATTACACACGTGGCATTGAAAAAATCAAAAAATCATTATTGTAAGACCCCAGCATTTTATAAATAAAATTAAATTTTCTCTATTCATTATCTTGAAATAATAAGGAGTTAATTTGATATAATATTTTGGTAATGGATGAAATGTGCAAATTTTACAAAATAAACAAGTGGTTGTAAAATATTCATTTCTGTCGGGGAATATTCGTTTGGTCGTGGAATATTCTTTTTGTCTGAAATATCCGTACGACGACGCAGTCATTTATGGACCCCATAACGGAATAACTATCGGATGAAAAAAATGACAAGTTTGAGTTTTTATAAATAACGATGTAGTTGTTACCGTTAACACTGTTGGAATACCCGGTGGTTAAAATACAGTAATACGCGTGGTTGCACAGTATCGCACGGTATTGCACAGTATTATTGAATTATTGATTCATACATAAGAAGGCTCTACTCAATAATTGTTACACTAATTACTGTTTAATATTTTATTGATTCAATAATTGTTGCGTTAATATTTTATATTATTATTGTTTCAATAATTGTCACTGCACAGTATTTCCCATTATCAGATCAATAATTCATATTATTTGAATAATATTATTAGATAGAATTATTGGCAATGTCTAGAAAGTTCTGTCAAGGAGAGGTTTGGTCACCTAATTGCGCGCCAGTAAGGATTGGAAAGCCCCCTCTTTCCTGGGAACTGCCTAGTTGTCATAATTGTGATTCTGTAATATTATTTGTGAATAATTAATTATTAATTTATATGATAAGGAAATATTTATTTGATCTAGATATAAATGATGGATTTATTTATGTGGTTATAAATGAAGAAATTAATGTTGAGGTATTTTATCAGTATTTTATCGGATTGGAAGTATTAAAAACTCAAATTGGTGTTCTTAAAGCTTTATTATGTAAGATGTAATTTTAATTCGACAGTTGGATCGTTGTGGTTTTTGGATATGTTATACATATATCAGTTGAGTATATGTCCACAAATTTTGAACCATTGAAAATTAACGCATGATTTGTTATGAATTTTAAAAGGTGTTAAAAATCGTCCGTTTGTGGATTTCGAATATTTTCTGTTTGGAATTTGGAAAAACTCAAAGCTACAAAGTTGTAGAGAATTCGATTTCAGGCAGAATGGACATAAAATTCGTATTTTTCTGATAAACGGGCTATTTTCTATGAATTATTGAAGTTTCGAAAAATAAAATGATTTTTATTAAATTATAGGGTGACACCCACTTTGGTTGGTGTTAATAACATGTGGGCTACTGGAAAAAATTCAGAATTGGCATGCTAGGCTTTCAATAAAGTGGGCATGCGTGGAAGGAATATAAAGATAATAATATTTTATTATTTTAGTCTCCTATGGCGTTCTAGTATTTTCTTATAAATAGACGCTTAGGTTAGAATTGAAAATCACACCAGAAATAAGTTTTCTTTCTCTCTAGATTCTCAAGCGTATTTTTGTGAGTATTTTGATACTTTGAGAGTTGTTATTCGGTACAGGTTTCCTTCGGCTTTCTATCCGATATTCTAATCAGAAGTACCGTTATTTTGAGATAAGAGATGTTATTTTCTTCATATATGATATTATTTCTTTCAATAGCATTATGCTGAAGTATTGATCTGAACTTTTAATCAAATTTAGAATTTTTTGTGTCGGGATTACTATTCACGTATACGGCACTATTCACGTATACGACACTATTTACCAAAAAATGAAAATTTTTCTTTTTATCCAAGATGTCTATTATGATTACTATCTTTAATTGTATCCATGTTTTGATCTTTATTTTTGAATTCTACTTCAAAATTGGTTATTATGGAGTATTATTGATCTCGGATAAACTGTAATACGAATCCCTAATATTTGTCCTTCTGTCTCACTGGATTCGTTTTCTTTAAAATATTTTTCATAATCCTCAGTCCTAAACGATGATATTACTGAATATCTTTGGCATGTAGTGCAATGATAAATAATTAACTGAGGAATATCTTTGGCCCGTAGTGCAAAGATGAATAGGTATTGAGATGAACATGACCAACTGGTGATACAAATTAATATATTTGGCCTGTAGTGCAAAGATAAATATTTGATTAAAGATGTATATTGATTGTTGTTACAGGGATAAAATATTGACGATGAACTTTTAAATCTTAGAAGATAGTAGAATTCATTCTCTACGTGACTCTTCTAATGGATTGTTGTTTCCGCTGCATTTGTTGATCTAAAACTTGTTGTCTATTATATTCTATCATATTTTTCCCTGTTGAAGACTAATGATAATTTGTTGTATATTTTCTTAGTCATAATATTCTTTACTGGGCTAGTTGAGCTCACCCTTTTCCTTTTTGTTCCATTTTTCTTCTCAGGAGGTAAGAACATAGCAGGATCTAGTCGGGGTATGGAGTGATGGTTCTAGAAAGATGTTTTAGCAGTCCTCACTATTTTTGTAAAATAGTGTATGAATAATTGTAATGATGACTTATTTGAGTGTGGATATTTTCTAGAAGATAATATTTGTATTTAAACTCACAGTATGTGTTGTCGTATTTTGCACGATAGTTATATTATTGAAGTTGTAGTTTGCTTTCTGTACCTTGTATTTGGCGACTCAGAATGGGTGTGATGTATACCTATTTTTGGGGCATCACAGTTGGTTTCAAAGCTTAGGGATATGGTTTCTGGCGGAGATCGGGGAATAGAACTAGGAGGGGAGATATGAGTAAATCCTTCGCTAGTGTGTCCTATCTAAGCTTATTTGTTGGTCGGTCTTAATATAGGGATATTATGTGTTATGTTAATTTATTTAATTAACCCTTGTTTTATGGCAGTATTTAAGAATGGCAGCAGAGAAAGTTAACAATGGAGTGAATGAGATCGTGGAGACACCTCTAATCACCAATCAGAATAATGTGATGTCAGGCGAAGAAGGAATTACAGATATCCATGTTGTGAGTGAAGAATTGATAGTTGCACCCGAGATAGTCGCAGAGGTAGCAGCTGAGAGTGAGGAAGAAGAGGTACCTAAGGAGAATTTATTAGAAGAATTTTATTATAGAAATTTAGAATTGCAAAATCGAATTCATGAGTTAGAAGAGCAAGCTGAAGAATGGTAGGCGGTCGTGGTGCAAAAGCATACAACAATTCAAGCTTGTGTTACCCGATATGTGATGCTTGAACAGAAACACTCTTTGGCAGAGTATAAGACGATAAAGCTGGATTCTGAGTTGAAAGAAGAAACAATTGAAAGAGTGAGAATGAGTGATGCATGGGTAAAAGCCGCACGATGCGTTGATATTGTGGAAAGAGATGTCCGATCTAAGAAAGCTGAAATATATGATATGTATTTCTCCTTTTGGACAACAATTGAGAGAACCCAACATCGAGATTTGAATTATCCTGTACATTGCGGTCAATCCCAATTCGATATGGATCGAAGATTAATGATTCAGATCATGAAACATGAGTACGATGAAACAGTTGAGGGTGGAATATGCCCTATAGAAAATTTAATTTCAATGGTAGTGATGACACCAAATGCTGCCCCATACAAGTCAAAGCCGGGTAGTTTAAGGGAGAGCAGTTGTCATGACTTCTCAACAAGTAAGGAACCTAAATGAAGTTATCACGGGTTAGTTAATCATAAAATTTTGTGAAGTTTATACCTTACTAGATACCGATTCTATCCATTCTTTTATCTCTCCTGTTTGTGTTCAACGTTTAAACTTGACTTTGGAGAAATTAGACTTTGACTTATCTGTGGAGACTCCGTTAAGAGAAGGCTTTATCACATCCACTGTTTATAAATCTTGCTTAATCCAAGTTGGCACAATGACATTACCTGTTGATCTTATCTCTTTAAAGATATTTGCATTTAACGTGATTTTAGGGATTGATTGGTTAAATACTCATCATGCCAAAATTGATTGTTTTCGTAAGGTTGTTAGTTTTCATATTCCTAACCAACATGTTATGTGAACTTAAGCAACCAACCCATTAAAATCAAACACTTTCATATCAAACCATAAAGCCATTCGTTTATTAAGAAACAGTTGTCAAGCTTTCTTAGCCCATGTTATGGATTTGAATAAAGATACGTCAGATTTGAATAAAATTTTTGTTGTTAGTGAATTTTCTGACGTATTTCCTGAAGAATTTCTTGGCCTACCCCCAGAGTGTGATATTGAATTTTGTATCGACTTTGAACCGGGTACAAAATCCATTTCTAAAATCTTTTATCAAATGGCTCCTATTGAACTTCAGGAGTTAAAAACCTAAGTATAAAAGTTGGTACCCGAGCCTCTATCTGGTGACTTTCTTTGTGGAATGCACCAAAGCCAGACTCTCCGTAGGGAACTCTATATTTGTGTGGTGGTAAAACGATAGGTGCCATTGTGACGTGCAATCCAAGATTAGGATATGAATCATATATGAGAGCAACATAAGTTAGTAATCGAAATATCTAACTTTCTAGGCTTAATTGGTTACTATCAGAGATTCATGGAAGGACTTTCTCGAATCGCTACTCCGTTAACTTAGCTGACTCAGAAAGATACAAAATTCGTATGGAGCGAGGAATGCGAGAAGATTTTCCA
Organism: Panax japonicus; assembly: GCA_020205505.1. Classification (NCBI taxonomy): domain Eukaryota; kingdom Viridiplantae; phylum Streptophyta; class Magnoliopsida; order Apiales; family Araliaceae; genus Panax; species Panax japonicus. Next base: position 46,654,514 of record CM035103.1, read on the forward strand.
AGAGTTCAAGAGGCGACTCATTTCGGCACTTGTTCTGACCATACAATCCTGGAAAAGCGAACGTGGTAGCTGACGCGTTGAGTAGAAGATCGTACGCAAGTACGAGTGCGATATTGTTGAACACAAAGACCTATTTTGTATAATTTACAAACGATAGAGATAGAGTAAAAGACTCTAGGGACCCACGTGATGATATACGAGTAGAATCGACTTTAATCGATAACGTTAAAGCCGTTCAAGCTACAGACCTGGAGCTGATGAATATAAAGAAGAAGGTGCAAGAAGGCGTTATTCTAGAAGTTAGAGTCGATGAAGAGAAGAAATCTCAAACCTTCGATTTATTTAAAATCCTCGATCGAGTAGGAACTGTGGCCTATAGACTCACCTTAACGCTAAGTATGTCGCGTGTTCATAATGTTTTTCACGTATCGATGTTATGTAAATATGTGAAAGACCCGAACCACATCATTGAGTTAGAACTAGAGGTGGCAAACGGGCGGGCGGGCCTGGGTCAGGCCGAGCGCGGGCGGGCCAATGGCGGGCTGGGCCAAAAAGGCCCGAATTTTAGCGGGCCAAAAATGTTAGGCTCGTGGCGGGCGGGCCCGGTCAGACCCGGCCCGCGGGCTTCTTCCCTTTTTTTTCAAAATTTTGCTACACCAAAAATAGTAATAATAATAAATAGTAAAAATAATAAAATAATTTATAATAAACAATAATTCTAATTTTCTACATTAACTACATACCTCAATTAATTAAAATTTTAATAGTATTATAAATTACTTTCAAAGTATATAATCAAATTTGATTTTTTAAAATTATACTTTAAAATTAATATAATTTATTTAACTTTAAAAATGCATTCATGACTCCACAAATATTGTTCCAAGAGATATCTAATTAATTTCCAAGATTTACACGGTTGGAACTTGGAGATGCCAAGATTTTAGCAATTTGAATATTCAAATTGTTTTTCAGAAGATTTGCATGACATGGTTTTAGGCATTACCCAATATCTCATTATTAACAACCACATCAATTAAGAATTTTCAAACTATAATTATTATTTACTACAATTATAATAATTAAAAATATATTTTTATATTGAAGATTGCATTAAAAATAAATAGTTATTGTAGCTCAGTTGGTTTGAACTCTTATTTATTTACTTGCAAGTCTTGTGTTCAAGCCTCATAACCCCCAAGTAGCAATATTTTATATAAAAAAAAAAGTTTCACGGGCTGCGGCCCGGGCCAAAAACGACACAGATTTTTTGGGCTAAAAAATCAAGGCCCAAAGCCCAGCCCGTGGCGGGTGGGCGGGCGGGCCCGGCCCGCGGGCCTGAGCCATCTTTGATAGGTATAGTTAGAATCGAACGAGATAACCGAAGATTTAACATACGAGAAGGTACCTGTCAAGATATTGAATAGGAAAGAGCATGTCCTACGAACAAAGGTTATACCACAAGTTAAGGTTTTATGGAGGAACCATGCAATTGAGGAAATGACATGGGAGTTAGAATCAGAAATGATAGCGAGGTACCCTCACTTTTTTTGAAACACCAGGTACGTACGTCAATTTCGAGGACAAAATTTTATAAGGAGGGGAGGTTGTAAGACCCCAGCTTTTTATAAATAAAATTGAATTTTCTCTATTCATTATCTTGAAATAATAAGGAGTTAATTTGATATAATATTTTGGTTATGGGTGAAATGTGCAAATTTTACAAAATAAGCAAGTGGTTGTAAAATATTTATTCCAGTCGGGGAATATTCGTTTGGTCGTAGAATATTTTTTTGTCGGCAATATCCGTACGACGACACAGTCATTTATGGGCCCCATAACGGAATAACTGTCGGATGAAGAAAATGACAAGTTTGAGTTTTTATAAATAACGGCGTAGTTGTTACCGTTAACACTGTTGGAATATCCGGTGGTTAAAATACAGTAATACGCGTGGTTGCACAGTATCACACGGTATTGCACAGTATTATTGAATTATTGATTCATACGTAAGAAGGCACTACTCAATAATTGTTACACTAATTATTGTTTAATATTTTATTGATTCAATAATTGTTGCGTTAGTATTTTATATTATTATTGTTTCAATAATTGTCACTGCACATTATTTCCCATTATCAGATCAATAATTCATATTATTTGAATAATATTATTAGATTACATTATTGGCAATGTCTAGAAAGTTCTGTCAAGGAGAGGTTTGGTCACCTAATTGCGCGCCAGTAAGGATTGGAAAGCCCCCTCTTTCCTAGGAACTGCCTGGTTGTCATAATTGTGATTCTGTAATATTATTTGTGAATAATTAATTATTAATTTATATGATAAGGAAATATTTATTTGATCTAGATATAAATGATGGATTTATTTATGTGGTTATAAATGAAAAATTTATGTTGAGGTGTTTTATCAGTATCTTATCGGATTGGAGGTATTAAAAACTCAAATTGGTGTTCTTAAAGCTTTATTATGTAAGATGTAATTTTAATTCGACAGTTGGATCGTTGTGGTTTTTGAATATGTTATACATATATCAGTTGAGTATATGTTCACAAATTTTGAACCGTTGAAAATTAACGCATGATTTGTTATGAATTTTAAAAGGTGTTGAAATGGTGTTGAAATCGTCCGTTTATGGATTTCGGATATTTTCTGTTTGGAATTTAGAAAAACTCAAAGCTACAAAGTTGTAGACAATTCGATTTCAGATAGAGTGGACATAAAAATCGTATTTTTCTGATAAACGGGCTATTTTCTACGAATTATTGAAGTTTCGGAAAATAAAATAATTTTTATTAAATTATAGGGTGGCACCTACTTTGGTTGGTGTTAATAACATGTGGGCTGCTGGAAAAAATTCAGAATTAGTATGCTAGACTTTCAACAAAGTGGGCATGCGTGGAAGGAATATAAAGATAATAATATTTTATTATTTTAGTCTCTTATGGCGTTCTAGCATTTTCCTATAAATAGACGCTTAGGTTAGAATTTAAAATCACACCAGAAACAAATTTTCTTTCTATCTAGATTCTCGAGCGTATTTTTGTGAGTATTTTGATACTTTGAGAGTTGCTATTCGGTACAAGTTTCCTTCGGCTTTCTATCTGATATTTTGATCAGAAGTACCGTTATTATGAGGTAAAGGATGTTATTTTCTTCATATATGATATTATTTTTTTCAATTTCATTATGCTGAAGTATTGATCTGAACTTTTAATCAAATTTGGAACTTTTTGTGTCGGGATTACTATTCACGTATACGGCACTATTCACGAATACAACACTATTCACCGAAAAATAAAAATTTTTCTTTTTGTCCAAGATGTCTATTATGGTTATTATCTTTGATTGTATCCATGTTTTGATCTTTATTTTTGAATTCTGCTTCAAAATTGGTTATTATGGAGTATTATTGATCTTGAATAAACTGTAATACCAATCTCTAATATTTGTCCTTCTATCTCACTTGATTCGTTTTCTTTAAAATATTTTTCATCATTCTCAGTCCTAAATGATGATATTACTGAATATCTTTGGCCTGTAGTACAAAGATGAATGATTAACTGATGAATATCTTTGGCCTGTAGTGTAAAGATGAACAGGTGTTGAGATGGACATGACCAACTGGTGATACAAATGAATATCTTTGGCCTGTAGTGCAAAGATGAATATTTGATTAAAGATGTATATTGATTGTTGTTACAGGGATAAAATATTGATGATGAACTTTTAAATCTTAGAAGATAGTAGAATTTATTCTCTACGTGACTCTTCTAATGGATTGTTGTTTTTGCTGCATTTATTGATCTAAAACTTGTTGTCTATTATATTCTATCAGATTTTTTTCCTGTTGAAGACTAATGATAATTTGTTGTATATTACCTTAGTCATAATATTCTTTACTGGCTAGTTGAGCTCACCCTTTTCCTTTTTATTCCATTTTTCTTCTCAGGAGGTGAGAACATAGCAGGATCTAGTCGGGGCATAGAGTGATGGTTCTAGAAAGATGTTTTAGCAGTCCTTACTATTTTTGTAAAATAGTGTATGAATAATTGTAATGAGGACTTATTTGAGTGTGGATATTGTCTAGAAGATAATATTTATATTTAAACTCATAGTATGTGTTGTCATATTTTGCACGACAATTGTATTATTGAAGTTGTAGTTTGCTTTCTGTACCATGTATTTGACGACTCAGAATGGGTGTGGTGTCTACCTATTTTGGGGGTGTCACAATTATTTTCTGACGTGGCAACACAAAAAAAATAATAAAAAAAATCATTGATTATGTGGCAAAAAAAATTAAAATAATAATAAAATTAAAATAAATATTTTGATTTATTTTTTAATAATTTTTTCATTTCCTATTTTCTTTCTCCTTCAAAATGAATAAATAAACCTAAAATAAAATAATAAATTAAAATACAATTTTTCCATGTACATGATTATATTTGACGGTATAAAACAATTTTTTTTTTTGAAATTTTTAGACAAAAAAGAAATAAAGCAAATTACAAATATAAATAAATAAAACATTATTTATCCTAATTTTTTTCCTAATTAATTCAAACTCAAACCCCCCTACTGTTCATCTTTTTCCTCACCAAAATTGAAACCCTGGAATCCGTCGACCCAACACCACCAGTCGCCTATCCAAAGGCATAAAATCCGGCCAGAACAACCCAAAATTAAACTGGTGATTGACGAACCCATAGCATCAGAAATCTAATACCCAACACCAGATCAAAATAAAAAATAGCCGATTAATCAAACAATTTCATATTAAATCCACAACAGATTTGAGGGAGGGGAAGGAGATGTCGTTTTTTCCTCTCCTATCTCTACCACTGGTGAAATATGAATTTTGTAAAAGAGGCAAGATCGAGCAATTTCAGATTTGTGTGTCGTATGATCGAGCAATATATCTTTGTAGTTCATCCAGATTAGAGATTTAGATAGATACTAAATAAGAAATTTGGGATTCAACGAGAGAGGTAGAGGGGCTATGGAGAGAGCACTCATCTATGGTGAGTGATGGTGAAGATAAGGATACATCGCTGATGAGACAAGAGAGGGTTAAATGAGATGAATAAAATTAGATGGGTATAATGAAATGCTACCCTGTACCTACGACCATTAATTTATTTTAAAAATTAATACTAATATATATTTATACTCTGAAGCATATACGAATGCTTGGACTTCTTGCTGTAACTTGAAGAAATCTATTCCGATAGGTTGACCATGATCATGTTGATTTTGTGATTGGTTTTCATTTAGCTATTGCATTGTCCGAAAGCATGTGGGAAATTTTTAGAGCTTTATTAAAGGTTACTCAAATACTGATGAGTTTTGATCAAGTTTGATTACTTTACTACTTCTGGTATTTACAAATAGTTATTTAAACACCAGTGAAATTTAATTGTATGTTACGCATGCAACGTCCAAATAATACTACTTGCTAATGTGTAATGATCTCAATGTGATACACGTACTGACAACAAGTACATGTTTATGCACAATCAAATAATTCAAGCAACTATTAGATGCGCTTATAAACCTACTACCAAAACAGTATGTGATGCAAAAGAAACTCCAAAGCAATTGTGTGAGCTATAGTGTTTAAATAATGAACAAGTAAACGGTAAATGTGTGATAAACATACATCGCACAATGATGATAATATTCTGCCTATAACTTGCAAACTAACAAGTAAAATGTCAAAATTGCGAATCAAAAGTGTGTGTATATATATAGAGAGAGGGTTATACCTTCTTTTGCTTCAAACCAAATATGATTATCTTCAAGACGAAAGTGAAGAACAAATCGTGCTGATAACGTATTATAAAATATAATTAAAATCAAGATCAAAGATAATTAGAGAAAAAGAGAGTATTTGCATAATCTTTTGTATATTCAACAATCACTTTACAATGATCTTATTTATAGAAAAAGAACATCAATACTATTAGGAAGTTACAAAATTCAAGAGTCATGAGTTTCAAAACTCATGGGAGTTACATATATCTAGACATCCATAATATTATGAATCTAGACATACATAATTTTATAACAATACTTACCTTTTTTATATCATTAAAATATATATTAGTATTAATTTTTAAAATAAAAATAATTATTAAAAGAAAGGAAAAGATAAAGAAAAAAAATACAAATAAAGAAAATAAATTAAAATATTTATTTTAATTTTATTATTATTTTAATAAATATTATAATATTAATTTTTATTAATATTATACATATTATAAATATTTAGGTAAAGAAAAAGAAAGAAAATAATACATAAAAATATTTTTATTTTTAAAAATTTTATAAGTATTTTAAAGCATAAAAGTATTTTTATTTTTATTTTTAAAATAAAACATACATATTGTAAATATTATAATATTAATTTTTATTAATATTATACTTATTATAAATATTTAGGTAAAGAAAATAAAGAAAATAAAACATAAAATTATTTTTATTTTAAAAAATTTTATAAGTATTTTAAAACATAAAAGTATTTTTATTTTTATTTTTAAAATAAAACATACATATTATAAATATTATAATATTAATTTTTATTAATATTATACATATTATAAATATTTAGGTAAAGAAAAAAAATAAAATAAAATATAAAAATATTTTTAAAACCACAATGGGCCAATTGCATTTTTTTAAAGTGCAATGACTCAATAGTATTAGGAATTTGGCTTACTGGCTTACCACTTAGAAAATAACTTGTTTTATTTATTTTTTCAAAAGCCACGTAGGAAAATTGGCCCAATTTTTTAACGTCCATGAGCAAAATTGGACGGAATGGCTTGATTGAACATTTTAAAAAGTACAGTGGACTAATTGAATATTTAAAAAATACAATGGCTAATTGCTTAAAATACTACAACCACAGTGCTTTTTTCCCAATTATAATATTTAAAAGTTTGCATGAATTCAGTAAATTTAGACATTACAATAGTAAAATTATAAATTATCTAAAAAGTTTTGTATTAAAAGGTTAAATAAATTATATTAATTTTAAATCTATAAATATTATATATTGACTTTGAAAAGTCAAACTGAAGTTTATATTTTGTAGCGAATGGTGTATAATTTAATATATAATAAATATGATCATAGTTTAACAAAGTAAGTTATTGTTTATAGAAAATAACTTTACATTTAGTATGAACAAATAAAAATAATATTCGTTAGTCTCTCTATTCTATTAGGGATGACTAAAAATACAATTTTGTTTATCCTCGAAAAGATTTGTTAAAGTACATTAAGTGAAGGGTAAGTATGTCATTTAATGAGGTTTGTTATTATTAAAAAAATAAAAATACTTATCAATTTATGTAATCTTGTGGGACCATTAAAGATAAATTTAAAAACTCTTATATCTCGAATTTGGTTCGTCACGTGCTAATTCTAATACCATACTAAAATCATCAACAACAAAATAATAGAATAATTTACATTGATATAATATAAATATTCTTGTCCCAAGGTACCATGACCGTTACTACAACATTAAAATGATTAAACTTAAACATAACTTAAACATAATTTGATCATCCCTTAATACAACATTATAACAATATAACAATAATAATTCTTCTACCCCTAAAGGACTAAGCTATTCCGTAACCTTGCCCTTCCCTTTATCCTTGCCTGACGTACCGCCTTGATCTGACTTAACTATAATGTTTTTAGGAAAGCAAGAATGAGCAACAAGTTTGCCCAGCAAGTAATAAAACAATAAGAATAAGCAGTTATAACGTTTAAATCTCAAAGGTATAACAGTAAATGATAATTCAAGGATATCAAGAGTATCAAGAGTTTTCAATAAGTGTCGCTATAGACTGAAGGATATCATCAAAATTTTCAAAGTTTATTCATTTCAAGGTTTAATAAGAATGAACACTAAGCAGTCATTAAGGACTAAGAACTCTTACTATAATTAATAGTATTATACTGCAAATCCAACATAAACGAGTACAACAAGTGATCAGCCTAAAGTACCCTACTTTATGCATAACATTTAATCATACTCATGTGCACACGTTGGTTCCCCGAAAATATAAAATTTCCCCTTTTAAGAGGGTTGTTCATCTTAGTAGATTTATAAGAGTCCGCACCAAGTCAATTGGTTTGGAAAGCTTTCTGACACATGATCTTTTATCTAGCCGAATCGAATAGCTTAGACAACCTTTGGGAACATTGAGTTCAATTCTCGTAACATGAATCAAGATATAAAAATCAACTTCCGACTAGGAATCATAATCATACGAATGTAGATATTTGTTCAATATAAGTAGGTTTGATATAACAATAATTCGAAGTTTCCCAATAAGAAATAAGGTCTAAATACTTGCATTCAATTATAAGAATGAAGTTAGGAAACTTTCAATAACATAGGAAGTTTAAGGTGAGAAACTTGCACAATATTCAAAGTCGTGTAAGTTAGAAAACTTGTCTTTATCGTTGATTTCCACTTATAGCGTAAAATCACCTCAATGAACTATATTATCCTATTTATGTATGTATAGGTATTCATTAGTCACACGCACCTTAACATACATATCCACATACAATCAAATTCATAGATGTATAATTCAAATCTTAGGAACATTTTGGCAATTTTAGTCTCTTATACTCATCTCATATGTGAAATATTACTTAAGTTACTCATTCTAGTTTAAGTTGTTTCACAAATACATGTTAAAGAACCTTTAAGCTAAGTTTGGCCCTTTTTATTTACTTTCAACAATTTTTAAGTTTACTCATAAATTTCCGTTTTTCAAAGTCAAAAGAGCTCATTATATCAATTACTAACCATAACATTCATTAAACCACCTAACATTGCCAAATAACCTCTTTCTACGCATGCTTGCATGTATTAGATTTAGTTGTATGTAACTAGTATAACTCTCTACTTAGAAACTCTTTTAGTTCATGCTTGCGTAGTTATAACGTTTTTAACTAGATATACGAATATGTCGGTTATCTCTAGAGGTATAAAGTATCCTATCATAGTTGTTCAAAAGTTCACAATACAAGTCGTAGAGTTTTTAACTCAATTAGTTTTCAAATCTTAAAATCTCATGACAAACAAATTAAGCATTCAAAGTACCTTGATTTCACATTTCATACGTATTTATAAAACTAATTAAGTTGCGAATACATGCTCAAAAGGTTAGATTTCAAAAAGGCGTAAGGTTTTTTAAACATGGTTTTCGTCTTTTAACTTTTCTTTCAAGAGATTATAACTCAAACTCTAAACCCACTAAAACATCTTGCAATACGTATTGACATATGTTTAAAGATTTTGTATGCTCTCTACGTTAAGTTAGGTTAGGCCAGTTTAGGACTCCTTGTATCGAACAACAAAAATAGCAACCTAACCTACTGCCCAACCCCCGCCGGGGCAGGCCCTTTTACACTGCAAGACCCCCGCCAAGGCGGGGTGCCCGCCGGGGAGGCACCAACCAGAGTTGGCTATTGCAATTGCAATCCTTATCCCCTGCTACGAACTAATATCCGAATATCTCTACCAAACACCGATGTAATGATACCCAATTGATATAAACTTACTACCAAACATCCCTAGCATGCTTCTAATAATTCCAATCACATAAACAATCAAATTCAAGATTTATGCCATTTTTCCAAAGTTTAACACATTTAGCGATTCTCTTCACTACAGATTCGTTACTTGACCAAATTACTCCGTTTAACTTTTTTTATTTCATATTCAACCATATTAACAATGTCTAGCATCAATTGACAGATTCTATCATGCTTCAACCATAAATTTTCTAACTCAAAACAAGTATTTTAGCACTTTTCTAAGAACTTTGCAAAACTTGAATTGAAGAACATATAAAGGGATATTACTTTCTGAAGTTTTGAAGTAAATTCTTTGCTTTCAATCTCAGGTTTCCTCTCCAACTCAACAACACTCACACACACAAGTTTCTGAACTTAAATAGAGATCCAACAATTAAAAATGAAGAGGAGGAAACTCCTATATATAGCCAAACTATTGTCTAATATCTGGACTTTGCCCTAGAAATCAAACCAAAGGGAGGAAGAGGTAGCCATTGGACAAAGAAGAGTTGGTGTAATAGTTTCATGGTCACTGTTGAACCCACACCCTTCTTCATCATCACCATTACTGAGTATTTAGGCAAGGTAGGAGTATAAGCTTTTTGCAAAACACAGCTGAGACTTTTGGGAATGGGACTATGATTTTGGGACAAGGCACATTAGCTTATTACCTTAGTTAAAATGGTCACTAGTTACACTAAAGTTAATTCCCTTTGTCTCACAAATGAATTTTAATGATTTGATATTATGACAATGTGATATGTTAAGATTACAAATACAAATAATCATATAATTCATGTACATTGGTTTATTCCAAATAATATTTATATTAGACTAGAATATAATTTAGTTGGGTATCGATATTCTTTTCCATAAAACTTATGATTCCAATTCTACATAGATATTAAAATAATCATTTAATATTAATTATTTATTTAGTGAAAGTTAAGGTTTAAAATACGTACCCATTTAATTACTCCCACGCACATCATGATGTCACATAAGACTCTTTTACACAACTTAGTAAATTACATAAGTTAAGCTTATTTTTATCATATAGTTTTATATAATAATTATTCACATTCCAATGTCACACCTCATTTTATATTGAATGAAAAACCTTATTAGATATGATTTCTCCTTACATACTATTGTTCATGATAATTAATGAATAATAATAGGAATTAGTTAATAACATTATATAATTTTTCATTTATTTCTAGTACTAATTAATTTAATCCATTTCATCATTAATTTACTTAGTACTTTCTCATTTCACCACTTTGCCACACTAGGCATAATTTCACAAGCTTAAACTAAGCTTCTCATCATTTCTACTACATTGCTTAATTATCACCTGCTTATTCAATTAAATTAATTACCACAACTCATGCCAACACTATATATATTTATATTCAAATAAATATTCAAACAATCTTTATTTTCAATATTAATATAATCGCGGGTATTACATCCTCCCCCCTTATAAGAATTTCATCCTCGAAATTGTACAAGGTTACACAAATAAATGGGGATAATCCATTCGCATCTTATCTTCTAATTCCAACGTGGTCTCCTCAGTGTCGTGGTTTCGTCAAAATATTTTTATAGAAGATATAACTTTATTCCTCAATGTTTGCTCTTTTCTATCTAGTATTTGAATAGGAATTTTCTCATATGTTAGATTTTTCTCTACTTGAATGGGCTCGTATGTGACGCCCCCAAAATAGGTATACATCACCCATTCTGAGTCGACAAATATATGGTACAATATTTAAATATAAACTTAATTATACAACTGTCGTGTAAAATATGACAAAACATAGTTGAGAGTTTTAACACGAATATTGTCTCGTAGATAATATCCAAACTCAAATAGAGTCCTCATTACAATTATTGTCACACTATTTCATAGAATAGTGAGGTATAGCCACCATCTCGGACCATCACTCCGTTCCCCGACTAGTCCCAACTATATTCTCATTTCCTGAAGAGAAAAATGAAATCAAAGGGTGAGCTCAACTAGCCCAGTAAAGAATATTATGACTAAGATAATACAGAATAAATTATCGTTAGCCTTCAACACTGTTAAACTGATAGAATACAATAGACAATAAGTTTAATTGTAGTGGAACAAATAATCTATTAGAAGAGTCAAGTAGAGCATGATATCTACTATCTTCTATTATTTAAAAGTTTATCATCAATTTTATCGTTGTGACTCTGCTTAATAAATAATCCACATCACTGAATTATCCATGCACTACGGGCTAATGATATTCATTATTATCACATCCATGAATCATCCATGCACTACGGTCCAAGGACATTCGTATTATAATCAATGGTCATGATCATGCCAACAACTGTCTATCAATGCACTACGGGCCAATGAGGACTTTTACCAAATCATTTATAGCATTATAGGTCATGATTATACCGAATAATCTCTGGTCATAAGCATGCCAATCAATAGTCCATTTATGCACTACGGGTCAAAGATGACTTTCATCATAATATAAGCATAAAGGCGATGACAATGATATAAGAAATTAATTAAATGAGAGCAACGATAAATTTTAAAGATTTATAATTAAATTTATCCAGAATTCAATAATGTCCAAATTGTCAACATGATACTGCTTTGTGGAGTAAAATTCAAGAATAATATTGTATCAAAAATGATTTGGACAGAAAAAAATCAATTTTTGTCATGAATAGTACTCGGGTGAATAGTACCCGAGTGAATAGTATCTCGTGAATTGTACTTTGGGAATAGTACTCCGTGGATAGTATCCCAACATAAAAAGTTTGAAATTATCAAGTATGTTCAAAATAATATTTCCGTGAAAAGATACTAGATGAAGCGTAAATTTTAAGGATATTCTACTAATTTCACGGAGTATAGAAGCAATACATTAACAAAATGAGGGTATATCAAATTCAGAATCTGAAACAAAATAATATTACTTACACACTACAGAGTATTGAAGAAAATATTATTTCATATGAATATTGAACAAAAATAATATCCCTTACTTTAAAAGGAGAGTACTTCTGAATGGTAGGGCGGAGATATTCTTGAAGAAAACTTATACTATTTTCTACGCTCAAAGCTTTCTTAAACTCAAAAGAAATACGCTCAATATTATAAAAGAAGAATTCTATGATTTTGGTGTGATTTTTAATTCTAAACTAAACATCCTATTTATAGGAGAATGGAATGATACTATTTAGAAAATAAAATCACGAACGCATAGTAAACATTCTCGGGCGCCGAGTCATCTGAAAATTTTAATTTTTTCTATTCATTATTGTGCAATAAAATATTCTAATAAAACAAAAATTTTAAATAAAATATAATATATTCTATTTATAATCTAATAAAATAAAACTTATAAAATATATATATATATATATATATATATATATATATATATATATATATATATATATATAACCCACCATTTTAACAAACCTTTCCTCAACGTTTTTAATCCTCCCCACCCCACACGACACGACATTTATATAATATTATATATATATATATATATAATACTTATATATATAGAATAACTTTCTACCGATTATTTTGAAAAATGAGTAAGTTGGAGTCCATATAATAAGCAAAATTTATAGCAAATACTTCATAAAAATCCCCTCTATTTATCTCAATTCATTCGGCTTCATAAAACATATTTTTAAACAACAATTATTCATCAATAATATTATAATTTGCAATATTAACAACCAGATCATTCCCAGGAAAGAGGGAGCTTTTCGATAAGGATTTCTCCCTATTTGCGCGCAATTAGGTGACCAAACCTCTTTTCTTGACAAAACTTTCTAGACATTGTCAATAATAAAAATAATAATATAAATAACTTTATCGTCTCAATTATTGATTTAATAATATAAAATATTATGCAGATGATACTGTGACAATAATTGAATCAATAATGTGAGATACTATGCAGGAATTACTGTAGCAATAATTGAGTATAACTGAGTGACTTCTCACGTAAGCATCAAATACCGTGTGCTACTATGCAACCATGCGAATTACTGTACTTTTATCACCGGGTATTTCAACAGTTAACGGTAAAACTTTCGCCATTATTTTTATAAAAAGATATTTTTATCATTTTCTAACTCCGACAGTAGCTCCGTTGTGGGGTCCATCAATGATTATATCGTTGTACGAATATTCCCCGACCAAACAAATATTTTATAACAACTTGCTTACTTTGCAAAATTTATAAATATTACCCACAACTATAGCATTTATCATACCCATACCTTATTATTCAAAAAGATATTTATAGAAAATTAATCTTTATTCATAAAAGTTGAGGTCTTACATCGTAGGAGATCACGTGTCTATAGTCGGCTTGTACGGACGTAACACCGAAATATGAAACATGTTGTGGATGTGTTCCAATTTAGGCGGTAAAGCTACCTTGTACGCCACTTCTCCTATTTTCCTCAATATTTCTAATGGTCCTATGAACCTCGGACTCAATTTCCCTTTTTCTCCGAATCTGATCTTTCCCTTCCAGAGAGACACCTTCAAAAACATAAAACTATCGACTTTAAAGTTTTGGTTCTGACGACGGAAATCAACATACTTCTTTTGGTGATCTTGAGCTGCTACCAATCTGGCTCTTATCATTGTTACCAAGTTGGCTGTTTTTTGAACTAATTCCAGTCCCAAAAGTTGTAGTTCTCTGACTTCATCCTAACACAATGGTGTCCTACACTTTCTCCCGTAAAGAGATTCATAGGGCAGCATGCCGATACTCGCACGATAGCTATTATTGTAAGCGAATTCTACCAATGGTAAATGGTCGTCCCAATTCCCCTTGAAGTCCATCACGCAAGCTCTAAGCATGTCCTCTAATGTTTGTATGGTTCGTCCACTCTACCCATCAGTTTGAGGGAGATAAGAAGTACTTAATCTCAATTGAGTTCTCATTCGTTCTTGCAAACTTTTCCAGAATTTTGACGTGAAACACGGATATCAATTGGAGACAATCGACACTTGCACTCTATGTCGTGATACAATTTCCTTTACATATAAATTTACTAACTGGTTCAAATTTAATCAGACCTTGATGGGTAGAAAATGAGCTATCTTTGTTAGTCGGTCCACGATAACCCAAATGGCATTATAACCCTTCTGTGTAATCAGAAGTCCAACCACGAAGTCCGTCTTAATGTGCTCCCATTTCCATTATGATATTTCCAGTGGTTGAAGTAGTCCACTTGGCTTCTGGTGTTCTGCTTTGACTCTTTGATAAGTAAGACATCTACGAACGCACTCAACAACCTCTCTTTTCAAATTAGGCCACCAAAAGTGATGTCGAAGATCCCGGTACATCTTTGTGCCTCTTGGATGAATAGAATATGTAATATTGTGTGCTTTGTGCAAGATTTCCTCTCACAGTTCGGTTACAGCTGGCACCCATACTCGACCCTAAAATCTCAATTTATCGTTTTTATCCACTTTGAACTTTTCTTCCTCATTTTTTACTATTCGCTTCCTTATCTTCTCATATTATTCATCTTTTTCTTGTGCTTCCTTTATTCTATCTAATAACGTCGGGTGTGCTTCTATCACGAATAATTTTCCTTCCGCTTCTTTTGGTTCCTCCACCCCTATTTCCAACTTTTATATTTCTCTTATTAATTCCTCCCGAGTTGTCAATTTGAATAACTTCTCCCTTCTTTTTCTACTCAAGGCGTCAGCTACTACGTTTGCTTTTCCCGGCTGATAAAGAATTTCGCAGTCGTAATCCTTGATTAATTCCAACCACCTTCTTTGTAGCATATTCAACTCCTTCTATGTGAAGATATATTTCAAACTATTATGGTCTGTATATATCTCACATTTTTCTCCATACAAACAATGCCTCCAAATCTTCAATGCATAAACTACCGTCGCTAACTCCATGTCATGGGTCGGGTATCATTTTTCGAAATTCTTCAACTATCGTGATGCATACGCAATGACCTTGCCTTGTTACATTAGCACACAGCCAAGTCCTCTATGCGATGCATCACTATACACCACAAATCCTCCCGTATCATCTGGTAATGATAATACATCGCTCAACCTCCTCTTCAACTCTTGGAAACTCTCCTTGCATTTGTCTGTCCACACGAACTTCACTGTCTTCCTCGCTAGATTGGTTAGCGGGGTTGCTATCTTAGAAAAATATTGGATAAATCTTCGATAGTACCCGACTAACCCTAAGAAACTTCTTACGTCTGTTGGAATCTTCGGTTGTTCCCAATTACTTACCGCCTCCATTTTTGCAGGATCCACATAAATTCCATTTTGATCTATCACGTGTCCTAAAAACTGAACCTTCTCCATCCAAAATTCACATTTCAAAAATTTAGCGTACATCTTTTCCTTTCTCAATGCTTCCAATACCATCTTCAGGTGTTCGACGTGTTCTTCCTTAGTCTTTGAATAAATCAAAATTTTATCGATAAATACTACTACGAACTTATTTAAGTATGGCTTGAAAACTCGGTTCATCAAGTCCATGAATGCTGCTGGAGCATTAGTCAACCCAAATGACATCACTAGAAATTCATAGTGTCCGTAACGAGTTCGGAATACCGTCTTTGGTATGTCCTCCTCTCGCACTTTCAACTGATGATAACCCGTTCGTAAGCCTATATTAGAGAAACACTTCGCTCCATTTAGTTGATCGAAAAGGTCATCTATCCTTGACAATGGATATCTATTCTTAATCGTCACTCGGTTCAACTCCCGATAGTTGATAAAGAGCCTCATCGATCCATCCTTTTTCTTTACAAACAAGGTGGTTCCCAAGGAGACACACTCGGCCGAATGTAGCCCTTATCTAGCAACTCTTGCAATTGTATCATCAATTCCTTCATTTCTACTGGCTCCATACGATATGGGGATTTCAAAATTGGTGTCGTTCTTGGTGCTAAGTCTATTACGAATTCAATTTCTCTGTCTGGTGGAAGACTAAGCAGATCATCTGGAAACACGTCTTGGAAATCTATCAATACTGATATATTTTTCATTTCTACTCCCTTTTTCTGAGTGTCCACTATATAGGTTAAATAACCTACACGTCCTTTCTTTAGCAATTTCTTGGCCTACATCATCGTAAGGCAACACGATTGCTTGAGCTATGAGCTACCATAAAATACTACCTTAGACCGATTTAGAGTATGAAGGTTCACACTTTTCTTTTGACAATCGATTATCGCGTGGCTGGATAACTAATCCATTCCTAATATCACATCAAACTCTCCCAGTCTAATCGGAATTAAGTGTACGTTTAGTTCGTGACCTCTAATGTTTGCACAACTGTTTCGGCAAATGAACTCTACGGAAATTACTTCCTTATTTGCAATCTCTATGTTCAATGAATTTTCTAAGCGTTCATGGGGTAAGTTTAAACGATTAGCAAATTCTTCAGACATAAAGGAACAGGTAGCACCCAAATCAAATAATACACAAGCATTTATATTATTAATTGGGAGAATACCTAACACCACGTCCTTTGCAGCCACCGCGTCTTAGACAGTCATGTTAAAGGTTCAGCCAGTCGGTCGGTTGGATTGCGTTGGTCCGTCGATCATCAGCTTGCTGCCCCCTCCATGTTGGTTACTTCCTCCGCTGCTCCCCTTCTTTTGGCAATCCTTAATTTGATGCTCAGTTGAGCCACACGAGAAACATCCCTTGATCTTTTTCGGCTTTGGGAAGTTAAGTTGTAACATTCAAAGATATTTTGAATATCAAACATCGCCTTCTGCCATGATAGAAACAATAGAGTATTGAATATTTAATATGAGTTTGTTGTACACACACAAGGCAAGTATTAAATATTTAAGATGTTGTTTTTATTACATATGATGTTTATAAGGAATTGAACATTACTGCTTTGTTGTGCACACACAAGGGTCGTAGTTTTCTCTCCACTTATATGGAAATGCTGGGTCTGACTTAACTTAAATCATTTTAGTTCGGATGTGCACTCACTTGACCATTATGATTTAAGATGCAAAATATAAGGAGTTACATAGTTGATGTAATTGACAAGAGTTATCTACCTATTTATTTATATATAGTTTGTTGTGCACACACAAGGCTATATACATTTAAAATGAGATCCTTATTCTCACTAGCATATCTTTAATTAGATATTGTTGAACTATATATATTGAGGGTAATATAGTTTGAAGAAAATAGTGGGAGATACCAATTTAAAACAAGACCTAATTTATTTTGGTAATTAATAAAAGAATGTATGCTAAAATGTTGTTAATTATAAATTCATTTACAGAATTTTACAATGTCTAAATTACTATCACTGGAAAGCATATTAGATGCTATTTAACCAGACCGTATTGAACGGATTGGTTAAGAAAATTGAGAAAAGTTCTTACGGCTAAAAAGTTATCTTATGTCCTTAATACGCCTATCCCTGCAATGGTTGCAGACAATGCCTCTAAGGAAGAGATCGCTACTTTTAGAAAGTGGCATGATTATGCATAGTTGGCTCAATGCATCATGCTTACATCTATGAGTAACGAGCTTCAGCGTCAGCATGAAACTATGGATGCTGCTACTATATTCTTGCACATCAAGTAGTTGATGGTGAGGAAAGTAGGACTAATAGATATCAGATATCTAAAGAGCTCTTCCTATCTAGAATGACCGATGACACTGGTTTTGTCATGGATGGAGAGTTATGCCAAGATTTGATCCTGCAGTTACTCCCGGACTCCTTTCACAAATGTTATGAATTTTTCATATGAACAAGCTAGATATCAGCTTCGCTGATTTGCTTAACATGTTGAAAAATGTTGAGAGTCAATTTCCAACCATGAAAGACCAAGTCTTACTGGTAGGAGCCAAAGGATCTTCTGAAAAGAAGAACGATTCAAAGAAGGTAAATAGAAAAGGCAAAAATAAAGGATAATAAGAACAAAACTAATAAAGATAACAAAAGATTTTGCTTCCACTGCAATAAGCCTCGACACTGAAAAGAAACTGCGAGAAGCATCTTGCAGAGGCTAACCAAAGAAGCTTAGTGAAGTTTCGGTTACAAATATAAATTTGTTCATAATTTAAAATAAATTTTTCTTTTAGTCAAGGTTTTACTTGGGTATTGGATACCGACTTTGGTTATCATAAATATAGATTTATGAAGGGACCAAGCAGAAGTAGAAAGCTAAACAAAGATAAGTAATCCTATGTGTGGGAAATGAAGTAAATGTTGCTTGCATTAGCCATAGGAACTTATAGTTTAGCAATGCCTACGGGCAAATCTATTAAGTCAATAAGATGTTATTGTATTCCAGTACTTGTTAGAAACATTATTTCTATTTTGTTGTTGGACAATGAAATCTTTGGTATTATATTTAAGAACAATTGTTGTTCTATTTATAATAATAATGTTTTATATAGAATTGGAATATTACTTAATGGATTTTGTATACTTGACTTACGTAAAAATAATTTTAAATATTGAATAAATTAGTATAATAAAAAGAAGATGACCATTCAAAGAGTTGAATGTGTGTATTTGCTGAAATACAAGTGTGAATTATTTAAAAGGTTCAAAGAATTCAGAAGTGAAACAAATTGACAAAGTATTAAGATTCTTTGATCGGATTAAGGAAGAAATACTTGTGCAATAAGTTTCTAGATCATCCCAAATGGTTTTATCATAATGGACGCCTCTTGATACGCAATAATTTATTGATGTATCTGAAAGGAAAAATCATACCTTGTTGGACATGGTACGGTCCATAATGATTTTACCGACATTCCAGTATCCTTCTAGGGTCATGCCCTAGAAATGACTGCATATCTACGAAAAAGGTAACCTCAAAATTCGACCCCAAGACTCTATAAAAGTTATGGACAGGGAGGATTCCTAATCTTAAGTATGTTAAGATAAGGGGTTGTCCAACTTATTTGAAAAGGTTTCAAAGGATAAGCTTGGGCCAAGATTTGACAAGTGTCAATTTGTGGGACATCCTAAAGTAAGTTTAGGGCATATATTCTATAATCCTACTTAGCAAAAGGTGTTTGTTACGAAACACACTACCTTCTAAGATAAAGGTGTTTATCATTGAAGGAGCTAGTGAAAGGATAATAGATCTTAAAGAGTTCAAGAACCACAAATCACTATAAGTCAAATAAGAGGAACCTGTAGATAGACCTATTGTACCACAACTGAATCGTAAATCTAGAACAGTACCGAAGATACCTAGGAGGTATGGATTCATTATAAATGATGATGATGATGATGAGGTACACATCATAGAAGATGATGATCCAGTTACATACGACGAGATAAGAGTTGTAGACACTCAGAGAAATGGATTGAAGCAAGCTTCTCAAATATGGAACATTCATTTTGATGAGAATCAAAAGAGTTTGATTTTATCAAAAACAAGAATGAACCTAATGTGTACAAAAGGGTCAGTGGGAGCGTCGTGATACTCTTAGTATTATATCTTGATATACTACGGATAAGGAATAATATACAAATGCTACAATCAGTAAAGATAAAGTTGTCTAAACATTCCTCCATGAATGATTTGGGAAGAGTATCATAATTGGGGATAAAATCTATATAGATAGATTCAAGATGATGCTCGACTTAACCCATGGAACATATATTCATTTGATGCTAAAGTCGTTTAGCATGGCAAACTCTAAGAGTTGTCTCATGTTGATGAGCCATGGAGTGTATCTCTCGTAATAGTCCCCATAGACTCATAAAAGAGAGCTCGCATGAGTAACTATCATGTATGCAATGAAATGTACGAGACCTGATGTTGATCAGTCATATTCTGGAGAAGTTCATTATGAGTCAGTGAAAAACATCTTAAAGTACTTAACTGGTACTAAGGATGTGATTAAAATTTATGGTGGGTCTAAGTTAAAACTAGAGGGCTTAACAGACTCAAGTTTTTTTCAGATAGACTAAGACGACAGAAAATTTACATTAAGGTAAAGCATTACCTTGAACAGTGCTGCAGTAAATTGGAAAGGTTCCAAAAAACAAAGAGTTGTTGTTTTAGTGATAAAGACAAAGTATATAACTGTAAAGGAAGCTGCAAGTTAATTGTTTGGATGAAAAGTTCATTACAGAACTAGGAATAGTTCTTAAGTCTCATCTTCAATCTAAACATGTGTTACATCACTTTCATTTGATTTAAAGGAATCATTGAAAGACGGGAAATCACTATAGAGATAGTGGATTCTCAAGAACAACATTACATATCCATTAACTTGAGCTTATCCAACAGCAGGATAATCGTTACTTAGAGAAGAAGGGTATGAGATACCATGATGATTGGCTTTAGCGCAAGTGGGAGATTGAAAGTAGTATGCACACAAGCCAATCATGTTTGATGATAAAGCATATACTTTGTAACAATCTTATTCATTTATTAATAAAAAGTATTAATTTATTAAAGGCTTTTAATTATCTACATGATGCTGTTTTATAATATGTGATAAGCCCATAGTTTTAAGCAATGCTTTTAGAATAATGATGATGATCATTCTAATGAGATCTAAATTCTTAGAAAACTTAAAACTAATATAGTTCCCAATCATTGGATAAATAAATTGGGGATTAGTGAATTTGGATAGATTGGTACATACGTTGCTTGCTCATTGGATGAGGATGATTGATCTCATGATCATTTGTGTGGAGACACTAAAGCAAGTATGTAGGTGCTTATTAGAGAATAAGTTCACTGAACGTGGCTCACTAAGGAATACCTAATGGAGTTTTACTTGTCTGTCAATAGGAATTCCTATAGTGATAGTAGTACAAGTGATCTTTGGACTTGAGATCATCATAGTATCTCGTGTATGATGAGTTATACTTTGACTTATTCCTTAAGACCCTTATGGTATATCAAAGGGTATGATTGGGTATAATAAGTTATACATAGAGATAATGTATGATCAATAAAGAATCTACCACTTCTAGTAAAAGAAGAGAAATGTCCTATGTGATTTGATAAATGACAACACAGTAGTCCTTGGCCAAGACAGAATAAAATTAGAAAGGAGTTTCTAATTTGCATTATTTGAAGTTGTGCATTTAAGAATCAAAATACATATAATTAAATAAAATAAGACTTGACAGTAATTCCATATCTTATATTTAATTGGGACATTGTATGGTGGAAGGATTGAATTGTACGGTAACTATTTACTCAAAGGTTCTTTTATGATTAATGTTGAAATCTATATTATCTGGAAAGTCTTTGATCGCTAGGGAGGCTTATCCCTATTGTAGAATAAATATTATTTATTTAAATAAATTAATAATTTAATTTATTTATTTAAATAAGATTAGAATTGTTCAAATTAATTTATTCACAACCGGTTTAATATGGAGAACCTAAAGGGTCACACCATAAAAGGAAGAATAATTATTTAAGAAGTTAATGGCATAACCATAAAAATAAGTTAAGTATATTTAATTTAATCTATGGTGATAGAATAAATTAAATAGCTTAATATTTATTATTTAATATTTTTGAAATATTAAATATAAATTAATAAGAGGAGTCTTATTATTATTATTATTATTATTATTATTATTTAATTTCTAAAGGAGTTTGGAAATTAATTAATAAAAGTACTCTCATATATCCTAATAAGATTAGGAGGCCAATTAATTAAAAGAGTTTAATTAATTATTCCTAATAAGATTGGAACCCTAATTAATTAAAAGAGTTTAATTAATTAAAATAAAACATAATTCCTTAATTGCTAAGGAGGGTTGCCAACATCTATAAATAAGAGGAGTCTTATTATGGGTGTAGAGTTGTTGTTGACTTTTTCACAGCAAACGTGATTCCAATTGTTGGAGAGTACGCTCATTTTCTATGAGAGATAGAAAAACTAGAGTTTTGCTAAACACCCATCTTCTTGAATCTTTATTCTTTCTTGGTGGATCACCTCTAGAGGCCAAAAACTTGGGTGGCTAACGTTGATCAAAGAAAGAAACCAAACCCGGTGGATTCAAGTTAAACGCGAAAAGGATTGAAGGTGAACTTGTACCTGAGAAAGCTCGAATATTCAAGGGTATGATTTTTGTTCTTCATATCTTTTCGTTTAATTAATAATTGTGTGTAAGACCCCAACTTTTATGAATAAAGATGATTTTTCTATAATTATCATTTTTGAATATTATGGAATGAATTTGTTATAATGTTATAGTTGTGGTAGTATTTATAAATTCTGCAAAGTATGCAAGTTGTTATATTATATTCGATTGGTCGGGGAATATTCGTTTTAGCAGAGAATATTCGTACAACGGCACAATCATTGGTGGACCCCATAACAGAATTATTGTCGGATTGAGAAAATGACAAAAATAACGGCAGAAGTTTTACCGTTAATACTATTGAACTACTCGATAATAAAAGTACAGTAATACGCGTGGTTGCATAGTAGCACACAGTATTGATTATTGATGCTTACGTGAGAAGTCACTCAGTTATACTCAATTATTGCTACAGTAATTGTTGCATCATATCTCTCATATTATTGATTCGATTATTGTCACAGTATCATCTGCATTATATGATATATTATTAAATCAATAATTGAGATGACAAAGTTATTCATATTATTAAATTGTAATATTTACAATGTCTAGAAGTTCTGCCAAGGAGAGGTTTGGTCACCTAATTGCGCGCCAATATGGAGAAATTCTTATTGGAAAGCCCCCTCTTTCCTGAGAATGACCTGGTTGTTAAATATTGTGAGTTATGATATTAATAATGAATAAGTTCGTGTTGATTAAAGATGAATTTGATAGTTCCATTATGTTGGGATTATTGGTGTTAGTTGAAATCGACATCTATTCCGATGATAATTGATGTCTGGGGGTTATATTTTTAAAAAGGGAGGTATAGATGGAAATACTATACTGTATTTCCTTTTTTCACATGATTATAACTATTGATTCACATGATTGAACTATTGATTCATATTATTTACTATTAGGGGAGGTGGTGCAAGTTTGATAATACTTGCAGGACTAAATTAAAAATGAAAGAAAAGTTGGAGGTATTGTACTGTAATTTTTCGAGCCCCAAAACGTGAAATTATCAAAACTATATTTTTCTATAAATAGAAGCTCATTCTTCCTTCATTTCTCACCAATTCACCAAAGCTATAGAGCATTTATTATAGAGAGAAATTATAGAGAGAAAGAAGAAGAGAAGTCTGCTACATTTCTATTCCAGTATCCAGCTTTATTCTAAGGTAAGGGGTATTATTTCTTTTGTATTCATGAAGAGAACTTCTGTTATTCCATTCTTTATTATTCTCTTGGAATAACTTGTATACGCGGGCTACCCTATACTTGGTGAAATTCTTCTATTATTTCATTCTTTATTATTCTGTTGGAATATCCTGTCTGTGCGTTTTACGCCGGACTTGGTTTCATCTTTATTATTCTGCTGGAACATCTTGTTGGTGCGAATTTTGCCTGACCTGGTTCCGTTATTTATTATTCTGTTGGAATAAACTGTCTATTCGAAGTACCACATGCATAGTGATTTCTGTTGTTATTCCATTCTTTATTATTCTGTTGGAACATCTTGTCGGTGCGAATTTCGCCTGACCTAGTTCTGTTATTTATTATTCTGTTGGAATAACCTGTCTATGCGAAGTACCGCATGCATGGTGATTTCTTTTGTTATTCCATTCTTTATTATACTCAGTTGGTTAAAGTTTTAACTTCTATACTCCATGAAATTAGTGGAATATCCTTGATATTTGCGCTTCATCCAGTATCTTTTCATGAAAATATTCTTCTAAGCATTCTTGAATTTTACTATACAAAGAAGTATCGTGTTGACAATTTGGATTTATTAGTTCCTGAATAAATTAATTTTTGAACTTGTTTTATTGAATTCTTATATCATTGTCATCATCCTTATGTTTATATTTTTTGAAAGTCATCTGTGGCCTATAGTGCATGGATGGACTTGGTATGATTATGACCAGAGATTATTCGGTGTAATCATGACCGTAATGCTACAAATGATATGGTAAAAGTCCTCATTGGCCCGTAGTGCATTGATGGATAATTGTTGGCATGATCATGACCATTGATGAATACACGAATATCCTTGGCCCGTAGTGCATAGATAATTTGTGGTCGTGACCCTAATGAATATCCTTGGCCGTAGTGCTGGGATGATGTGGATTATTTATTAAGCTGAGTCTCAGCGATAAAAAGTGATGAAAAACCTTTTTAAATCATAAAAGATAGTAGATTTTATTCTCTACTTGACTCTTATAATTGATTGCTTGTTCCGCTGCAGTTAAACTTGATGCCTATTGTATTTTATCAGTTTAACATTGTTGAAGGCTAATGATAATTTATTCTGTATTATCTTAGTCATAATATTTCTTACTGGGCTAGTTGAGCTTACCCTTTCTTTTACTGTTTTCTTCAGGAAATGAGAACGTAGCCAGGACTAGTCGGGGAACGGAGTGACGGTTCGAGATGGTGTCTTAGTAGTCCTCACTATTCTATAAAATAGTGTGATAATAAATGTAATGAGGACTTATTCTAAGAGTGGATATTGTCTAGAAGACAATATTTGTATTAAAACTCACAGCTCTTTTTGTATATTTAAGATTGTATTTGTATTCTGTACCATGTATTTGGCGACTCAGAATAAGTGATGTATACCTATTTTGGGGGCTTCACATTGTGCATAAAGGATGATCCGAGTATATGGTTTGTAAAATTTTAAACTCTGATTTTTACACGTTTCCGCTTATTTGTGCAATTTGATTGCGTTCATGAATATTATAAACCTAACACCTACACTCCTAAAGTCTTTAAAGTTCGTAACTGGAATCGATTGGAGATTGGGTGGTACGGGTTCGTTGTTTCTTCCCTGTAGGGCTTCTCCTAGTAAGTCTACTAGCCGTTGGATAGGGTCCACTTGTTCCCTCCCGCTATTAACCGATTCTTTTGGTGTTGTTAGTCTACGTCTGGGTGGCATTTTCTGCATCACAAAATATCATCCTTAGTCTCTAATTATATTAATTAAGTATTTCTTTAATGAAAAAAAGAAAATAAAGTTTTATGACACGGTTTCTGAAATAAGAACATTTATATTCATATGTCAAATTATTACATCAAGTGATCATTGTGACACCCCCAAAATAGGTATACAACACCCATTCTGAGTCGCCAAATACATGGTACAGAAAGTAAACTACAACTTCAATAATACAAATGTCGTGTAAAATACGACAACACAGACTGTGAGTTTAAATACAAATATTGTCTTCTAGACAATATCAACACTCAAATAAGTCCTCATTACAATTATTCATACACTATTTTACAGAAATAGTGAGGACTGCTAAAACATCTTTCTAGAACCATCACTCCGTACCCCGATTCGATCCTGCTATGTTCTCACCTTCTGAGAAGAAAAATGGAACAAAAAGAAAAAGGGTGAGCTCAACTAGCCCAATAAAGAATATTATGACTAAGATAATATACAACAAATTATCATTAGTCTTTAACAGGGAAAAATTTGATAGAATATAACAGACAACAAGTTTTAGATCAACAAATACAGCGAAAACAACAATCCATTAGAAGAGTCACGTAGAGAATGAATTCTACTATCTTCTAAGATTTAAAAGTCCATCATC
Source organism: Panax japonicus (assembly GCA_020205505.1). Lineage (NCBI taxonomy): Eukaryota > Viridiplantae > Streptophyta > Magnoliopsida > Apiales > Araliaceae > Panax > Panax japonicus. The sequence continues at coordinate 46,680,879 of CM035103.1, forward strand.
AATATTTTATCCCTATAACATTAATCAATATACATCTTTAATCAAATTTTTATCTTTGCATTACAGGCCAAAGATATTCATTTATATCACCAGTCGGTCATGTTCATCTCAACACAAGTTCATCTTTGCACTACGGGCCAAAGATATTCATCAGTTAATCATTCATCTTTGTACTACATGCCAAAGATATTCAGTAATATCATCATTTAAGACTGAGGATGATGAAAAATATTTTAAAAAAAATGAATCCAGTGAGACAGAAGGACAATATTAGGGATTCATATGACAGTTTATCCAAGATCAATAATACTTCATAATAACCAATTATGAAGCAGAATTCAAAAATAACGATCAAAACATGGATACAATCAAAGATAGTAGCCAAAATAGACATCTTGAACAAAAAGAAAATTTTTTATTTTTCAGTGAATAGTCGTATACGTGAATAGTGCCGTATATGTGAATAGTAACCCTGACACAAAAAGTTCCAAATTTGATTAAAAAGTTCACCAATATTTCGGTATAATGATATTGAAGAAAATAATATCATTTAAGAAGAAAATAACATCCCTTACATCAAAATAACAGTACTTCTCATCGGAATATCGGATATAAAGTCGAAGGAAGCTTGTACCGAACAACAACTCTCAAAGTATATAAATACTCACAAAAATACGCTCGATAATCTACAGAGAAAGAAAACTTGTTTCTGGTGTAATTTTCAATTCTAACCTAAGCGCATATTTATAGGAAAATGCTAGAACGCCATAGGAGACTAAAATAATAAAATATTATTTTCTTTTTCTTCTTCTACACCAACCTTCACCAGCCAAGCCACCAGCAGTCATCTAAGAAGAAAATTCAGCAGCCCAAATGTTTATAACATAATTGGGTCCCACCCATAATTTAATAAAAATTATTTTATTTTCTGAAACTTCAATAATTCATAGAAAATAGCCCGTTTATCAGAAAAATACGAATTTTTTATCCATTCTACCTGAAATTGAATTCTCTACAACTTTGTAGCTTTGAGTTTTTCTAAATTCCAAACAGAAAATATCCGAAATTCACAAACAGATAATTTTTAATTCCTCCATTCTGACAAAATACTGATAAAATACCTCAGCATTAATTCCTTCATTTATAACCACATAAATAAATCCATCATTTATATCTACATCAAATAAATATATTTTTATCATATAAATCAATAATTAATTATTCACAAATAATATTACAGAATCACAATTATGACAACCAGGCGTTCCCAAGAAAGTGGGAGCTTTCCAATAAGGATTTCTCCTAACTGTCGCGCAATTAGATGACCAAACCTCTCATTGACAGAACTTTCTAGACATTGTCAATAATGCTATCTAATAATATTATTCAAATAATATGAATTATTGATCTGATAATGGAAAATACTGTGCAGTGACAATTATTGAAATAACAATAATATAAATTATCAACGCAGAAATTATTGAATCAATAAAATAAAATATTGAACAGTGATTACTGTAACAATTATTGAGTAGTGCCTTCTTACGTACGAATCGATAATTCAACTATACTGTACAATACCGTGTGCAACAGTGCAACTTTGCATATTACTGTATTTTAACCACAAGGTATTCCAACAGCGTTAACGGTAACATTTACGCCGTTATTTATAAAACTCAAACTTTGTGGCTTTCCTTCATCCAACCGTTTTTCGTTATGGGGCCCATAATTGACCGCGTCGTCGTACGGATATTCCCGACAAAAAGAATATTCTACGACCAAACGAATATTTCCCGACAAAAGGAGTACTTTATAACCACTTGCTTATTTTATAAAATTTGCACATTTCATCCACAACCAAATCATTATATCAAATTAACCCTTATTAATTTAGAATAATGAATAGAGGAAAATTTAATTTTATTTATAATAAGTTGGGGTTTTACAATCATTCTTAGTATACTTCTATAAATGTTAACTTTTATCCCCTAATATCACAAAAGATAGGGAAATACTAATGTGACGACCCCAAAATTAGGTATTCATCACCCATCTTGAGTCGCCAAATACATGGTACAAAAATACAAATACAACTTAATAATATAACTATTGAACTGTCGTATAGAATACAACCACGGTTAACCGTGAGTTTTAATACAATGTATGTAACTCTCATGGTACCGCGACCACAACCTTACAATGGTACTTTACATAAAAGTATAGTCAAAAACTGTTTTAGGAATTAACATCTTTGGGAAGTGCTTAATGAAACCTTCGTACATGGGAGGCCATGCGTCTAGGTTATGGTAGATATCATATGTCCACAGAATTATTCTTGGTTGACCCAATAGACCCCAAAGAAAAACGAGAAGATTACTATCATCTTCTTTCCAATGGTGAGTCTTCTCCTGGCATATAACTATCTCCACTGTTTCCAAGTAGAAATTATATTTTAAATAAACTCCAAGATCATATAGGTAGTGCTCGTAGATATACTCAGCAAATGGATGTGCATAACCCTGTTTTATGATAACACGAGGTTGTATGTCATTAGACATCTTGTATGATAATGACAAAACACCATTCCAAAGTTGGGTTCACCTCACCCTATTTGGTTCACCAAAATTAAATATCAAATGACATATATAATACGACACACTTATCTAAAGTTCTCAATAAAAAATTTTTTCCATACTATTTAGGGAGGACCTCAACAACTAAAGACCACCGTTTTATTCCCTTGTTATCCCCTCTCGACCCAGCTACACTCTTATTACCTGAAAGGAATTATGAAGCAAAAGGGTGAGCACAACTAGCCCAGTAAAGAATATCATGACTAAAGATAATGCAGAATAAATTATCATTAGTCTTCAATAATGTTAAACTGATAAAATACAATAGACATCAAGTGTAATTGCAGCGAAACAAACAATCCATTAAAAAAATCAAGTCGAGAATAAAATCTACTATCTTTTATGGTTTAAAATATTTTTATCAGTCTTTATCGCTAAGACTCAGCTTAATAAATAAACCACATCATCGAATCATCCCTGCACTACGGGCCAAGGATATTTATTAAATTATCAATGGTCATGACTATACCGAATAATCCCTGATCATAATCATACCAAGTCCATCTCTGCACGTAAACTAAAGATATACAACAATAAAACCAATAATCAACAATCCATCTTTGCACGTAAGCCAAAGATATATAATTCAATAAACAACAGTCCATCTTCGCACGTAAGCCAAAGAAAACTTTCATCACTATATAAGCATGAGGATGATGACAGTGATATAAGCATTAATCAAACTAAAACAAGGATAAATATTAAAGACTTTAATTTTGGCCAATTATCATCCACCACTTAAATAACTCATAATCTAATATTCTTAATATTATAACAATATTTTAATCACCTCTTAAACTTATAAGCAATTTATTTCAATTGTTTACACTTTACCAAATAATGCATTTAATCATTTAAAAATGCCGTACTCATAAGATTTCATTGCCAATGATCAAATCTTTTATTAAAAAATGCATATACCTTATATAGGATTTCCAAGCCACAAAATCCTATTTTTCAACTTTGTTACTTCACACAACATATTTAACTCATATATTTATAACTAAACCATTTTCATGAAAAATACCAAATCAGTTCTAAAAATATTTATTTTCTGGGATTTAGCAGGATATAGTCCCACATTGAACACATATTTTTCTCAAAATTTTTAAAATTCATTTACTAATTTTTAAAAATCAAATTCTAATTAATTCTTTAAGAAATTTGCTATCTCAAGTTTAACTCAAAAAATTTCTAAATCTTGGCAGAATCTTACACATGTTAATGTGAGCTTCCAGTTTAATATTCATGGTCATCGGAGTTATAGAACTCCGGTTATAGCATTTTTCGTCGAAAAAACCTAAATATTGAAATGGCCGTAACTTGCTCATTTTAAGTCGGAATGAGCTCATTTTTGGACAGGAGGTTCTTCATACCATGTACTTTCATGTCCCAAAAGGCCTGAATTTTTCTCACAAATTAAGTGGCCGAAACATCCCCTTCAAATTTTGGACAACAACTTTTTGGCAATTTCCAGCTTTTACAACATTTACTAAAATCAGTCCACACATAAATCTACAACATCTTTTCCAGTGATTCCACTTGGATAAGTTAGGTAACTCATAGATCTAACTCTAGGACTTGACCACACTCAAAAATTCAAAATATAATAGGAGATATGGTCAATTGAATTTCATGTTACGTTTTTACCAAAATCTGATTTTTCAAACATTTGTGATTTTTAAGAAACTTTCATGTTTTCACATAATAACCAACATAACTCATCATAACACTTACTAATACTTCATATACCCATAATTTTCATTAATCCAATGCTTTTATTATGACTCTCATCATAATCAACGTAAACAGATATTTTTCACGATTTAATAAGGAATGAATACAAAGGATCAGTCACCATGCATGTGGCAATCCACATAGACAAGTTATTCCAACAAAATAATAAAGAATGGAATAACAAAAAGATTCACCATGCATGCGATAGAGACCGGACAGACAGATTATTCCCAACAGAATAATAAATAACGGAATCAGGTCAGATGATATTCATACCGACAGGATATTCCAACAGAATAATAAATGCAGAATAATAATTAATGGAACCAGGTCAGGTGAAATTCACACCGACAGGATATTCCAATAAAATATTAAATGCGGAATAATAAGTAATGGAACAAGGTCCGGCGTATAGCACAGACAGGATATTTCGACAGAATAATAAAGTCAGAATATAAATAATGTAACCAGGTCCGGCGTATAACACAGACAGGATATTCTGACAGAATAATAAAGACGGAATATAAAAGAATTTAACCAAGTATACGGTATACCGCGTATACAGGTTATTCCAACAGAATAATAAAGAATGGAATAACAGAAGTTCTCTTCATGATTACAAAAGAAATAATACCCCTTACGGGTACAACAAATAATATCCCTTACCTTTAGAAGAGACTGGATATAAGAGTAGGGAAGTAGCAGAATACTTTTTTTCTTCTATAGATTTTCTCTCTATAGCTTCTTTCTATAATTTCTCTCTATAATAATTGCTCTATAGCTTTGGTGAATTGGTGAGAAATGAAGGAAGAATGAGTTTCTATTTATAGAAAAATATAGTTTCGATAATTGTACGTTTTGGGGCTCGGAAAATTACAGTACAATACCTCTAACTTTTCTTTCATTTTGAATTCAGTCATCCAAATATTATTAAACTTGCACCAACTCCCCTAATAGTAAATTATGTGATTTAATAGTAAATCATGTGAACAAATAGTTCTAGACATGTAAAAATACGAATTACAGTATAGTTCCTCCATCTATACCTATATTTTTAACTTAGTCATGCAAGTATTATCAATCTTGCACCAACTCCCCTATTAGTACATGAATGTGACTCAGTAGTACATAATGTGAATAAATAGTTATAATCATGTGACATAATAGCAATCAATTGCTCATTTATCCGGTTAAATACCCGATTATTTAATATAACCTCCAGACATCAATTTTTATTGAAATAAAAGTCGATTTTTGCTAACACAAATAATTTCAACACAATGAAACTATTTTTATCAAAAATATAAATTGTGAAATTTTGAAGTTTGACTTTTCCCAAAAAAGTCAACTGTTGACTTTTTGACCAAATAGTAAAAATTGGAAAATTTTGTGTTTATAGTCTATTTTTACTAATTTCATCGTTCCAGACTCAAATATCACGTCCGCGTCTCCAAATTCGACTCCTAACACAACTTCAATTTTAATAACATTCATCATTAATATCATAACTCACAATATTTAACAACCAGGTCGTTCCCAGGAAAGAGGGGGCTTTCCAATAAGGATTTCTCATTATTGGCACGCAATTAGGTGACCAAACCTCTCCTTGGCAGAACTTCTAGACATTGTAAATATTGTAATTTAATAATATTAATAACTTTGTCGTCTCAATTATTGATTTAATAAAATATCATATAATGCAGATGATACTGTGACAATAATCGAATCAATAATATGAGAGATATGATGCAACAATTACTATAGCAATAATTGAGTATAACTTAGTGACTTCTTACGTAAGCATCAATAATCAATACCGTGTGCTACTATACAACCACGCGTATTACTGTACTTTTACTACCGGGTAGTTCAACAGTTTTAACGGTAAAACCTCCGCCGTTATTTTCATAAAATATTTTTGTCGTTTTCAAACTACGACAATACTTCCGTTGTGGGATCTATCAATGATTGTGCCGTCATACAGATATTCCCGACAAAAAGAATATTCCCCGACCAAACGAATATAATATGATAACTTGCATACTTTGAAAAATTTATAAATACTACCCACAACTATAACATTATATCAAATCCACACCATAATATTTAAAAAAATTAATTCGAGAAAATTGAATATTTATTCATAAAATTTGGGGTCTCACAATCTCCCCTCCTTATGGAATTTCGCCCTCGAAATTTGCGTACGTACCTGATATTTTGAAGAGATGAGAATACCTTGCTTTCTTTTCGGATTGTACCTTCCCGGTTATATTCTCTGTATCATAATTTTCCCATTGCTCATCTCCTGTATTCCAGATATCATTCTAAAATATACCTTCAAAACAAAGGTTAATTGGTATATCACAAATTGTCAATTTATCAAGTAAAAATTTTGGCTTAGGTAAGTCACACCCTAGCAAAGTATATTACTTATCTCTCCCCTACTAATTCTAGACTAATATCTCCGCCAGTGACCATATCCCTATAACATCAATCAACAATTCCTGTACACAATCATATGAATAACTCATAATCATAATTGTGTTTCTGAATTCCTTTTCGCACCCAGGAAGAAGATAATTTACATCACCTATCTTCGCCTGAAACATCAAAAATCATGGTTATACCAAATCACAATTCCTGCTCATAATCATACTAATAACTTCATCTTTGCACTACGGCTAAAGATATACAACTGTATAACCAATAATCAACATTTCATCTTTGCACTACAGGCCAAAGATATACAACTGTAAAACCAATAATGCTGAGACTCAGCTTAATAGTATCATGACCACGAATTATCCATGCACTACGGGCCAAGGATATTCGTGTTTTCCATTACGGTCATGATTATACCGAATAATCCCTGGTCATAATCATACCAAGACCATCTATGCACTACGGCCAAAGATGACTTTTACCACATCATTTATAACATTACGGTCATGATTACACCGAATAATCCCTGGTCATAATCATACCAAGTCCATCTATGCACTACAGGCCACAGATGACTTTCAACACAACACAAGCATGAGAATGAGGTATTGACGTATATAGGGTTTCAAACCTCTTAGAAACATTCGCGTCATTCGTTCCTCATTATCGACCAAATAGAATGCAAATCGAGATAACTCTGTAACCTTAGCCTTGTATTGCGACACGATTATATTATTTTTCTCCATTACTTATCTCAACATTTTCAGATGCCATTTTTAAATACTGTCATAAAATAAGGGTTAATTGACAAATCACATATTATCCCTATACTCTGACTCACCAATTAAATACCAAATAAACTTAGGTATGTCATACTAGCGAAGGAATTCCCCGTCTCTCCCCTCCTAGTTCTTATCTCACGTCTCAGCCATGAATCATATCCCTAAGCTTTGATACCAACTGTGACCCACATCCAGGACTTGGATAGCACCTCACAATGATACCTATCAACTTGCCACCGTTACTCATGGCGTCCCCTATGGAAAGTCTGGCTTCGGTGCATTCCAAGACTTGGAAGTCACCAGATAAAGGCTCGGGGCTCTTTTCTATGGCTTTTATACCAACTGTGACGACCCCAAAATTAGGTATTCATCACCCATCTTAGGTCGCCAAATACATGGTATAAAAATACAAATACAACTTAATAATATAACCGTTGAACTGTCGTATAGAATACAACCACGGTTAACTGTGAGTTTTAATACAATGTATGTAACTCTCATGGTACCTCGACCACAACCTTACAATGGTACTTTACATAAAAGTATAGTCAAAAACTGTTTTAGGAATTAAAATCTTTAGGAAGTGCTTAATGAAACCTTCGTACATGGGAGGCCATGCGTCTAGGTTATGGTAGATATCATATGTCCATGGAATTATACTTGGTTGACCCAATAGACCCCAAAGAAAAACGAGAAGATTACTATCATCTTCTTTCCAATGGTGAGTCTTCTCCTGGAATATAACTATCTCCACTGTTTCCAAGTAGAAATTATATTTTAAATAAACTCCAAGATCATATAGGTAGTGCTCGTAGATATACTTAGCAAGTGGATGTGCTCAGCCCTGTCTTATGATAACACGAGGTTGTATGTCATTAGACATCTTGTATGATAGTGGCAAAACACCTTTCCAAAGTTGGGTTCACCTCACCCTATTTGGTTCACCAAAATTAAATATCAAATGACATATACAATACGACACACTTATCTAAAGTTCTCAATAAAAAAAATTTTCCATACTATTTAGGGAGGACCTCAACAACTAAAGACCAGCGTTCTATTCCCTTGTTATCCCCTCTCGACCCAGCTACACTCTTATTACCTGAAAGGAATTGTGAAGCAAAAGGGTGAGCACAACTAGCCCAGTAAAGAATTAATGACTAAAGATAATGCAGAATAAATTATCATTAGTCTTCAATAATGTTAAACTGATAAAATACAATAGACATCAAGTGTAACTGCAACGGAACAAGCAATCCATTAGAAAAATCGAGTAGAGAATAAAATCTACTATCTTATATGGTTTAAAATGTTTTCATCAATTTTTATCGCTAAGACTCAACTTAATAAATAAACCACATCATCGAATCTTCCCTGCACTACGGGCCAATGATATTCATTAAATCATCAATGGTCATGACTATACCGAATAATCCATGATCATAATCATACCAAGTCCATCTCTGCACGTAAACCAAAGATATACAACAATAAAAACCAATAATCAATAATCCATCTTTGCACGTAAGCCAAAGATATGTAATTCAATAAACAACAGTCCATCTTCGCACATAAGCCAAAGATAACTTTCATCACTATATAAGCATGAAGATGATGACAATATTATAATTATTAATCAAACTAAAACAAGGATAAATATTAAAAATTTTAATTTTATCCAATTATCATCCATCACTTAAATAACTCATAATCTAATATTCTTAATATTATAACAATATTTTAATCACCTCTTAAACTTATAAGCAATTTATTTCAATTGTTTACACTTTACCAAATAATGCATTTAATCATTCAAAAATGCCGTACTCATAAGATTTCATAACCAATGATCAAATCTCTTATTAAAAAATGCATATACCTTATATAGGATTTCCAAGCCACAAAATCCTATTTTTCAAATTTGTTACTTCACATAACATATTTAACTCATATGTTCGTAACTAAACCATTTTCATGAAAAATAGCAAATCAGTTCCAAAAATATTTCTTTTCTGAGATTTAGCAGGATATAGTCCAACATTGAACATATATTTTTCTCGAAATTTTTAAAATTTATTTACTATTTTTCAAAAATTAATTTCTAATTAATTCCTTAAGAAATTTGCTACCTCAAGTTTAACTACAAAAATTTCCAAATCTTGGCAGGATCTTACACATGTTAATGTGAGCTTCCAGTTTAAATTTTATGGTCATCGGAGTTATAGAACTCCGGTTATAGCATTTTTCGTCAAAAAACCTAAATATTGAAATGACCATAACTTGCACATTTTAAGTCGGAATGAGCTCATTTTTGGACAGGAGGTTCTTCATACCATATACTTTCATGTCCCAAAAGGCCTGAATTTTCTCACAAATTAAGTGGCCAAACAGCCCCTTCAAATTTTGGACAACAACTTTTTTGGCAATTTCCAGCATTTACATCATTTACTAAAATCAGTCCACACAAAAATCTACAACAAGTTTTCCAGTGATTCCACTTGGATAAGTTAGGTAACTCATAGATATAACTCTAGAACTTGACCACACTCAAAAATTTAAAATATAATAGGATATATGGTCAATTGAATTTCATGTTCCGTTTTTACCAAAATCTAATTTTTCAAAACCATTTGTGATTTCTAAGAAACTTTCATATTTTCACATAATAACCAACATAACTCATCATAACACTTACTAATACTTCATATACCCATGATTTTTATCAATCTAATGCTTTTATTATGACTCTCATCATAATCAACGTAAATAGATATTTTCACGATTTAATAAGGAATGAATACAAAGGATCATTCACCATGCATGTGGCAATCCACATAGACAGGTTATTCCAACAGAATAATAAAGAATGGAATAACAGAAGGATTCACCATGCATGCAATAGAGATCGCATAGACATGTTATTCCCAACAGAATAATAATAACGGAACCAGGTCAGGTGAAATTCACATCAACAGGATATTCCAACAGAATAATAAATGCGGAATAATAAGTAATGGAACCAGGTCAGGTGAAATTCACACCGACAGGATATTCCAACAAAATATTAAATACGGAATAATAGTAATGAAACCAGGTCGATGTATAGCACCAAACAGGATATTCCGACAGAATAATAAAGACGGAATATAAATAATGGAACCAGGTCTGCGTATAACACAGACAGGATATTCTGACAGAATAATAAAGACGAAATATAAAAGGATTTCACCAAGTATAGGGTATACCGCGTATACAGGTTATTCCAATAGATAATAAAGAATGGAATAACAGAAGTTCTCTTCATGATTACAAAAGAAATAATACCCCTTACGGGTACAACAAATAATATCCCTTACCTTTAGAAGAGACTGGATATAAGAGTAGGGAAGTAGCAGAATACTTTTCTTCTTCTATAGATTTTCTCTCTATAGCTTCTTTCTATAATTTTCTCTATAATAATTGCTCTATAACTTTGGTGAAATGGTGAGAAATGAAGGAAGAATGAGCTTCTTTATAGAAAAATATAGTTTCGATAATTGCACGTTTGGGGCTCAGAAAATTACAGTACAATACCTCCAATTTTTTTTCATTTTTAATTCAGTCATCCAAGTATTATCAAACTTGCACCAGCCCCTAATAGAATCATGTGATTCAATAGTAAATCATGTGAACAAATAGTTCTAGACATGTGAAAATATGAATTACAGTATATTACCTCCATCTATACCTCTATTTTTAACTTAGTCATGCAAGTATTATCAATCTTGCACCAACTCCCCTAATAGTACATGAATGTGACTCAATAGTACACACATGTAAATAAATAGTTATAATCATGTGACATAATAGCAATCAATTGCTCATTTATCCGGTTAAATAC